>JAIGNY010000111.1:595000-675000 GCA_020152595.1 Chiridota heheva | reverse complement strand
GTCAAATTTCCATCCACGCGCTATACTATTTTCTCAAAAATTTCGCGTATTATGAGTATTTGTTTTTATCATAGCTTCAACTGTAAGAAGAACAAAAATATTGAGACAATTCCGGGTTCTTGCAGCACCTGACCCGTATTGCACAATGACACATGGCCTGTTTGTATAGCCTATCCATGTCTGATGTCCCGACGCGAAATTTGTCCAAACAGGATAGTAATGGCACGAATTTCCTCTCGTTTGATTGGCTTAAATTCTGGACCCTAACCTAACCCTAACTTATCTCAAATGAGTGCAACTGTTATCCTGTTTGGGAAAAAATTAGCGTCCCGGACTGCCGAACAGCTGTACACAATTATATACCTGTATATGACGTTACTACCTGAAAACTTTCACAAGATTTGAACGAGAACATTATCAGTTGCAACGAGTGGGTGGTAAAATGTATGGGTACCGTGTGTGGGTTGTTGGTCCCCATTGTTTATAGCAGTTTGTCTGTGCCTGCCTAATGTGCTATGTCAACGATGGACGTTAAATGTTTGAAGCAACGCGTCAGTTTACATCCATCAATCTTCTTGGGATATTTATTGAAGGTGCTTTCGAACATAAAGAACCGTGTCATGACATGAGGTTCGTTTACTGTTTACACAGATTCGTTGATTTGTGAGCAAAATTCAATATGAGGGGAAAAAATAGTTGCTAATTCCCTGCTCATTTAAGAACAAACCACATTTTCATGTTCCCAAGCTTCTTTTTTTGTGTGACCATTTTCATGCAATTTTACTTACCTTTTGACTGTATTGTATATTACAATTGTTAGCGAGCATATGCTTTTATGTACGTTCTGACATATGCCCATAAAAGTTTGTTTGTCATGTAAATATTTTGTTCGTAATTAGAATGTAATTTGCAAAAACACCATGCCTTGTTACACCACCAGAACCACGTACAGACGTACGCGCAGACTTGGCAAACTGTAAACCAAGCGTGTTGTTGGTTAGAATCGCGAGGCGCATCCACCCACGCATCCAACTTGTTAGCCATCTAAAAGTTTGAATGGAGGGACCTGTCCTCTTTTAAAAAAAAGAAAAGGTTTTCGGGAAAAAATCTGCATTGATGAAATTCAAATAGAATATATTCACAAAAGATGACTTTCCAAAATTGACTCGTGTTATTGGGTATGGACGTTGAGCGCGATGGGGTCCATCTGTGTTCGGATCTGCATGCCCCATTCCCAAGCTTTGTGGATGAAAATTACGGTCCTGGCCAGAACTAGACACAGTGGCGCTCGCGGCCCCGAGTGTCAATGCTCGGGACACCCACATTTTTGCTCGGACTCGTTGGGTTTACACATCTGTCCCACTCCAATGATGTTTATTTGTGGGGCAAGCTTCCAGGTTCGTACTTTGTCTCAAAACTTAAGCCACCCTCTACCAAAAAAGTGCTACATCTTTTGTCAACGTATGATAGTCTTATGATTGGGGTGGGGGACGGAGGGGGGAACTATATTTTTGTTGATTGGGGGAGGCAAGTAACACTAATAAAAATTATTGTTCTAGCTTCTCGAAAATGATTCTAAATGGCAGTATGAAGGTCATATTTCTTACCGTTTTTTCCCGCACATGTATCAGTGTATCACTTCACTAAACAATGGAACCAAATTAGGGCCCGTGGAGAAATTGCATATCTAGTATGATCGGTGTCTTCAGACACCTACATTCGTGTTTTCTACCATCTATATTATCAGCAATATTAGCCTCACGATTAAATAACACTATCAGTCTATACTAGGGTAGGGAAGGTATGTACTTAATAACCGCCAAATATACATGGAATAAGCACTTTTAATCATCTGTATGTTTCGAACGATTCAATCTTTTTTTCTGATAATCGTTTGGATAATTAATGTAAAACACCCTGTTTGCCTGTGGAGTTTCACATCAAATTACCGGTAATAGACAATAATTCCTGCAAAATGTTCAATTGTGTAAGATAACTACAATACAAAAACAATCTCCATATAACGAAATTATCTAAAGCATTGCTCAGGCAATTTTGCCCATCATATATAGTTTAATATCGTACTTCGCAACAAATTACTTTTCCTAGACCAAAATTGTTCAGGAGCGAGACACGCCATCACATATATATTTCCCGATCCGGATATATAATGCTGAATATAATGCTGCCTTCTTTTCTCAATGTCGTGCAAGGCAGCCTTCTTCGTTTTCTTCTTCCTTACTTCGTCGCAGTTTGGTTATGGTAATCATAATAATCTCATGGGTGCTGGAGGGCAATGGCGCAATAATAGGGTGGGAAGGGTGGGTAAACCTCACGGATCCCGAGTAAAATTGGCGAGAATAAGGGTCCGAGCAATGAACACTGCGATATGTTGGTTATGGGGCCTCATATATTTCACACGGACCCTAGAACTCTAGTTGCGCCACTGCTGGAGGACTTGCCCATAGTTCATGCATTCTACCAGTAGGCTACACCATCAGACCATCATGAATGAGAATAACAACCCTGCATTCTATACTCCACCAATGCCGTGAACATCACTATCTCTTGGTGAGTCTTGGTGGCCCATGGAAGCTCAGGGTTCGGGGACCCATAATAAATGTATGGTAATGTCATTGCTCGAGGCCCCCAAACCTCCATATTTGCTCGGGGCTCCTCGGGTTTATTCACCCTTTCCACCCTAATTTCACTAAACAGCTTGTTTCTTTATTTGCAATGGTCAGATGCTTAAAAAGTATATTATTTTCTTTTTGTCTTTTCATCTAATTATTCCTTTCATTGGTAAAATCACATGCAGTTGAAATGGTTTGGTGGTACGTAGGCGGCAGAACCGCCCCGATCACCCCGACTATAGTAGGGGCAAAAATTTGTCCGGCAGTGGTCCGACCAAGGTTATACATTAATTATTCATGTAATATTAGCCCTATCCAGTATCACTCTAATGTTCTAATGGAAACAAACGAACATTCTTCGATTTCATAAGAGTTCACGATCAATATTTCAAGAAAAACCTATTTCAAAATAGCCTTGGTACGCTGTGCTGTGTTAAGTTCGCTATAGCAGTATAGCTATAGGCCTGCACACCATAGCCCTTTTGAAAGAAATCTGGAGTGGGGGGTGGGGGACATACCAATGGGATTATCATCTCCATACACTTTATAAGTCAGCGGCGTAGGATTCTCAACAAACCTAGATACATATTCGAGTCTCTTATGTGCAAAAACTATTTGTTAAGGAGGGTCGGGGTGAGGGGGGGGGGGGGGAATAGTGAAATAATTGAAAATTTTGGCAACATTTCCAGAAAATTGAACAAATTTCCCAAAATTAAAAAAAAAGTCCCCGAAAATGATGAAAATTTCCCCAAAATTTAAAAAAGTTTCAACGATAAAGATGGAAATTTCCCAAAAATGAAAGTAGATTTCTGAAATAGGAAAGAAATTTCCCGGAAAATTAAGAAAAAAATTCCAGAAAATGAAGAAAATTTCCCGATCGTACGATGATTCAGTACTTCATAGAATTATGAAAGTAGTACTCTATAAATAGCCTGTAAGAAGTATGTTCAATTTGATCGAGAATATGCTACATGACTGCGATACTAATAACAAGAATTTCAAAATAATAAGGCTACCTAGAGTCTAGAGAAACTTATCCCCATGGCAATATTGTTGTTAACCCAGTCAGAAATGCAAAAACAACGTCCTTAGAAAAAGCTAAAACCACAGAGCTTTCCCCTCCCCGGACTCGATCCCACCCCCACCGGGCTTCGCCCTCGAGCCCACCAGGGCCGTTCGAGTTCACACACATGGTCGGCCCAACAATTTGAACCTCCCGCCACCTCCGTCTTATCATGATTTTATTGCAATAGAGAGAGTTGAACACACAATTACAATGACGGGTTCGTCGCCTGCGTATTCGGTTATGATAGTAACAATGTTATCACGAAACGCTTAATACGACCCGGACGAGAACACAGGTACGACGTACGGACAGACATAACATCGACAACCAAGTCAATGTCCACGGCCTTTGATAGCCAGTTGTGGTGCACTGGCGTGTCTACCCACCCCAGGATTGAACCCGGGGCCTCGTGGTCTGTAGACAGGTATATAGAGTATATATTTCAATTATATCGTCTTTTGTTTTCTCATTTGTAAAATAGGTTGAAGGTGAAACATGCACTGGATGTGGGGATGTCATTTTGGACAGATTTTTGCTGAAAGTTGGTTTATCGTCACAGAGTTGGCACGCCCAGTGTTTACAGTGTTTAACGTGCGGCTATGAACTACACAATCATCAAACCTGTTACTTCAAGGCTGATAACATATACTGCCGAGTCTGTTACAACAAGTAAGTTATTTGATGACGTCATTATCTTCCTCTTCAAGGTCAACACCTTTGCCACCAAAATCATTACCTCTGTCGCAATTATCATCTTCAAGATCTGTATAATTGTTATTTCGTAATTCCCAGCATCAACATCATTAGCATCGTCATTTGCATAATCACCGTTATCAGTATCATTAATTTATGTTTATCATGATCAATAAGCTATGATTGTTGACATCGTACGAGTGGCGTGTCTATAGGGGTTGTTACTGGGAAAAACGCCATTTTGTCAAAGCTTTAAACACAATTTATTTAAATATCAAAGGTATCATAGGCATATTTTTTTAGATATAGTCTTACATGCACGTATCAACTGCATTATCGTTCATTTCGGACCACAAATCCTTCATTTTGGACCACAATTCCTCTATTTTGAACCAAACATTTTCACCTAAAATCTCCAATGTTGAACCAAAAAACCCCAATATTGGACCAAACTTCTCTAATTTTGGACGAAACATTTGCAATTTCTGAATTTTGGAACACGATCTGGAGGTGAACGTCTCAATAAGATTGTTTTTAGGGGGCTTGAACCCCCACCCTGAAAATCAAAACACACCCCTGCATATACTGCATCGTACTATCATCATTAACATCTATGTTGTCCTCATCACCATCATCTTGCATGATGATAATTAATATGTCGAATATCATCGTTTTCATCATAATCATTTTTATCCAGGAGACCCTTTTTATGGAGGAGCGTTGTGTCAGATTGGAACTTGAATAATAAGTAGGCCATGATAAATTGTATGACTTTTTTTGTATCGCTTTTTCATCCATTCAAATGCACGCACTTGGAGAAAAAAAAGTCATGCGCCCCATGCGTTTCCCCTCTTCGTGTCTGTACTAAATCCATATCATTAATTTTCAGACAATTTGCAACAAGATGCGCGAGTTGTGAACGTGCAATTGATTCAAGTGACTGGGTGAGAAGGGCGAAGAACCACGTGTACCATCTCGCCTGTTTTGCGTGTGACAATTGTAAGCGGCAGTTGTCCACAGGCGAGGAATTCGTCATGCTCGATCGAAAAATCTTGTGTAAGTCGCATCACGAAGAGTTGCTTCAACTTGCTAACTCGGAACAAAAGATGACCATCGAACAGAAAAGTGGAGGTGAGTAGGTCATCTGGTCATCCACAATGGGTAGCTGCATAGAGGGGAAGGAGGGGAGGGGTGCACTGAAATATTGACATGATTAGGAGAATTTCATAAACGGTGAAGAAATGAAGCAAAAATAGGTGTTGACTGTTTTGTGTTGGCAGTTTGGGGAAAACACAAACAATTTATACCATGATAAACAATAGGAAGTTACTGTATATGAAGATTGGGAAAATTGAGAAATATTTTTCATGATTCGGAAAAATTGAATGTTTTTTGTATCTTTTTTTAATTATTATTTATCATACAAGACAAACATATCTGACTAAACTAAACCTAAGTGAAATTTAAATAAGCTTTAGCACAGCCATAAATGGTGGGTTAACATCCAAACAATATTAAACATGCACACTGTAAAATCAAGGTAACAAATTTCATCGTTTACATTTTATTGGCGTTAATAGATTTGATAGAAACTGCAGAAGATGTGCTTAAGTAAAATCGAATCTTATGTGGCAATCTCATTTGCCCGGGATTAAATTTGATTTCAATCACGGATTAGAAATAAGTTAAAAGAAGACAACGCTGCGACAAAGACAGTAACCTTGGTGGGATGGGAATTAAATTGTCTTATTTTTCGAAACTTCGTCATAAACAATAGAAAGGGTGAAAAAGACAATTTTAATGAGACACATTACGTAATAAGAACAGAAGATTTTTCTGCAGTCAAGGTATACTTTGAAATATATTGGAATTTCCCACTGACTCAATCATACGTCGAATTTTCAAATCATTTTCGTTTTCAAACCTTGATACCAACATTTTTAAATGGAAATGTGTGACCAGGCAGACGCCTTTATTTCCTTATGGGTATCTTTGTTAAAGAATTTTATAGAAGAGCAGCGAATTCTTCCAATCTTAACTTCATCCATTTGTCCATCTTTTAATACATCGAACGATCTATCATCCTTTTATCGTCTGTGTTTTATTTTTCCATTTGCAGCATGTACATTTTTGCCAAATATCATCTTCTTTCCATCATCCTCCTAGCTTTAAACTTCATAGAACTCTCTTTCCGCCCACGTTTCGTCATCTTCTCTGACTCTAAATCCGTCCTCACTGGCATCCTCAACATGCTCTGGCCAAACCCTCTCATTCTACAAGTCCTCAACAAACTCCACACTCTCTCCTCCTTAGGAAAGAATATGATCTTTTTCTGGATTCCCAGCCATGTCGGCATCCCTGGCAACGAGAGAGCTGACAGAGCCGCCAACAAAGCTCTGTCAAACATCGCCTCTCCTTTTCCTATTCCACACTCTCCATCTCCAACTACATAAAAAAAAAAAGACTGGCAAAACTCCTGGAATCACGAAACCAGTAACAAACTTTACACTATCAAACCCAAAGTCGGGACCAACACCCCTCTGCACAGTCGCAACCGCAGGGAAGACATCGTTGTGACCCGCATTCGCCTCGACCACTCTCTCTCTTTCTTACTCATTCGTATCTCTTATCCGGCTCCCCTGCCCCTCTCTGCACCACTTGCAACATTCGATATCTCCATCAAGCATATTTTCTTAACCTGTCCCCTTTACCAGAACTCCAGATCTCTTCTCTACTCACTCTTCTCAATCTCGGACCTATTCGAAAACAATTCTTCCTCAAACATCATCAACTTCCTCCGCAACAACAACCTCTTCCACCACATATAATTTCCTCCCCTCCTCCCCTTCTACACCTAATCTTACAAACTCCTTTCTTTTCACGTAAATTGTTTTCCCCTATTCAGCTTTTTCCCCATATTCAGCTTTTCCCCTTTATCTCCTCTCCCTTACAAACCTTCCATCTCCTGACTATCCTTACTCTTGCACCATTATTTATTAACGCCCTCTTGGCACATTTGAATCTGACTGTCGCGGTGCCGTTAAACATCAACAAACCAAACCAAAAGAGCCAGGTTCTCGCTAGGATATGTTCAGGTTTTCTTTTTGTAGCGTTTATCATATCCTATACGTCTTTTGGATATTTTGTTGTGTTGCTATGTTTGGCTTAAATAGATCGATATGTTGATGCAATAACAATTCATATTCTTGCGTAGTTTTAGCGAATTCTGCATTCCCAAAATTCATTAAAATTCTTTCAATTACTCGGATTTCACTCGGCGTAATCCGAAGGAATTTAGCATATATAATAACATTGGCTCGGGAAATACCACCGATTATCTCCGATTAAAAGAAAACTGTTTTTATTGGCTGGCGCGTTAAAATACGATCTGGCACATTTGTTAATCGAGCTTGATATCCCGTTTGGGATTTCTCCCAATGATTAGTCTATTTGGGGTATAACTTTTGTAGTTGATAGCTGATTGGACTATAAATTGGGTTCAAAAAACACAAATTTTAAAAAATCACCTTGCACGAGTCCCCTGTCGAGGCAGTAATCTTATCCACAATATTTTTTGCAAGGCTACAGACTGTATTACTGTAACTTAGGCCTATGCATGAATCCATTGCCTTTTTTCGGGAACATTTTGGGGTAATTTCCTTCAGTTCCGGAAAATTTTCGTCGATTTTTAGAACATTTTCTAAAAATTTCTTTCATTTTCGGGTACTAATTTTCAATTTGCAGAAAAAGTTTCTTTAATTATCGGAAAATTTTGTTCATTTTCGGGACACATTGGCTTATTTTGGGGAAATTTTGCTCACTTTTGGAAATGTTTTGACAAATTTGGGGGTAATTTCTTTCATTTCCGGACAAATTATTTTGATTATAGGAACATTTTCTTTCATCTTTATCACCGTTATCTGTGATGGGAAAGGATTCAGGATTCAGTAAATCCATCTTATATTAAATAGGACTTCAAAAGAAAGTTTAAAGATCGTTTTTGTAATATTTTGTTATAAATGATTGCTATTTGGAAGTGTATTTGTGAGATGCTATAAGTCCTAGATGCTATTATTAATTGATTGTGATTCATTAATTTTGATTCATTATTTGCAATAATAAATTATTTGCTCAGAATAGCTAATACAGTATCAATAGTTAAAATCATGTCTTGTTACCAGGTAGTAAAATCCATCTTGATTTTATACAAAGGTATTTTGCTGTTGGTATGTCTGGTTATGATTTCTATTTCACTTTAAAGCAAACTTGAACATTGTTAATACAATTTGCATCATATTGATGTCGAGGTGGAGTGTTTTTAAGCTTACTTGAAAAACAGTTTTCACATATTGAAGCGATATTAAAGCTCCCATACGTAGAGGGCAAGTAAAGTCCTGCGAGCCCATATAGGGATTTTAGCCTCTGCCTTGATGTCGAAACCACGGCGGCAAGGATGTAAGGGGGAAAGGGAGGGGGGGGGGGACTTTCCTCGCCATAGAGTGAGGGGCAGAATGTGCCTTTTTGAAATTGTGCAGACAGGGGCAGGAGTTGCCCTTTTGAAAGTTGTGTGTGGGCCGACCAGTCTGGAAACTCAAGGCGCCCTTTTGAAACTTATTTGAAGTTATTCTATGTCATCCTTCAAGCTTGAAAAGAAATACTACAAAATACATTGAGGTTGTCACATACATTTAGTATTCATTTGACATAATTAAAGCATAGCATTTTACCAGGGGCACCGACACCGAGGGCCGTGGTGGGAGGAGGTATTCCCTCAATAATTGTATAACCAGCAATATCGAAAAGAAGCCTTTTACTTGTTCGCCCGATGGATAATTGTCAACATTGGTCCTGGCTCCCCATTTTTCCAACCCATAGGCGGAATTTGCCTACCGAAAGTGTGGGAAAGTCAAAGTGACAAGCAAAAACTGACCAGAGTGCCCTTTTTTAAATAAAAAGTTCCCCTCAATTACTGTCAAAAAACGCACATGAACTTGATTTTCTGCTCTCTCCGTTTCCCCGAATTCCTTCCGACACCTCTGACGCTTTGGGTCCCACAACAAAGATATTGCAGTGTCATTGTAAGAGGCAAGTCCCAAATCGGGTGGTTTACCCACCCTTCCGGGCATTCCAAAACCTTTTGTCGCGCCGCTGTTAATCAAACTTGTATTCGTTTCCTAACAAATCCAGCTTACCCAATGTAACGCCCCACCAACAAAAACAGTATCATACCCACCCCTAAAACATATATTGAGCTACTACATCATTTATGTTCTAGCATCACAACGATGTTGGAGCTCCTACTTGCATCTCCCCCAAAAAAATATATATATATATATATATATATATATATATATATATATATATATATATATATATATATATATATATATATATATATATATATATATATATAATGATAATAATAATAATAATAACATATTCAAAAAAATAATACTACAAAATGAAATAATAGTAATAATAAATGAATAGATAATAAATTGATAATTATGATAATGATATTAAAAGTAATAATAATAATAATATAAAAACATTTAAAAAATAATAATATAAAAAATATAAAAATAATAATAATTTAATCAATCAAACTATCAATCCATCCATTCATCTATACGTACATACATACATACATACATACATACATACATACATAAATATCAAACATGTATTTCTTTTCTAACAGCCTCAGCCTGCTCGAATTAACAACCCACCGACAAAAAAACAGGCTTAACCACCCCCAAATATGTTGAGTTACTACATCATTGATGTTCTAGTTTCTTTCCATTAACAGCGGAGTCGGATTCGTCGCTCAGCGAGACAGGTTCCCTGGATAAACCAAGCACGCCAAGAAAGTCAAAGAGAGTGCGCACCACATTTACAGAAGAACAATTAGAAATTTTACAAGCAAACTTTAACGTTGATATTAATCCTGATGGCAATGACTTGGAACGTATTGCGCAAATCACTGGTCTCAGCAAAAGAGTCACCCAGGTATGGTTCCAGAACTCCAGAGCGAGGCAAAAGAAAACCATCGGAGGAATGCTATTAGCAGACGACAAGAACCTAACAACGCACATGTCATCACAGTCATTGAAAAGTAAGTTGTTTCAACATGTTAATCATATGTGATAAAACTATATGATATCTTAGTCGTCTCAGGTAGACGACGTAATTCCGAGAAAAAAATTCAATGAAAAACTGGTACTATCCCCACGTGATTCTTCTACAAAGTGTTGACGAAACAACGTATTTGCTTTGTCAAGTTGGACAATTCGTTGTCGAAAGGAAGACGAAAGGCTATAACAAGCGTGGATGCAGTCACGTTGTAGAAGGACTACAAGGTGATGATGGCGGTTTTAGATTCTAATTTCCAGCATTACATTGCTCAATGTCGGCAACGTTGAACTAAAATACATTATAGAACTAGTTTGCCTACTAGTTCGAATTCTCAAGTACAACGGCACACAGTGCACCAATTGCAAGTAAACATTCTGACGCTATTGCTCTCGGATGTAAACCAAATTTTAAAATCACTTGTATAGCATCAACAACATCACATACATTGCAGCTTATGAGGTATTTTAAAACCTTGTGTTTGCAATCGTTGTCTTTTTGACAAGTTAGCCATTCGTGATAAATATGTCTCAAAAGTGATGTCTACCTTAGGAAACATTCATTTGTAACGATCCACATAAGATGGACTTTTGTGGTCGTGATTAAAAACAGCAGTAACGCCATCTTGGATAACAAGTGTACCATTTCAAGCTCATCACACGACTTTCTGTTTGTTCAAAATAACTTGTTTCAGCTTCAATTGATCAATTAATCTAATGTTTTTCTCATCTTTCAGAATATGAATCTGCTCTGCCCTCCGCCTGTGAAAAATGTGGTATCATCTTCTGCCTGTGTCCGCGACAAGCCCTCCTCCAATCCGGGCACCCCGGCGGCCATCTTTGACAAAGAATAACCATGGACGCTCACGTCCAACAAAACTCAGAAATTATAGTCTGTAAAGTTTGTGAATAAACTCGATTTGTGGAACATTTTGGTGCACATCAAGGGGATTATAATGTACAAGGGAATACATTTGTAAATCTATGTGGGGACGAGAGCATACACTTTAAAGCACAATATTACCAATAGTCAAAACAGAACTTGAAGCTTATGACGAATGTGGATACTAGAAATAATTTCATCGTGCATTTTGTATATGTTTTTTATGTTTGGTCAGAATTTCTGACACATGCATCATCATTAAACATATATTATGATATTTAATTGGAGGAATATCATCTGTGATAAGACCGATATATATGATATATAAGATGATATATATGTAAAACAAATCCATGATGTCATCAGGTTAAGAAAATCCATGCAATACTACAATCAATTAATCGATCAATCAATATCTGACTGGGAAAGATATCCTAAACGCCATCAACCACTGACATTAGAGATTTTAAGGACCACATGGCTCCTGTCAACTTAAACATTCTTTTTGCGAATTATGTTAATTAACTTTTCCAGGTTTCCAAATAAGCCACGCCCACCATATCAACGCGGTAACTATGTGGCGCAAACAAACCTCAAATCCGCAATTGTGCGTTACCAATGCGTTGACTTTTAGATGTTTGCGAGGCCTACCGCAAGCTTTGATTCATTTATGGCACTTCTCCGGATCTTTAAGAGTTTTTGGCAAATGGGATAAACAAAATTCAGCTTGCTAACTGTTCTGAGTAGAAGCAATCACATTTACCAAACCCGCAGCGGGCCCGTAAGCGCAATTTTGGTTCACCATTTTGCCGTCATTCAGTCTGTGTGTGCAGAAATTTATTTTGTACAGTAAGTTGCATTGACTACATGAGCGCGCGCCGCTAGCTAGCTGTACTGTACCAGTATCGCGTAGGATGTTTTCCCCACTTAGTTACGCAGATTTTGTTGCTAGACAAATTCGTGCGGTGATTGGTTAAAACAAGCTGTCAATCATTAAACCCAGAAAGGGTAAATATTGACTTAAGATACTGTTTTTGTAATGACGTCATAACGGCATACCTAAAGATCATGTTTGCAAGGAAGAATTTCTTCTTTCTTTAACTTGTTTTCTTTACACAGAAGGACGTTTGGTGTACCTTGTATTTATTTATTTTATTTTTTTTGGTGGTATTTTCGCTGGTGGTATCCACTATAGAATCCCAAATTCTATGAGTTAATTTAGTGACTTCGACAAAAATGTTACTAAGATTTTATCTTTAAAACTGAAATGATCAGTCATTGTTTGAACAGTCCGGTCCACGCTCCCGAGCGGGAGATCTCCAGATTGGGAGATCGAGGCATGCGCAGTGACCATAATTTAAATTGTTGCTAATAAGTTCAGCCGTTAATTTTTTTTGCTTGTCAAATTCTGTAATTCTAAAGTTGTATACTTTGGAAAGGATAATGGAATTAATATTTCTGTATAATTTGAGCTTTTGCTGGTAATCAAAATGTTAAAATCTGCTCTCCAAAAAATATCGAAATCAATTTGTAAAGATTCCTTTAAATATCCTGGTGAAAGTAAAATTTGCGTTGGTGAAAATGGAGAAAATAATTTGATCGTTCTGTTACACCAATAAATTTGGAATATTTCGCATGCATTTTTCCTACCTTTGGCTTAAACCTATTTAACCGTTATGTATTTCTTTAAAGCGATTTGAATTTGGAAAGAGGCATTGTGGGTTTTAATGGCAAAAATCTCCCGATTGGGAGATCTCCCGTCCAGGAGCGTGAACCAGACTGTTGAACAATGCATTATTTCGATGAAGGGAGAACATCCAACAGGACCGATAATGTCACAGGGCCCGTCGGTCTCACTTTCAATCTTCTAATGATTTTTCATTACAAAAAAGGTTTTCACCCGTTAAGGAGTAAACGTAGTTATCTTAATGTAAATCTCATCGAGCCCCTTGCAGACCAGCAAGGATTATGGTATATATCACTCCTTTTCTCTAAATTTCCTAGGTGTATAGTTAACATGTGAATTTATTTATAGATACTTCATTCATTGGGTAAAATGTGATAATGAGAGTTATTTTTAGTATGTGTATTATACAACTCGAAGTTAACGTGAAACTGAAATTTTGAAATGTAAAATGTCTTAAGATAAGAGGTTTAAACATTTGAAGCTGTACCTGGTGCCGTACGCATCGTTTTATTTCTTCCATTATTATGATAATACATTTTTTAATTTTCGCGGGCGTACTCACAACCGGAACTCCGGGTGTAGAGGGGGGGGGAGTACATACTAAAAGTGGTAGGGTGTGCAGCCCACCAACCGAAAAACATATCCGCAGTATGAGAAATTTTTGGTAGCTGCAGTATGAAATTATACATTTTTGATACCCGCAGTACAAAAAAAATTGTAAAAATGGACCAGCAGTACAAAATTTACACAGTAAAACCTCATTTTTGGGGACCTGTACTACAAAAATGATGAAAAAAGAGACAATTTTTTTTTACTAAAAAGAATATATATATATATATATATATATATATATATATATATATATATATATATATATATATATATATATATATATATATATATATATATATATATATATATATATATATATATATGTATATATATATATATATATATATATATATATGTATATGTATATATATGTATATATATATATATATGTATATATATATATATATGTATATATATATATAGATATATAGATATATAGATATATAGATATATAGATATATATATTTAGTATGTATTTTTATATAAAAAAAAATATGTATAGATATGTATATGACACCTGCACTACAAAAATGGTGCAAAAAAGGCACCTGCTCGAGCAGCACATATACATATACCTCACATATGGAAAAAGTTCCCCTCTCCCAACCCCCCTTCCTCCCTGCCTTTCCGGACTCACAATCACATCTGCTGGTACAAAATTCACCACAGGAAGATTGCGCGCCACAGAAATTCTTCGCGCTTCAAATAAAACACCAGATAGCTTAGATTTACTTTATAAACAAAAAGCTTGCTTCTGGTCAGGGGCACTCAGTTGTAATTGTTCTTCCCTAATAAACTGCCGTCACGGCAGTAAAAGCCTAAATGTCAAAATAAGTCATATTCAGAAATTATCTCTTCCAAATATAAACCTCCATATTTTAGGCCCTTATTGAAAAATGGCAAAATATTCGTGTGATCAAACCAGGTAAACCTGGTAATTTTACCAATCCGTTTAGCCTCATGAATCACTTCAATACGCACCCCATTTTCGCTCAAATTTATAAGTGAAATTATTCAAAATATAGATTTAATCATATTAACTTGTCTTGTCAAATGGTTCGACCGTGTTGGGTATGGAAATTCTCATCTGCAGAATTCCCACAAAATTAGACCTTGGATTAACCAATTACAGGCGGCTATTTGTATACAATTATTGACGCACTATATGTTGACCTTGCACGTTAATTTGTATCTTTTTTAATGTATTGCGTTATTCATGGGGATGGATTTACCATAATTGTTAAACAGATTTAAATGTCAAGAAATAAACAGCAGTAACCCATCTAATCCATCCAATTAAACCTAATTAAGTTACAATTAATTTTCTATTTGTAAAATACACTAATTGTTAAAAGATCTCCTTGACGCGTTGATGTACATTGTCCACCAAGTTAACTCGTGCAATATGAATTTTATGTTCTTTTGTTTACTTTCATTTTGTTGACTTCAACTGTCGTACGTTTCAATAAAAACGTGAATCAAAATCAACCTAGCAGTTATAATCTTTTATTTGTTGTTTATTTTTTATTTCATTTATCATTATCTTTGACCGTTTATTTGTTATCTAGATTAATGCTTGGGACAGTCAACGATTAGTAATTAGTGCCTTTTACTTCTGATTCGAACAAAACTAATTTTCATTCATTTCAAAGTTACTTTTGTTTTAACTTCCCAGCTGTTGAATCATTGAAACAGTTTAATGACAATGTGGACTAATTTTAATGAGATCTTTGGAATGTTTGAATACTGATTAACGGACTGGCAAATGGGACACGCAATGATTTCTAAAACACTTTAAGCAATACGGAATAGGTTGTAGAGGTGTCCTGATTGCCTTTAACATCTATTCAAACAAAATAACTCATTGATAATTTGATGCTGGAACCTGGCGCGTGACACCTGTATAGGCCTAAACCAGTAGCGTAACGGATACAAGTTACTTTAATGGGGGACATACTTTTTATGACAAAATAGAAGAGCATGTTCAGCTGTTCGGTTCGTACCGCCGACCGGGGGACCCAATAAGTTCCCTGATCGGGAGACTTAAGCAGGCGCACTGAGCTTACAGTGATATTGCCGACGACGACGAGTGAACACACAATTACAATGACGGAGTCGTCGCCTGCGTATTCGGTTATGATAGTAACAATGCTATCACGAAACGCTTAATACGACCCGGACGAAAACACAGGTACGACGTACGAACAGACATAACATCGACAACCAAGTCAATGTCCACGGCCTTTGATAACCAGTTGTGGTACACTGGCTATCAACATAATTTTTTTTTTTTTACTAATCTGTTTCTTAATTTTATTCTTCTATGAGATACATAAAAATGAAATATCATGGGAATATTTCTTGATGAGCAGCTGGGTGATAAGGTCCAAAATTAAAGTCATATTTTGTTAAAATTGTAGGTATTTTACATCAATATGTAAAAATTATCATGATTTAAAACAGCCACATTTTTTGTTATTTAACTGTCTAAGTTAAACAACTCCATGGATATTAAAAACGCATTCTAAGGTTTCCTAAGTTCCTTTCTTTTCCTTATCGCAAATTCACCACAAATACAAAAAACACTTCAAAGGTTGTTATTAGGAAAGATGTCAGCATGCAGGGCCGTATTTCTCATTTTGAAAGTGTGTGTGTGGGGTTGGGTGCGGGAGGGTGGGTAGAGTTGGTAAGTAGGGTGGGTGGGTAGGGTGGGTGGAGAGGGTGGGTGGGTAGAGTTGGTGAGTAAAGTGGGTGGGTAGAGTGGGTGGGTGGGAAGGGTGGGTGGGAAGGGTGGGTGGGGAGAGTGGGTGGATGGGGAGAGTTAGTAGGTGGGTAGGGCGGGAGAGAGGGTGGGTGGGGAGGGTGGGTGGGTGTGGGGTGAAGGACATGGCCTCTTATCAAAAAAGTTGGGGCAAGAGGCAAATTGTGGGGTAAAGTGGGGGAGGCATGTACCCCTGGCCCCATGGGAATTACGACCCTGTCAGCATAGGTCTTGGGCAGAAGCGTAATGAATACTTTTCCAAGAAGCAAAGTCTTTAAATTTCCGAACCAAGTTCTACACTTTGACTCATGATCTGAAATTCTTATATTTTTTTCTTCTTCTGATTTTGATCGAAAACAATACGCAATTTCCTTTTTTTTTATATATTCATTTTACACATTTCATGAAGATTGGTACTTTTATATCCAATGCAATCCCAGAAACCCCCGAAAAGGTTTTCTCCAACATCTGTCAATAATATGTAATCAGGATCTGAAGTAGGGGGAAGGGTGGGGATTCCACATTAATTGGTCAACAAAACTCGACGCTCCGACACTTTTTGCTTTCAGTTGAGAAATGTTTTCTTTTCCAAAGTTAGTCGTTAAAACCTGGTCAACTGCATGCATATGACAGCGAACAGTGATGTCGGAACTAAGGGGCAAGGGGAGAAATGGGGGCATGAGTTATCCTTTTAAGAATTATATGAAATTATTCTAGGTCATTCTTGAATTGTTGAAACTTGAAAACAAAATAGAAATCCACTCACTCACAAATCATACATTGTACAAGTTGTAACATACATTTAGTATTTATTTGACACAATTAAAGCATGTCATTTACCAGGGCCTCAACAACGAGGGCCATGGCGGGAGGGGCTTGGCCCCCAACAAATTTAAAAGCAATAATTTTCAAAAGTAGGCCTTTTACCTATTCGCCTTATGGACAATTGCCAACATTGGTCCTGGCTACCTAACTGCCTAATCTCATGCTTCATAGGTGGAATTTCTCTAACGAAAGTGTAGGAAAAGTTCAAAGAGAGAGAGTGTGTGTATGTATGTGTGTGTGTGTGTGTGTGTGGGAGGGGGGGGGGGTGTATGGGTGTGTATGGGGGTGGCGGGTTGGGGGTTGGGGGGTAGTTTTTGGGGAAAAATCACGCTAAGATACAAACAATCACATTACAAAAGTAAGGGAAAAGTTGAAAAGTTCTCCCTTTGCTCCCCAAATCCCGCATATGCTCAAACCGTATGCGCAAGAACCGGGAGGGTCAGGGGGACTGCCCCCTTTCCGAAAATTGACACAAGTGCCCCTTTTTGAAAATGAAAAGTGCCCCTTTGATAAAAAAAAAGTGCCCTCATTTGATTTTCTGCCCCCCCCTCCCCCTCCCGCCTCTCTTTGCCCTGAGTTCCTTCTGACACCCCTGCGTAGGAAGGGCCACCTCTCGGGAGTGAGCCCCGTTTCCTACGCCTCTGCAAGTGACACCCCAATTAAAGATATGTATATAAGGAACAAATGTGTCCTTAATTCCATATGACAACCCACCTTGCAACTCTTGATTACCACGTACAGCTGTAACGATCTTAAACTTATGAGGGGCAAATTTCAATCAAAGCGGTTCGTATAATTTGTCAAAAATTATGGGCGGGGGAGTGGGGTGGGTCCACCTTCTCCCACGCTAGCGGATGGGGGAGGAGGGTTCATGTTACACTGACATAGTTTTAGCATGTGTATCCTTGTATGTATGACACCTTCCTGGTGAGTGTGATGGGAGGTGTCTCTCTATTTACAGTACTTCCTCTAAAAATCAAAATGTTTCTTTTAAGTGTAGACCGTCTTACCGGCAATGTCAAACAACCACCATATCGACTGTTCCAGAGTATGACCACAGCGGGACGCTAATACTGTCAAAGTGAACAATCAATAACTGCACTTAAACAATTGAAAAGAGTCATCTAATCGCTATACGCCTTTCAACGAAACTGATTTAAAATGGTTCGAGATGAATATTAGAAAGATGACGAATGACAAGGTTGAATGTGAGTTGCAATGCATGCCCGAGACCACCCCCAGTGCCCTAGTGGTCAAATGGCTACTTGTCACGTGAGTGTCCCGGATGCCTGGGTCAATAACCTGCAGGTCTCCAACCAGTGTAACACAACTGGTGTATATAATGGCCGCAGTGGCGTAGCTAGACTTTCTTTCACGGAAAAAGAAAGTCGTTCCTAAAAATTTCGATTCCAGTTTACCCCCCCCCCCATTACAATTTCACTTGCGATTTTTTTTGTTATCATGTGTATACAACTATACTCTCAAAGTTGAGTTAAGAATGCAATGAATTATCTAAAATAAAAAACTCAAATTTGCTACACCCCGAATAATTCATACCGGCACATCTTACCCTGTCTACCTGTCTAAGATATCTTTTCCAGGGATGCTAAAGATACCCTATTTGAAAGTGTATTTTTGAACAAATTATTAACGGAAATTACAGGGGTATGCAAAAGTGCATGCCTTTTCAGCAAGAAAACGTGCAATGCAGGGCCTTGACGTTATTTTAGGGTGAAAACTAGAAATAGAGTGTATGCACGCGAAGCGCACCAAGAACTCACGATTTGTTTTTCTTTTAGGGGGATATGTTCAGTAGCGGCGCCAGGATTTTGGTCATGGGGAGGGGGAGGGAGGGGGGAAGCAAGATAGGGGAGATTTTGTCTCATGGGGCAAAATATGTCACTTAACAAAATATTATGGAGGGAAGTGGGGGCAAATCGATCTCGTGGGGAAAAATTCTTCCTTCCGCCCCTCCCCCTCCATCCTCCTAGCACCGCCACTGGTGATATTGTAATTACTTTCTTCAGTAAAAGATTCGGATACAGTTTTTTTTTTTAAAGGGCACTTACATCCTTTAAAAAAAACGCACTGTGGTGCCGCACGTCCCTGTGCTTCGCAGCTTTCGTCGCATCCGACTACTTACCATGATTGACACATCCGCGAGCAGTTTTCATCCCATACTTATGTAATATATGCTCGTCCCCATCAATCTGAATAATGATTGATAGCGGGAAATTGTTTTCATTGTCAAAGTAAATGCACAAGATGGGCCTACATTGATTTTACTCATGTTCAAATCTTTCAGTCTCATTTTCAAATTGATTGCTACCGGAAAGGGGCGTAAGCTCTTCATGACAATACAATTCTAACGGTGACACAAAAGGGCAATGAACTAATAAGAGACTGGCAACCCGTTGAGATATGACTTCCAATGCTGAGTAGGTATTTCCCGCATTAAAACGACTGATGAATTTGACGAAATACTTCAGATAATGCACATGGCAGTGCGAGGTGGGGAAGGAGGGGGAGGGGGGGGGGATAACAATGTTTGTCGGGCAGGGATGTGAAATGTCGGATGTACTATTTAAATCAGTGATTGATCGGAATCATGCCCGACTCTGCCAGATACCGGAGTCATGCCCTCCCGACTCGGTATGATGTTGAAAATATGATACTTGGGACCAAATCTTAATTGGGCAGAGATGAAAAATGTCGGATGTATCGTTTAAATTAAAGATATGATATTTGAACTACTCGAGTAGATATCACAATCATGTCCCCCCGATGTTGCTGACAACATGATTCTTGGTCACCAATCTCCATCGGGTAAGGATATAAAATGTCGGGTAACCAGTCCCCCCAACAAAACAAAACAAAAACAAACAAAAAACCCGTGAATTTTGATGTCAACGACCAAAAAAAAAAAAAAAAATGATACATGCAAGACTAATGACACATGGACCTATAACTTGTAACAGGGAGCTGTAGTTCAAAATACTGAAATGATAACTCCCTGTTTGTACGCAGTGTGGCACATCCAGGGTATTTAGTATCCGGCTCCCATATAGAACATTTTACCCAGTGTCATGATTTGTTCAGGGCCCCAAAAATATGGGGTTTACTCGCCCTACTGTTGCGTCCTGTTTGCACGTAGCTTTCCTTAATTAAAGGAATATTCCAATGATTTTCATTTTAATATATATGATAGAGGGCTATTAAAGAAACAAATTGGTGTAAAAATCATGTTAATATCTTATTCCGTTTAGGAGTTATTGCATTTAAAAAAATACCAATGTGACCTCTCAGTGTACAGTGTGATGTCATAAAGGCAAATCCAAGACAATCTTCATGTATTTCTTTGAAAACTAATTGCCTCTTGCTATATTAGTGGGAGCATTCTTTTGTTTAATGATGGAAATGGTGTATAACATACACTTTATAAGAACGTGCTTTACCCATCTGCTCATGTACCTTACACTCTAAGTAAGATAAGAACTTGTTTTTTTGTGTTTTAGAAGCAAAAATACATACTATATATATATATATATATATATATATATATATATATATATATATATATATATATATATATATATATATATATATATATATATATATATATATATATATATATATATATATATATATATATATATATATATATATATATATATATATATATATATATGTATATATATATATATATATATATATATATATATATATATATATATATATATATATATGCATATATATATATATATATATATATATATATATATATATATATATATATATATATATATATATATATATATATATATATATATATATATATATATATATACATTTATATATATATATATATATATATATATATATATATATATATATATATATATATATATATATATATATATATATATATATATATATATATATATATATTTATATATATATATATATATATATATATATATATATATATATATATATATATATATATATATATATATATATATATATATATATATATATTTATATATATATATATATTTATATATATATATATATATATATATATATATATATATATATATATATATATATATATATATATATATATATATATATATATATATATACATATATATATATATATATATATATATATATATATATATATATATATATATATATATATATATATATATATATATATATATATATATATATATATATATATATATATATATATATATATATATATATATATATATATATATATATATATATATATATATATATATATATATATATATATATATATATATATATATATATATATATATATATATATATATATATATATATATATATATATATATATATATATATATATATATATTTATTTATTTATTTATTTTTTTTCTTCTTTTTTTTCTTTTCTTTTTTTCTTTTCTTCGGAGTTATAGCTATGTTTCCAGGACTTTTAAATATATGATAATAATGATAATAATAATAATAATAATCTAATCATTAAAATTCATCAATTTATGTCTCCAATACATCATTCCCATGAAAATGTGAATTATGATATGACGTTTATTTGGAGACACTTAAGCTCCCTCGAACGATTGAGGCAAATTTAAAAAAAATATAAGATTATAAAATATTAAAATAAATTAATACAAAATTAATTTGAGAAAACGCAAAGTTGATCAAGGCATGATTGAAATCCTGCAGAGAAGTAAAGAAAAGAGCAGAGAATACAGACAAATGGAAGAACGATGTTCGGGCCTTGTGCGCCTTCTGGCGCTGAGAGATTTAAGGTTAAGGTAAGGAGAGCTGATCAACTAATGACATCACAAATTTGCATATTTTCCAATGCAACTAGGAAACAGACAAACAATCTGAGAACTGACCAGCTTCCAAACAAGTTCGAATATGAATTTGGCTCCTTAAGTGTTTATAATAGATTACAAGCCGTAATAGCCAAAGATACATTAAAGTGTTATTTGTCTTTGATATACTTGCACCATGGCTTGTTTCAAAATTTAAAAAGGGGAATCCACTGTCTTTTGAACAAAATGTATTAAAAGTTCAGTTATTTTGGAATCACTTTTTAAGCTTGCAGATGGTAATCCAGGCTGTTTGAAGTGTATCATCACCAGTGGCGCAACTAGTGTTCTGGAGCCCATGGGCAATATAACCCTCGGGGCTTCATAAAAAAAACAAAAAAACATATCGCATTTATTACTTGGGGCCCCGAAATCTCGATTTTTGCATCGGGCCCATGGGGTTTACCCACCCATCCCACCCTAATGTTGCGCCACTTATCATCACGTTTTTCGAATTACAATTCTGAAACCAGTCATTGTATAACAAACTTGGAACTTCATCAACTTAATATTCGAGTCAGAAAAACATGATAAACATTCTTTGCAATTCCTTTTCTCTTTTTAATGGACAGGATTGCCTGATTGACCAAAATGTGAATTCTTTAAGAGAAGTTATATGATGCTCTCTCTCTTATAAGATGCAGGGTTGCAGATAAGAGTTTGCATTTGTAGAAGTCTGGATATTTTCTAAGGAAATTTATCTAGAAAAGTTACCCACATATTTCTTATGACCCCCCTATTGTGATGCCGTCTCTATGGGCAAGACTTGTGTGCAACCGACCTCCCATTTCTTGGTGGGTGCCATAGGTGGGAGTACGGGGTGCATCCCCCCTCCCCCAACTTTTTTCCCCCGAATATATATATATCTTTTGTATGGTGATTTGTTGTAAGGCCTATCTTAGGGCGATTTTGTTAGGCAAATTTGATTTTGTGACTTCCCCCAACACACACACACTTTCGGTAGGCAAATTCCCACCCACAGTGGGCACGCTGGGTCTTCTTTATTCATCTCTTACTAATTTTGTTTGAGTTGGAATAGACATGAAACGACACTTCTTTATAGAGTTTAAATTCATGTTTGGATTTACATAATATAAGCTTTGAAATAATGACTTTTAAAAACAACATCATAAATGAAGGAAAATTCCCAAAATCGATATTATCCATATAGAGTATGTGCACAACGCCATCAGCGCAGTGTTGAAAATCATCCAATCACTGGACAGGGAATAGTAAAGAAACAATTGAGCGCCTGGCGAAAAAAATTGAAACATTGGTAAAATGAAATGTTTAATATCTGGTTTGTACTCCATTCAAAAACTTACTTCCAGACCCACCTTCAGAAATATTTATAATGAGCATTTCTATTCAACACATTCCAATTTTCCTCAAATGGTAGGTATCATTGCACCTCGCAGCCGTGACCGGACCCCTGTGTGGATAAGATGAACCCCCAACCTAGTTTCCAAAGTAACATGAAACAAAATTGACAATTCAGGAAAAGCTTTGCAAATAAGCTGTTTCGTCCTTTTTCAAAATTCATCCTTGACAGGCCCCTAGGCAATTACCCTCTCTCCTCCCCCCCCCCTCCTCCCTTCTCTTCCTAATTAACACTAAACCCATAATGCAAGGGTTTTTAATCAGATTTTTCAAGGGGCCATCATTCACAACAGCTTCAGGCCATGGGCCAATCGCGTGGCAACACCAGCAATATATGACAAACAAAACCCGTTAAAAGAAAGCGTGCGGGATTAGGATGTATGCCAGATGTCAGCGGTTCTCTTATCCACCTTCCTTTGACAATCTGCGAGAGCAATTTATAGCGGAACTAAAGATAACATTTCATTTGATAAGCCGCTATGTTTTAGTGAGCTGATCTGCCAAGGAAAAAAACAAAATAAACGAGTACTTTGTGATTTGTACCGATCTCATTTGGATTGATCTTACATGAATTGCATTTTATAATGACTATTGTTCGCAGGCCAGACTGGATTGTCTGGCGGACCAGATTTGGTCCGCGGGCCGCCGATTAAGAATCGCCGCCCTAATACATCAAGTCAGATCTCACCAATTGAAATTCTTTGGCTACATTCTTGGAATGTGGAGAAGATGACCCAGTACAGAAATACACCCTATACGGTCCATTGCATTGGCAGGATTTTCCCGAATTTGTATATTTTGTATGGTGAATTGTTGTATCTCTTAGCATGATTCCCCCCTCCCCCTTTGACTCCCTCCCCCCAACTTTCTGTAGGCAAATCCTGCCCATGTTCCATCGCATGGCAAAAGGAAACCTACCCGTCAATGGACATCCAACTTGACATATATCTGGACAGAAGACCAGACTCTTTTTCTCAAGCCAAACAATAGTGTTAAGCTTGCATAGGATCATGTTAATTGGAGAAAAAAGATGTGGTCGAATGCGCAGCAGGCGATTGATGATGATGATAAGTTGTGATTGCATCACAAATCTTGACCTTAAATTAAAAATATGTAACCCACACAAGAAGAACAAAGCAACAAAATTTTCATTTTGAACTGCCCTGAAATATATTTCTTACTGTGACCATCGCCACTGCTCAGCATAATACATAAACTCTCATTGGCTGATAACGGCTCAGCTGATACGCTTAAAACAAATAATCTGATTGGTTTATTGCAACCGAGCTGAAATGCATGAAAAATTAAAAGGTTTCATGCTTAACTGATAAATTTATAAATGCATGGCATTACGATAAAAATGTAAACAACTACTCCACTCTTCATTCCAGAGATATACAATTTCCACGTTTGGTTTGTTGATGTTTAACGGCACCGCGACAGTCAGTCAAATGTGCCAAGAGGGTGTTAAAAACTAAAGTGCTTAAGTCAGGACAGAGAGGAAAGAGGGGTGGGATAGAGGGAAGGAGGAAGAGAAGGTGGATAAGGGAAAGAGGTTAAGGT
Organism: Chiridota heheva; assembly: GCA_020152595.1. Classification (NCBI taxonomy): domain Eukaryota; kingdom Metazoa; phylum Echinodermata; class Holothuroidea; order Apodida; family Chiridotidae; genus Chiridota; species Chiridota heheva. The sequence goes on along the minus strand of JAIGNY010000111.1, from coordinate 649,865 downwards.
ATTAAAAGGAAGATGACGAAGGTATGGCAGAGAAGGGAAGGAAAAGGAAGTTTAGATCAGGTGGAATAAGTTGCTGTTGCAGAGAAAGGTGATGAAGTTGGAGGTATATAATTATTCTTGAAAAGATCGGAAATTGAGATAGAGGGGGGGGGGGAGACGTGTGATCTGGAGTTCTGGTATGGGAGACAGGTTAAGAAGATATGCTTTATCAAGAGATCGGTGTTGCATGTAGGGAAAGAGAGAAAAGTGGGGGAGGGGGGGGGGAGCCGGAAAGTAGGTGTGAGTGGAAGAGAAATGCATTTCCACAAAAAGTAAGCAAATGCTGCAGTACCGTATGCCTTTTCATTTTGATAAACAACATCTTCTAACACCAGCAATTTCAATATCTCATGGCTGTTTTTCCCCTGTTATTTCTTTCTTAATATTTCCCCCTGCCCCTCTTTATTAATCCCTGGTATATATGATACATACTCCAAACCTCTCCTCAAGGGCATAAAGATACTACATACATGAGTTATTTCATATGCAAAACATACTGATCAAACCAACATTGTAATATTGTTAGCGATATTCTAATTTCCAGCAACAAACTGCATTGTATGAGCAGGAGTAGGGGAAACAGTCCTGACCACTTAAAAAAATGTAGGCAGAAAATAACTTAAATATCAGAAAAACAGTGCACCCTATCCAATAAAAAGTTTTTCCCAAGATGAAAAAAAATATTCCTTAAAATTTTGAAGGGACAAATTTTCAAATATTGGTGAATAACAATATTCTGTTAGCTTTCTAGATCAATTATACAAACGTCTTCGTGATAGAAAAGTTCAATCGTTCTCCGTGATAATTTGTGCAATTTTTTTTGCAAACAAAAACTTCACATGTTGCAATTCAATAGCAATAGAAAGCTACAGGTAAAAATAACAATAACTTAATTAATTACAACAATGTGAATTTGCATAATTTCTTGCATACAAACAAAACAAAACTAACCTTCCTCAAATCCATCTCAGAGGGAAATTTACCTTCCATGAAATCTGTTTAGTTTTATGATCATTTCCATTTCAGCGCACAACTGACAACTTAAACATATTACCGCTTCATCTTTTTTTTCTAAAAAGAAGATCTCAAAAATGTGTATTGTTCATTCTTAATGCATATCTTTTAAAGGACTTGAAAGGTTATTACAAATTATTTATATAAAGGGAACACTTTTCAGATTGACTAAAGCTCTTAGAATAGTTCTTTTAATAAAAAAAAAACCTTTGTCCAATAACATAAATTGATGGACTTATAAAGACTTTCTTAACACTATCATTTTTTAGTGATTACAGTCAAATTGATAACCTCTTAAAATACCTCAATTTTGCTCAAAATTTGATCATCACAAAACCATTACATATCTGAAAGTTTGGTATATCTCTTCAGACCCCAAAAAAGCCATAAAAGCATGATGAAAAATTTCAAAACAATGCTTAATTTCAGCAGGTGTTTAAGAAGTCAAGGGTGACTGAAAGGATTAGTTCAGGGTCAGGCAAGTCAATTTCATTTGAAAGATGACTTCAATAGATACAAATTAATGAAAAGAGCATTCAAAAATAATATTCAGGTAAGGAAATATTCAAGTTTAAAGTTTGGTCTTATTTTTGTAGAAATAACTCAAACCAGACTAGTTGTGACGTCACAGCCTCAAGATTCCTCAGTCTTTATGTATTCTATCATAATTTTTCCTGCAAATTTGTGGCTTAAAAACCATTTGTTAAGTCAGAAAAGTAGTAAAACAGAATCTAGTAAGGGTAATTATAATTTACCACCTAAAGAAAGTTTGAAGAAAAATAATTAAAATAGTAAAATAGTAAAATATATTTTCTTTGAAATAGATTAACAATTGTTAATGTGAGGATGATAGCACCAACCTTCCATAGTAGACTTACTACACCAGTCATTTCTACATAGATAAGACAGAGCTTTAAACTTGAATATCTCCTTAATAGAATAAGATATTTAAGTAAATTCTTCACCACTTCGTTTCTCTTAATGTCCACTTTCATATAAGATAAACTTGCTTTACCACTGAATTAATCCTTTACACAAGCAACGTAAAACCCTGTATCTATCCCCAACATTAGAAGTCATGTCTTCCCAAAATATATTTTCTCCTCATCTTATCATCAACAACAACAATTTTAATCTTTATTAATTTCATCTAGGCAAAATGTTTTCATTTTTATTAAATTTGTATTTGCAAAACATGGGACCCAACTGGTGTACCTAATGGGACGGTCACTCACTATTTGCTACTGGAAGATGGATGAAAAATCTGACTTCGACATCCTCCCTCCATTCTGACAATTGTTGAAAATAAAATAATTGATAAATCTAAAGAGATTTTACAGTCCAGTCCAGTCCGGGTGCAACCCAGAAAATAGGGAAAATTTGTCACGTGACGCACTTCGAACATGCACTGAAGCTTATGGGATTTCACATTTTCTGCTGCGGATTGTTCAAACTTCCATTTGCTACTGTAAAATTTTGACTATTGGTAGGTTATGAAGTTTTCACTGCTGCCTTATGTAATTTACTGTCACAATTTTGACGCTACTTTATTTGGATTCTCCCGGGCTGCAAGAAGGGGGAGTATGTAGTTCGGAGTAAAGATATTGTTTTTCCATTTTAATGAGTATATTAAGCTTGCAGCTTCTGTTTTAATTTCCTTTAAAATTGAAAAAAATTGCTGAAAAGAATTTTCCCCATTATTCTGAATCTTTTTTAAGATATATTTTATATTCAAACTATATCGAGGGAGACATTGACAAACTTGATCAATAAAGAGACCATCTGATCTCTTAGATTTGACCTTTCATACTTGCAATACAATAAGGTAAAGAAAGAAGTATGACAGACTTGCAAAAGCCTGGTTTCGAAGACCAAAACAAAGCATTATCACCAGTTTCTGTTGCATATATCTAAAACCCTACACCATGTTAGACCTGAAGTTCAGAAAGAATGCCCAAAATATGACTTTGCACAAGGGAACCCCAGAACACCATTATCAAGAAGGTATTCACGATTTGGGAGCAGAGATCAAACATACACTTGTTGCAACCTCTATGCGTATTAAATGAGTGCATTGTTTCTTTATAAAGCTTTCGTAAAATTGACTTTAAAAAAATGAGGTATGACGGTGCTTACAAAAACAGATATTTCTGAAAATATGGCTAAAGGTTCTGAATTATTAAATAATGACAATCCTATTGTTAGTATACAATCGACCTTTAGGGCATCAAGTAACTAGTAACTATAGTCCTTCTGAACCAATGAAGACTCATTCCCCCTCTTTGCCCCCTAGCTACGCCACTGGTTTCCCCTTAGTTTCCTTGATACAAGCAGATGAGAGGGTTGGCACTGGATAGGACACCAGTCCATCACAGGTTAATCCCCTGGCAAACTGGTACTCATTTCACAGCTAAGCTGATTGAAGTAATTAAGAAATTACGTGTCTTTTTCAAGAACATAACATGATACCCAAACTAAGAATCGAGCCCAGTACCTTAGGGATACGGGTCAGACACTCTGAGCTATCACGCTTCCTAAAACTAGTCCACGTTAAGAAATTGATCCAAAAAAAGACATGTTTATCATGGTAAATTTCATTGTATAGGTTGCATGTTAACAAAAATGTGCGTTGAATGGTATGATTTATTGCTATTCTAGTCAATACTAAAATTATGAGAAAATTGAGGAATATCTCCTGAAATGAATTAAAATGATTTGCTGACTACAATCAATGTATTGATCTGCAATCGATGTATTGATCTGCAATTGATGTATTGATCTGCAATCGATATATTGATCTGCAATCGATGTATTGATCTGCAATCGATGTATTGATCTGCAATCAATCTGCAATCGATGTATTGATCTGCAATCGATGTATTGATCTGCAATCAATCTGCAATCGATGTATTGATCTGCAATCGATGTATTGATCTGCAATCGATGTATTGATCTGCAATCGATGTATTGATCTGCAATCGATGTATTGATCTGCAACCAATGTATTGATCTGTAATCGATGCATTGTTCTGCAATCGATGTATTGTTCTGATCTTCAGGTCAATACACCTTGTAGAAATACCATAAGATACTACACATAGCCATGATGACATCCAGTAATGACAGTTCTAAACACTTTAACCCAATCTCATATTCACACATTAAAAGAGACTGAAGTTTGTTTCAAATAATTAGTCACACAATCTAGGTTTTATTTGTTGACATGGTAGAAAACAAAGAACTTTCCAAATGCATGAATATTCCAAATTCTTGCATTCTATGAGAAGAAGAGACCTTTATTTTACAGATCTAAGACAGTTTACTAATACGTTAAAGGATTAGTTCAGGGGTCCAGCAATCTTATTTTATATGAAAAAGGACTTTAAAAGACACAAACTACTGAAGAAACTACTTCAATATCTTATTCCGTTAAGGAGATATTCAAGTTTAAAGCTCTGTCTGTTCTGTGTAGAAGTGACTGGTGTAGTAAGTCTACTATGGAAGGTGGGTGCCCTCATCCTCAGTATCATAACAATTGATGAATTTAGGAAAATTGCAGAAAAGTGATATAACTTTTTTACTATTTGAATAACTTTTCCTCAAACTTTCTTTAGGTGCTAAATACAATTACCCAAACTAAGATTCTGTTTGCCTACTTTCCCGACATGCAATGAATATATCCCAAGACACAAAAGACAGGACGAAATATAAAGACTGAGGAATCTGAAGTTATGTCACAACTCAAGTCTGATTTCATTAATTTCTATACAAATGATATCAAATTGTAAACTTGTTTGAATGATTTCTTCACCATTTTGTTTCTTTTGGAAGTCCTCCTCTTTGATATAAGATGGACATGCTTGACCACTTGACCTGATTCTTCAAGTGGTGTATAAGTCTTGAAAAATAAGAAGCCAAAATACAAACAAGACTGCGAAGGAACTATTGTGATATCTTGTTATGTTCAGGTAGGCCACAGTTACCCAAGGGTGCAGGAAGCTTTCAAAAATAGGGGGTGGAGGGGCACAACCTCTAAGGGCACCTTTCAAGTCATATGTCCCCTATCCTAATCTGTAGATAAAATAAGTGAGCCCAAAACAACAAAGCGAAGTAGAAAAGGGGCGCTTCCTTTTTAGAAAGGGGCTCTTTTCCAATGGGGACACATTCCTTCTATACCTAAAACTTACAAAAGTCACCAGTTTCCTACTATAGGGACAGTAATTGTAAGAGGCACTTTTCCTTTTCAAAAGGGGCACTTATGTCATTTTTTGGAAAAGTGGAAGAAAAGTGCCTCCAGTGCCCCTCCCCCAGTTTATACACCTATGCAGTAACCTCACTTGACCATATTGTAATACTCCTACTGGTATATCCGATAGTTGAAGTCATTCAAGTTTCAAAGGTATTTTAGTGAAATTATATTCTTCTAAGGAATGTGATGTTGTGATTGGGTAGGATTTCAGTAATTCATTCGCAAAGCTGACAGACCTTAACAATCTCCTTAACAGAATAAGATCTCGAAGACTTTCTTCACCATCTTGTGCTTTTTAATTGTCCTTTTTCATATGAGATAATCCTGCTTAACCACTGAACTAATGATTAACCTAATGTTTCCTTGGACTGATAATAACCAATGAATTATTACAGATCTCCGTGGTGTAGTGGTTAGTGCTTTGTCTTCTCATATGCATGTCCCGGGTTCGTATCCCGGTGGGTCTGCAACCAGTAAGTTCACAACTGGCTATCAAAGGCAGTTGCCGTCTTGATATAATGTTCAGCACTGGATGCTTTCAGGACGTTAAACCTTGCTATGCTATGCTATTATTCCTAGCCTACAGATTTTATTTCTATAAGTGATTATGACCCAATTTTCAAATACAGCAGAATGATTATCAAAAGCATCCCAAAAATAATTCTTCATGTTGCAAAATAACACTTTTCATGATGTAAAATAATACTTTTCATGATGTAAAATCATTGTTCCATCAAACACCCAAGCAATGAAAGATTTTGAAAGACAGATAATTTAACTCTGAAAGCTGGATGATTTATTTTCTCCACAGTTAAGAAAAAGGCTCATCTATATCATTAACTCTACTGCCCATTTTAAGCTCATTCAAATACACTTGTGTGTGAAATACTGGTATGCTACCACAGAACAAAATTGTTTTCAGTGGATATCACTATGTTGGGGCATGTGCATAAAAAAAAAAAAAAAAAATCCAATGCATCTAGATTACGTAACTCACATATCCTGATAACTCTACACTTTATTACATGCCTGGCATATTCATTATTCTTTATATAGCAGTGAAAACAATAATATAGTTAGTGAGTAAAATGGTTTGCCTGATAACTCTACACTGTGTTACATCCACGGCACATTCATTATTCTTTATATAGCAGTGAAAACAACAATATAGTTAGTGAGTGGAATAGTTTGCCTGAGTGGGTAGTTAGCTCCAATTCTGTTCACAATTTCAAAGTCAACATTGATAAGTTCTTTACTAATTCTAAGCATCTTTGATTTTTGTTGTGGTGGTGGTGGTTAGTTTGGGCATTTAATGGGGTGATTCACCCTTCTATCAGCTTGTTATGTTATTTCATGTTATATGACATTTCTTAGCAGCGACAACCTTAGCAACAAAACTCTGATACGACAACCAACAGTAGAATTGACGCATGTAATTCCCTTCACACATACTATGTTACAAGTTGACTTTATGATGCAAATGTATAGCATGGCTTGATGTGATATTTACAATTGTAAAACTCATGACATCATATTATAACGCATTATATGCTTCTTGATTTGATCAACTTTGCAAATAACACTCAGGTCACTTTCCTTTGCTATTTCAGGATGCCACTTCAACAAAATTGCCATGTCACAGGCAAGCAGCGTTACATGTCAAATGCACGGAAGAGCAATAAAGATGTCACATGCGTGATGCATGCAACATGCATACATGTCACATGCATAGTGCATACAACATGTAGGCATGTCAAATGCATGATGCATGGCTGGCATGCAACATGCATACATGCCACATGCATACATGTCACATGCATACACATCACATGTATACATGACACATGCATGCAACATGTAGGCATGTCACATGCATGCAACACGAGGTATGACACAAGAATTAAAGATATAACACACAAGCAACATTAGCAATGTCACATGCATGCAGCATGTAAGTATCACACATAATTTGATTGTCACACACAAACAACATTTGCAATGTCAAATGCTTCCAGCATGTAGGTACAGTGCCGCCGACATGGGGGTCAAAATTCCGTTTTGCTTCACATTGGATTTGCCATAAAATGCCCAACTGTGTTTCACCAAAGCTCATACATTTTTACTTCCTCCCCTCCCCTCCCCTCCCATTTTCATATCACCAAAACTAAATCACACCTATCTGCTGTCATCAAATTTGAGGACCCTGTCCATTTATTCCATGCCCCCTCTCTCCCATCCCTCCTAGAAAAGTTCCACTAATAAAAAGGTTCCTGTTCAGAATAAGTTGCATACTCTAATACAAATACCAGGTATACATCATAATAAGGTCCACTCAGCTGTAAAATGAGTACCAGCATTGCTGGAGAATTAATCTCTCATCCGCTTGCGCCATGGAAACTGGGGATAAGCACTGGTCCCATGAGCCTATAATGCCTAGGATGGATTCAGTTTTTAGCTATACATAATAATGCACGCATGAAAAGTAGCACTCATAAAATACTGTAGTTTCCTGTTTAACTTCACAATTGGTCACCTGACAAATCATATGACATAACCACCTGACTTTATAATGCGCATCTCAAAACAAAGGGATAATAACATAAATAGAGATCTATCAAATATCATTCACTTACAAAAATGACAAATAACATTAAAATCTACACCTCGTTTTGAGAAAAAATATTCAGTAACAAGGAAACTTGAAAATAGACAAAGGAATTTGTACATCTTTTTTATATAAGAAATACTTCTTTGTAATATTCACCCTGGTTGGAAAGAAAAAACAGGAAATAAGATTATGTTCACTTTCTTTTACAACCTTTGACATACTTTGTAGACGCCCTGTCTGTTAAAATATAAACAAAGATAATACAGCCCAATATACAGACAAATACAATATAATACTTTTTGATCTCTGTGATAAAAATCACCCAGAAATCACACTGGTGAGTTCAGAACATATAAGTTCATTATGTAGTTATTTTTAGGTTACCTAAAATAGAATCTTCCATGGACAAATTTGTCTTAAACCATGTAAATAAGTTAAAAACTCACTGTCACTTATAGTGAGTGTTTTTCAAATTTGTCATCTTCTACAGAAACACATAAAACAGGACAGGAATAAATATGCTGCAAGAAATTGTAGGGAAAATGAGAGGTTTGGGGCATTTCTTATTACAATGTAATAGCAGACAATTTGTATTTAAAAGACTGTGGACATCTAACATGGGCTTAAATGGTGTAAAATATAATCTCAACCATTAAAGCAGAAAAATAATCCATTCAAATTGCTTAAAAATTGGCCAATTTACAGCATTTTCAGCTGTTATTGCACAATAATGTGTGACATGAGGGAAGGATCCATCATTACCTTTTGTAAACCTTTTTTTTTTTTTATTCCTTTGTCAATGTCGTCTGTAATATAGAATTGGACTTCGGGCAAAATTTGATGGAACTTTGTCACACCGCGAATCATCATGTATCTAGAAAAGACATTCTGAAATTCACAAGTAGCTAAATTTAAAGAACAGAATTTAAAGAATTATATCGAGATTTTGAGATGTGTTTCAGACAAATTAACATATCATGGAACTTTGTTCAGTCATAATTTAAAAAACCCCAAAAAAGTTTTTACAAATTTTAAAAACTATTCTACTCAGAATTCCATGCTCTTTCACATATATAAAATCTGCTAGATGGCCATAGTCCTTTAACACTTTGTGCCTTGTGTTAAATTTATGCACAAAATTAAAACTTTTAATAAGTGAGCAAATTTTCTAATCTAAGTGACATGACTCAAAAACATTAGTAATTGCCATCTAAGCAAGACAGGAAGTACACAACAAGTGATTTTGTCAATTTAATATATTTTGAGTTTGTCATCTAGAATTGTAATATGTCTCTAAAAAATAAGCTTAACAATTTAATCAGTTCTCTTGATTTTTTTAGGGGGGATAAATTTGTTCTTTTTTGATTGTTGAACCTCTCTAAACACTCATGTTATCTTGCTAACAAACACTTTGCATCTATACATACCCTGGTAACTCCACCACCCTCTTATACAAAAATAACTTCCATCGTTAATGGAATGCATATTGAATCCAAGTAAGTGAAAACAAGGGACATTTTTTGCTGTAGTTTCATTTTCCTCACTCATTTTACCATTATATAAACTCATTACTTGGTTTGTCCACACTCTAGCTAATTGACATTCATGTACGGGGTAAGGAGACTGGGCTCGTTAGCTTAGTGCTGTTAACGATTAGCGATTTATCACTAATTGCTTATAACTCTTCAAAACTTTTAGCGAAAGTTTAAAACGATTAATCGCAAACATACTGTATGGGTAGCTTAGTGTATGAGCTAGAACCATAGGCAGCTCTTAAAGGATTAGTTCAGTGGTCAAGCAAGTCCATCTTATATGAAAGAGGACTTTAAAGGATTAGTTCAGTGGTCAAGCACATCCATCTTATATGAAAGAGGACTTCAAAAGAAACAAAATGGTGAAGAAAGCATTGCAAAATCTTTTTCCATTCAGGAGATATTCAAGTTTAAAGTTTGGTATCATTTCTGTAGAAACGACTGAAAGCAGACTAGTCATGATGTCACAGCCTCAGATTCCTCAAATCTTTATGTATTTTAAAGAAAGTTTATTTAATTTTTTCACTATTTAGATTATTTTCACTCAAACTTTCTTCAGGTGGTATATTATAAATACCCTTCCTAGATTAGTGTGACTACTTTTTTGACAAATCCCATGGTTTTTAAGCCACAAAATATGATAGAATACATTAAGACTTTGAGGAATCTGAGGCTATGACATCAGAGCTAGTCTGATTTCAGTTGTTTCTACACAAACGATACTAAACTTTAAACTTGAATATCTCCTTAACGGAATAAGATTTTGCAATGCTTTCTTCACTATTTTGTTTCTTTTTTTTTAAGTCCTCTTTCATATAAGATAAACATGCTTGACCACTGAACTAATCCTTTAATTCAACTAACTGGTGGGGCTCTTCAAACGCTAAACTGGGATACAATCTGTAAATAATATATTTTGTAACAGCAGCTGTCAGACCAGGGAAGTAACACTTCAGCAGTGCTAAGGCCAAAAATTGGCAACATTTCTTACTGACATTTATTTCTACACCTGTTTGGAGGTCATCTAAACCCAGGATCTTTATTTTCAACTAGTTTCATCAGCCTTACGGGTAATTTTAAAACATAATATTGGCATTTTGGTGAGATTCTTGGCATATTTCTTTGATGAAAATGCATAGTCACTATGTGTGAGAGTTGTATCAGTTCCACAAAATTTCAACGAACACTTAAAAAAAGATTTTTTTTTTTACCGATTTTTGGTTGAGGATAGGTCGCGATTAAACGCTCACAAATTTTGGCGATTAAACGTTTAGTGAATTAATTGCATATCAACAGCTCTATCCTTAACTATAATTCAATAGGAAATTTGTGCCTCTTATTTGTAAAAATTTGTTGATGTTTTAAGGAAAAGATTAGACTCAGGACGTCTGGTGTTATCATTTGCTAGAATGATAAAAATGATCAATGTTGCACACAAAAAAAAAAAAAAATACATCCTGATCAAACTGGCCATTTCATACTAATTTAAAAGTTTGGGTGTAATTATTCATGAAAATATGTTAATTCATGAAGTCACAATAATAATTCTTAAAGGATTAGTTTAGTGGTCAAGCATGTCCATCTTATAAGAGAACTTCAAAAGAAATAAAATGGTGAAGAAAGCATTGCAAAATCTTATTCCATTAAGGAGACATTCAAGTTCAAAGTTTGGTATCATTTGTGTAGAAACGACTGAAATCAGACTAGTTGTGATGTCATAGCCTCAGATTTCTCAAAGTCTTTATGTATTTCAAAGAAATTTAATTTAATTTTTTCACTATTTAAATTATTTTTCCTCAAACTTTCTTCAGGTGGTATATTATAAATACCCTTCCTAGATTCAGTTTTACTACTTTTTTGACATATCCCATGGTCTTTTTTGACATATCCCATGGTCTTTAAGCCACAAAATCGCAGCACAAAATATGATAGAATACATAAAGACTTTGAGGAACCTGCGGCTATGACATCACAACTAGTTTGATTTTAGTCGTTTCTACACAAATGACACCAAACTTTAAACACAAATATTTCCTTAACGGAATAAGATTTTTGAAAGCTTTTTGCACCATTTTGTTTCTTTTGAAGTCCTCTTTGATATAACATTACGTGTACCTCCGCTTTCCGTTTAGTATGCACTGCAACCGCCGATTTTGGCCAAAATCGACGGTTGCACATCACACACCTTGCCAGAGCAAGGACAAGCTAATATGATATCATTATTTGCTTGTCCTGGCACAGCTACGATCTAATTACATTGCAAACACGCGCGAGGGTAATATGATGCCTCTATCTGATGCATGTTGGGAATATTATTTATGCCCCTATGATAGCATACTGAAAGGAAAGGGCTTGCACACTTAATGAAGATGGACATGCTTGACCATTAGTACAAGAGTAAGAACAAACATTAAAAATGTAACCTTTGTTGTCAAAAATCAGTGAGTGATTTAAAGCCTATACAAGCCTCATTGCGGAAAAAATACACGGGACAAAAAAGGGCCCCAATCACATAAATTAAAAATAATCATTTGAAATGGTTTAAACAGAGAAGGGGAATTTTTGAAACTTTAATACTGAAATTCTTTAAAAAATGTATCTTATTATGTGGGTACAACATTCTTCCTTAATGTTATAATTGTTTTGAGCACAAATGGTAGCGAAATACAAGTGGTATTATGAGCAATACAGACCAGCTAAACCCAAAACATGATAATTGATACAAAGTAACATTTTTCGATAAAATTTAAGTACATTATGTCTTTCGTTCAACATTTCCTGTGCATCAAGAATGATGTTCAATCAAAGACATGGAACACGACGAAAGATGGGAAGTCTTCCCATTTGAAAGTTTTAAATCTCACCGTTGTATCAATGAGCGAATATTCTTAACGTTATCATGAAGCCTACTGACTAAATGGTCCAGCTCTGGTAAAGTTCCTGATGCTTGTCTGACTTTCATCTTTAGAGAATCTAAAGATGAAGTTGCTTGTGACAGCAAGTCGCGTAAAGAAAATTGTGTCCTCGCACTCACATTGTCCATGTGTCTGTGACAAAGCTGAAAGAAATCCTCAAGGGTTAAGCAGAATTGATTACATGCTGAAAAGTCTCTGGTTTTGAGAATCACATTCCCGTGCATAAATAAAGTATCCGCCATTTTAAGAAGTTCATCTTTATCTGCATGCGTTTCTGATTGGTCTTTTTGCGATGGGTGTCTACGTCTAGTTGAACCCCTGGTGTCGGGTCTCTTTATGTTTGGGTTTGTGGCAGGAAATACGGGTTTGCAATCCAAGCTACCTAGATTGGGTTTAGGACTTCGTATCGGGGGTTTGTTCGGAGGGTGCCGAGATGGCTTTTGAATAATTATTGCAGTTCTTGACGGGGAGCCTCTTGGACTAGGGGCAGGTGAGTTGGATGAATCAGAGTTGGGGCTCATTGGGGGCGGTGCGGGAGGAGGCATTTTTGGACGACTTATATCCCGTTTCCTCCTATGTCCAGAGGTAGGAGATAGGGGCCCCTCTGGACTTTCTGGAATCACTGGGGCCAGTTCCGATGAGCTTGGGTCTGAATCATTTCTATAATAAGGCAGTGATCTAGTTTTGCTCAGAGGCTCTTTTGAATTTGATTCTGTTTCAAGCGGAAGAGGCGGGGGTCTATCCGAAGGCTTATTCGTTGGCCTCGAATCAAACCTCTGATTTGGAAAGTCCTCACTTTCATCCTCTTTAAAATGCCGATCTTTAAACTTTCTTTCGAAGGTTGGACTAGATGCAGATCTCGGAATTGGAAAGTGACTATTCTCATCCCTCTGCTGCGGTATGCTTGTCTTCCTCTCTCTTTCATCCTTTGTTCTGCGAGGCGGTTTTTTCCTTCCTTCTCCTGCGTTTCCTGGGGGCCGAAGAGCTGGCCGTGGCGTATTTGGCAAAGTGGATATGCTTCCTTCTACTCCGTGACTAACGTGTCCAGCTTGTAATGTGTGAAGCCCTGATATATGTGCATTTAGTTCTTGTCTCAGGGCATTTTTCCCTCCCAGGGCCGTCCCATTTTCTTTGTGAGGCACTGGTGAGGAACGCTGCTTTTGAAGATGGTTTTCGTTCATGATGTTAAACCCATCGTGAGGAGCAACAACAGTATCTCTATTAGATTTATCCTTTTTCTTCCCCAAAAATCCTCTCTTTTTAGGAACCTCTGGAGCTTCCTGATGTTGATTTTGACCTGAGGAAAAGATACAACAGGAAGAAAAATAAATCAGTAAAAATTTTGAGCCAATTTGTAATGAAACAAAAACAGCTAACTATTCTTACGAACTATAACAACACTGGATTATATGTTCAACCACAGAAATCTGAAGAAAGAAAAAGAAAAAAATTCAAACTACAAAGTAACCCCCAAAATAATCCCATCAATAGCTATTACAAATTATTCTTCTAAGATGTCAAACTTGAATCTGTCTTTGTGCCACAAACTTTGCTGAGTGGATACTCTCCCAGCAACCATATGGCACATCCATGTTTGGCAGCATTTTAAAAATGCAAGTTTTGGGCATTTCTTATCAAAATTTAACAGTAGACATCTGTATTCAGCAATTTCTTGTATCATATGCTAAATTTAGGCACAAAACAAAAACTTTAAAGATAACAACTTTTTTTTATCAAAGATAACCCTTACTCTTTTTTTTTGGTGCCAATCTTTGGCCCGCCTCCCGAACATTTAAAAAAAGTGCTGGTAGAGTAAGGGTTAATTAACAAATCATTAAGGCAATGGTATCATCTGCTGCCTGGAAGACAGAGGACCCTTCAATAATCACGCTTTGATTAACCCTTATACAAAAAGTTTTGATTTTGGCCCGCCTCCTGAGCACATTTTCAAAAAGTGCTGGTATAACTTAAAATCATTAACAATTATCATCTAATATGTGAAGCATACAAATAGTGATTTTAGTGATAACTTCATATTTTTGAGTTGGTTGCTTGGAATCAATTAATCTGAAATACTCAGAAAACCCAATGTGGGGGAAATGGGCCCCCAGCGTATATCCGGTAAAACAAAGAAACAATTGTATACTAATATTTCTCCTAAAGTTGAAGATAATAATCAAAATGTGGGTCCCATTGTCTTTATGGGGTATGTTGTGAAGATCCAGTATTGTTAGAATCGCATTTCTTCTTCTAAGTTTTTTTGGCTGAGGGTTAGAGACTTAAATAAGTTAATAGGAAGTATGTCTATTAATACCCAAAAACTTTGACCATCCAAACTCAAAAATCTGAGGGTTCTTTCTAAAATATAAAGACTGCTATGCTCAGAATTTCATACCCTTTCAAATATGTGGGTAAAATGTAGCTGTACATCTGCCTACTGTGGTGTAGCGGTTATCATACCTGTCTACAGACCACAAGGCCCTGGGTTCAAGCCTGGGTTGGGTGGACAAGCCAGTGTACCACAACTGGTTATCAAAGGCCGTGGACATTGACTTGGTTGTCGATGTTATGTCTGTCCGTACGTCGTACCTGTGTTCTCGTGCGGGTCGTATTAAGCGTTTCGTGATAGCGTTTGTACTATCATAACCGAATACGCAGGCGACGACCCCGTCATTGTAATTGTGTGTTCACTCGTCGTCGTCGTGTAGCTGTACCATGGCTGTCCACAGAAAGGAAGCAAACATATAATGTTCTTGCCTGTATCAATTATTGTTAGCAGCTGCCTTGGTTGGTGACCACATCCGACGTCATCTATCCCTCCATCCCTGCTCTCTCCGCTTCCGCTTCCACCACTCCCATCCTTCTTCTTATCTTTTTTTGCATCCTTCTTACGCTCCGTTTTTTCGCTGGCAGTGTTGGCGGCTCTTTTCGCCTTTCAAGGGATTTCTCTATTTCCTCTGAAATGCTATTGTCCATAAACATTGTGTTCATCTCTTCTAAAATTTCGAAAAAGTTGGGCCTATCCATAGCTTTCCATGCCCAACATTTCAACATCAGTTTGTAAACGTCTGTTGGACAGCCATCTGGCCGTTCCATTCTGTAGCCTTTTTCAAGTTTGCCGTAAACATGTTGGAGGTCGACTCCTGGGTAGGGAGAGCTTCCGTACGTTGCTATTTCCCATAGGAGAATCCCAAATGCTGAATGAACAAGGAAAATAAAACACATATTTAATGCCGGTAGATAAAAAACAGGCCTCCCAGTGAATCTCTTTTAAAATAAAGGTTTTTTTAAAGGTTGGAAAAGTTGAAATAAAAGTTTTTAAAGGTTTTGGATTAAATTAAAAAAGTTTATAAAGGTTAAGTCATAAAATAAATTTTCATACAATGAGCATATTCTGGGGCAAAAGGCAGTTGGTGGCGCCAAAAGTCTGTAACGTACGTGAAGTTGGATATTTTATTTTGGTCCTAATACTTTTTAAATGTGTGTTGAGAACAGATATATGCTATTAAATGGATGTGTATACTTACCAAAGAAGCTAAAACCTTGGCACTCGAATCATTTACCTTACTTTACTTTGAAAATAAAGGTTTTTAAAGGTTTTAAAGTTTATTTTGAAAGGAATAAAGGTTCAATTTGTCAATAAAGGTTTTTAAAGGTTTCAAAGGTTTTTAAAGGTTCACCGGGAGGCCTGAAAAAACAGATATATTAAAGAATTGGTTTAGTGGTTCAACTTGACCATCTGACTTGACTACTTTGAATGATACAAGAAAATAAAAGCGAAACCAAACATGAAACAAATACATAGATATCTTGTTAGCTAAAAAGTTTTTACGAAGTCAGAAGTTAGTTAAAAAATATCTGGTGTATTAGCTCTCTACTGAACAATGGTGATGTCACAAACACACTTTCTTTACAATTTTCAAACTTTGATTGACTAAATCATTATTCAAAGTTTCTCCAGATGGTAAATCCCTGCAACTTCATTAGATTCTGTTTTACTGACTTAAAGGAGAGTTCACAAAACACACAGGAGGAATACGAGACCGAACTGTCTCTTCTTGTATGAAACCAGTCATTTATATACAATTCTGTTAGAAGGCTGTACACATTTGTATCTCAAAAATGGTTTGGTTTGGTTGATGTTTAATTGTACGCGACAGTCAGAGTCAGAATGAGATTTTCAACAACTTTCTTCAGCATTTTGTTCCTCCTATTAAATTCAGATCAAAGAGTTTGACAACTCAAACCCAATAAACACAACCTCAGTGTTCATATAAGGTGTTGGATTGTGGGATTCCCGCACATATTATCAAATTCCCCTCAAAATTATTTGGAGACCCCTCCCCCCCTCCCAAAAAAAAAAAAAATATGGCCATTTTGGGGTATTTTTGGCCTCTTTTTTTCCTCAATTTTTTCTAAAAAAAAATCCCTTTTTAAAAATCCCCCCCTCCCCCTAAATTACACATGGGGGGTCTCCCTCCCCAAGTTTGAACATCACACCTATCCAATGAACATTTTGCTTTTTGGCTAAATTGAAATACAGAGAGGAATGCCAGATGTATTAACATCCAATACCCATCCCTCCATCCTCTTATTTTGCACCTTTTTAGGCTGCTTATAAAGTTTGGGATACAGATTGAAATAAATTAATTCTCTTTCATGCAAAATATTCATTTTTCAAGGCGCGAAGAAGGGTCACAACTATCTAATCAAAGGTATGTGATCTGTATAAACTTTTCTTCATCTTAACAACCCTCTGACTATCCCTCTTACCCCTTATAATCCTAGAACAACGGGGTCATAATCTATGGGTTAGTTTTCTAACCAAACTTTTAAAGTCCATATAACACAATCAAGTCAGCACGGAACTAATCATTTTCCCGATAGTTAAAAACAATAAGATTCCCAGTTTCAATAATTTCTTAGATAAAATGAAGCTTATATCTTAAAAGCTGAAAAGCTCGTTTCCCAGAAAGATTACCAAGATTGAACAATTTGTAAATATAATCAAAACATTTTCATTGCTAGAAGCCTGGGATTATGTCGTTTACGTTTTACTTTTAAGTTCGTTTGATTTTTGCCAACAAAAAAACCCCAAACTTTTCCCCATTGTTTTGGATGCTCATCTATTTAAGTTGAATGAATATGAAATGTTCATTGAAATATTGATATAACAAAATTGATAAGTTGATGAGAGTAATAATAATATATTAAAATAATATATAATATCATATAATAGTAATAATAATATTGGCCATCCATTATCTGTTGTAGTTTCCTGATAACGCAACAGTCCCGAAAAATAATAATAAAATACTTGCGATCGTCCGGTACTAAAAAAAGACAAGATATCAACTCTTTGCTCCCCAATTCACGCATGGGCAAAAAAATAAAATATTTTGAGAGATGGTTTGATATTATTTGTCGCACCTTGCGGTCTTAGAATTGTTAAATTCTCATTTGCAATTTCTCGCACATGTAAGAGGAAAGCTTAGGGATCTAGCTTCCCAATACACCATATATACCCTTACTACTGAAAACATTCTACATTATTCCTTCAGCAGTTCAGGGGCACTGTAAATTTGTCAAGACATGTCACCTCCTCACATGTATTAAACAAACAACATTGATTTTTGCAACAAATACTTTCATAGACAGTAACCATGACTTCAAGGAGTCATAGGAACTGACACAATTTTTCTACGAACAGTGCAAACTAACCCTAAACATCTGACATTATTCCTCCAGCAGTTCAGGGGCACTGTAAACTTGTCGAGACATGTCACTTCCTCACAAGTATCAAACAAACAACATTGATTTTTTTTTTTGCAACAAACACTTTCATAGACAGTAACCATGACTTTAGGGAGTTATAGGAACTGATGCAATTTTTTCTACGAACAGTGCAAACTTACCCCAAACATCTGATTTATTTGAAAATTTATTGTACGCCAGGCTTTCAGGGGCCGTCCACTTGATGGGGAACTTGGCTCCTGCTTGAGCTGTGTAGATTTCACCCTGTGTGATGCGAGCCAGACCAAAATCAGCCACTTTAACCAGATGATTTTCTCCTAGAAGGCAGTTCCGTGCAGCTAAGTCTCTGTAAAAGTGGGGAGAAAATAAAGTTTGTTTGTTTGTTTGATGAGGGCTTCAACGGCGCCACGACAAGGAGGGTCAAATTGTGCCTGAGAGGTTAGATCATTCTAGAGGTAGGAAGGAAAGAAAATAGGGATGGTTTAAAGAAACACAAGAACTAAAGTCAGAAAGCTGGGATCAAGAGAGGAGGTTCATGGGTGAAAAAAACAAAGTAGAGAGAGGGGGTGGGAGAGGAGGACTAAATATGGTTGTAGAGGGAAGCATGATTTATTTATTTATTACATAATTTTTATAGCGCCTTATCGAATATAAATTGCTCTAAGGCGCTTTACAATAAAAAACATACAAGTCAAGAAAAAAATACAATAAATTAATTGTTAAAAATACAGATATAAAAAGGTTTATAAAAGTAAAACTGTTTAAAATAGTAAATAGGCGATATATGTACAAAAATTCAAATTTAGTGTAAAAAGCTAAAAATGGACTTTATCAAAATATAAATATATATATAAATACACAATCCTGATGATCTAATAAAAGGCAGCTCTAAAAAGGTAAGTTTTCACATGTTTTTTTAATTCATTAATATTTATTGCACGCTTGGCTTTATCTGGTAAATCATTCCACAATACTGCAGCTGAATGATAAAACCGCCTATTTCTGTAAGTAGATGTTCTAATAATTGGTTTAGTTAATAATGACTTGTTTTTAACCGAAGAGATCTAGTTGGTTGATATTTATGCACAAGATCTGTGAGGTAGACAGGGGCTTAACCATTCAGAACCTTATAAGTATATAAAAGAATTTTGAAACTGGACCTGTAATGAGTCGGCAGCCAATGCAAGTCACGCAAAACAGGCGTTATATGCTCACGTGTGCGGGTGACAAGCTGTGCAGCGCAATTCTGAACGCGCTGAAGCCGGTCAGTAAGCTTATGAGGCAGACCATAAAGTAGGGCATTACAGTGGTCCAATTTTGATGTCACAAGAGCGTGAACCAATGTCTTACAAGCTTCATCAGTAATATACCGCCTGTTTTTACCAATATTATAAATCTGCCAATAACATGATAACATGATGAAGGAAGGAGATAATTTATCCCGAGAGTTTTTCTGGAAGAACTCGGCAATTAAGTTGTGGGAAGTAAGGGAAGCTCTGGGAAGGTTGTACAGGGGGCAAGCAAGGAGAACCTGATGGATCGTGAGGGTGCAATAGCAATTGTTGCAGAGGGGTTGGTTTTATAATGCTAAACCTTGTTTAAGCATTGAGACATTTTTCTTACTGATAATTGACAAACCTTTTGTTCATTTTTTTTTTTCAATTTGGATTTGAAAGCTTTGGTATATTCAGCAAGACAGAAGTAAATCAATTTGTTCCAATCAGATGTTTTGGTTGGTGTCTGGTGTCACACCACTAAATGATACTCTGTCCAGTTGCTATCTCCACATGGTATGTACATGGTTTAAAATGTTATTTAATTGAGATTTATGTTTGTTTATGAGAAGTGAGTGAGACAATGACACAAACATATCAGTAGGTACTTCCTTATTTCGATGTTCACAGAGTAAAGAACATATTCAAATGAAGCAAAAAGCCCACAGACACATAGGTACAACTATCTAATTAGCAACTATCTAATTAGCAATTATCTATTAACAACAATCTATTAACAACTATCTACTATCTACCAACAACTACCTATTAACAACTTATCTATTAACAGCTATCTAATAACAATTATCTAATTAATAACTATCTAATTAGCAACTATCTAATTAGCAATTATCTATTAACAACAATCTATTAACAACTATCTACTATCTATTAAAAACTACCTATTAACAACTTATCTATTAACAGCTATCTATTAACAACTATCTATTAATAACTATCAAATTAGCAACTATCTAATTAGCAATTATTTATTAACAACAATCTATTAACTATCTATTAACAACTATCTATTAACAACTTATCTATTAACAGCTATCTATTAACAACTATCTATTAACAACTATCTATGAACATTAAGACAAAAATAACATACATCTCTTTTCTAGAATTTGAAAATTTCTCTCATGACCAAATTTCCATTCAAAGGTAATTTATGTAGTTCAAAACCCAGACACATTGGAACAACTATCTAATTATTAATTAGCAACTATCTAATTAGCAATTATCTATTAACAACAATCTATTAACAATTATCTATTAACAACTATCTATTAACAACTTATCTATTAACAGCTATCTATTAACAACTACCTATTGACAACTATCTCTAAACATTAAGACAAAAATAACAAACATCTCTTTTCTAAAACTTCTCTCATGACCAAATTTCCATTCAAAGGTAATTTATGCAGTTCTTTCCACACTTATAACCAGAAGACCTAGAAAGCATCCAACAAGATTAGTCTCCCACTCAAATGAATCTTTCCTTAATACACAACAAGGTACAGTGGCTCCGAGTGAACACACAATTACAATGACGGGGTCATCGCCTGCGTATTCGCTTATAATAGTAACAATGCTGTCACAAAACGTTTAATACGACCCGGAGGAGAAAACAGGTACAACGTACGGACAGACATAACATCGACAACCAAGTCAATGTCCACGGCCTTTGATAACCAGTTGTGTTGCACTGGCGTGTCTACCCAACCCAGGCTTGAACCCAGGGCTTTGTGGTCTGTAGACATGTATGATAACCGCTACACCACAGTTAGTAGACATGGCTCAGTGGTTAAGGAGTCATGCTTATATTCAAAAGGTACCAGGTTTGATTTCCGTTAGTGAGCACTGCATTGTGTCCTTGAGCAAGACAATTTAATACTCTACATACTTCAGTCCACTCAGCTGTGAAAAATAAGTACCAGCACTGCTGGAGTGTTAATCGGCGATGGACTCTAGGGGGAGTTATGTAATTATCTGCTTGTGCCATGGAAACAGGGGATAAACACCAGCCCTTATGAGCCTCTACTGGATGGATTTAGCTTTAGTTTATACACAACTTTATAGAACAAATCTATGAAGTGAATTAGAGGTTTGCATTACATCCCACAAATCTTTCAGATGTCTGGATCTCCCAACGTAATTAAAATGAACAAAAATCAAGCACAACATTGCACAGCAAAGCTTCTCGTTACCTATGAATGAAGTTTCTTTCTTCTAGGTAGCTCATGGCAGAGACGACCTGTGTGGCCATGTAGAGGAGCGTGACAGCTGGCAGCGTTGTCTCATCGTTCTCTCTAAGGTATTCCAAAAGATTTCCGTAAGGCATGAATTCTGTTATAATGTAGAAAGGGGGCTCTCTCGTACATACACCTGCAATGAATAAAATACAATACATGTTCTTACTTGCATTCAATGCAAGGAGCCTATAACAACAGATTCTTGTGGAAAACAATTCAATAATTTGGTGATAAAATCTAAGGACACAAAATTGTGTAAACACATTTCAAGCATGTCAAAGGTTCTGTCTTCACCTGAAAAGTCTGACAATACACAGGGCTCAAGTTGTTAGGGCTGAATAGAAAATCTGTTTGTTAATAATAACAATACTTGTATTTTACTTGTAATCAATCTTAGAGGTCCTCCACCCCCCTATCGTGACACCTCCCATATCTCCCTTGAGTCACTAATTAGTTAGGTCATTCCTCCCGCTATTACTCCATTTCCATTTACTGCTACCCTGTCCCTAATGACAATGCCCACCTACCCTATTGCTCTCGCTCCACGCCAAATTCCCCCCTCCCCTACTCATCCGCAGCCCCCACTGGTTCCACCGGTGGTATACTTGCCTAGTATTTGCCCCAAGTTGGGACTCCATGGCCAAATCCCCCTCCCCTACTTATCCACAGCCCCCTCTGGTTCCACCAGTGGTATACTTGCCTAGTAATTGCACCAAGTTGGGACTCCACGGCCAATTCCCCCCTCCCCTACACATCTGCAGCCCCCTCTAGTCCCACCAGTGGTACACTTGCCTAGTAATTGCACCAAGTTGGGACTCCACAACAAATTCCCCCTCCACAACAAATTCCCCCCCTCCCTACTCATCTGCAGCACCCTCTGGTCCCACCAGTAATATACTTGCCTAGTAGTTGCTCCAAGTTGAGACTCCACGGCAAATTCCCCCTCTCTTACTCATCTACAGCCCCCTCTAATCCCACCTGTGGTATACTTGCCTAGTAATTGCACTAGGTTGGAATTCCATGGCCAATTCCCCCTCCCCTACTCATCCGCAGCCCCCTCTGGTCCCACCAGTGATATACTTGCCTAGCAATTGCACCAAGTTGGAACTCCGCAGCCAATTCCCCCCCCTATTCATCCATGGCCCCTTCTGGTCCCACCAGTGGTATACTTGCCTAGTATTTGCACCAAGTTGGGACTCCATGGCCAAATCCCCCTCCCCTACTCATCCACAGCCCCCTCTGGTTCCACCAGTGGTATACTTGCCTAGTAATTGCACCAAGTTGAGACTCCACGGCCAATTCCCCTCTTCCCTACACATCCGCAGCCCCCTCTAGTCCCACCAGTGGTACACTTGCCTAGTAATTGCACCAAGTTGGGACTCCACAACAAATTCCCCCCTCCACTACTCATCTGCAGCACCCTCTGGTCCCACCAGTAATATACTTGCCTAGTAGTTGCTCCAAGTTAGGACTCCACGGCAAATTCCACCCTCCCCTACTCATCTACAGCCCCCTCTGTTCCCACCTGTGGTATACTTGCCTAGTAATTGCACTAAGTTGGGATTCCACGGCCAATTCCCCTCCCTACTTATCCATGCCCCCTCTGGTCCCACCAGTGATATACTTGCCTAGCAATTGCACCAAGTTGGAACTCCACAGCCAATTCCCCCTCCCCTATTCATCCGCAGTCCCTTCTGGTCCCACCAGTAGTATACTTGCCTAGTAATTGCACCAAGTTGGGACTCCACGGCCAATTCCCCCTCCCTACTCATCCCCAGCCCCCTCTGGTCCCACCAGTGGTATACTTGCCTGGTAACTGCACCAAGTTGGGACTCCATGGCCAATTCCCCCCTCCCCTACTCATCCACAGCCCCTCTGGTCCCACCAGTGGTATACTTGACTAGTAATTGCTCCAAGTTGAGACTCCACGGCAAATTCCCCCTCTCTTACTCATCTACAGCCCCTCTAATCCCACCTGTGGTATACTTGCCTAGTAATTGCACTGGGTTGGAATTCCATGGCCAATTCCCCCTCCCCTACTCATCCGCCCCCTCTGGTCCCACCAGTGATATACTTGCCTAGCAATTGCACCAAGTTGGAACTCCGCAGCCAATTCCCCCCTCCCCTATTCATCCGCAGCCCCTTCTGGTCCCACCAGTGGTATACTTGCCTAGTATTTGCACCAAGTTGGGACTCCATGGCCAAATCCCCCTCCCCTACTCATCCACAGCCCCCTCTGGTTCCACCAGTGGTATACTTGCCTAGTAATTGCACCAAGTTGAGACTCCACGGCCAATTCCCCTCTTCCCTACACATCCGCAGCCCCCTCTAGTCCCACCAGTGGTACACTTGCCTAGTAATTGCACCAAGTTGGGACTCCACAACAAATTCCCCCCTCCACTACTCATCTGCAGCACCCTCTGGTCCCACCAGTAATATACTTGCCTAGTAGTTGCTCCAAGTTAGGACTCCACGGCAAATTCCACCCTCCCCTACTCATCTACAGCCCCCTCTGTTCCCACCTGTGGTATACTTGCCTAGTAATTGCACTAAGTTGGGATTCCACGGCCAATTCCCCCCTCCCCTACTTATCCGCAGCCCCCTCTGGTCCCACCAGTGATATACTTGCCTAGCAATTGCACCAAGTTGGAACTCCACAGCCAATTCCCCCTCCCCTATTCATCCGCAGTCCCTTCTGGTCCCACCAGTAGTATACTTGCCTAGTAATTGCACCAAGTTGGGACTCCACGGCCAATTCCCCCTACTCATCCCCAGCCCCTCTGGTCCCACCAGTGGTATACTTGCCTGGTAACTGCACCAAGTTGGGACTCCATGGCCAATTCCCCCCTCCCCTACTCATCCACAGCCCCCTCTGGTCCCACCAGTGGTATACTTGACTAGTAATTGCACCAAGTTGAGACTCCATGGCCAATTCTCCCCTCCCCTAATTTTCCGCAGCCCCTTCTGGTCCCACCTGTAGTATACTTGCCTAGTAATTGCACCAAGTTGAAAATCCACGGCCAATTACCCCCTCTCCTACTCATCCGCAGCCCCCTCTGGTCCCACCGGTGGTATACTTGCCTAGTAATTGCACCAAGTTGGGAATCCATGGCCAATTTCCCCTCCCCTACACATCTGCAGCCCTCTATGGTCCCACCAGTGGTATACTTGCCTAGTAATTGCTTTAAGTTGGGACTCCATGGCCAATGCCCCCCTCCCCTACTCATCCGCAGCCCCCTCTGGTCCAACCAGTCTTATACTTGCCTAGTAATTGCACCAAGTTGGGATTTTTGATCGTCTTCATTACTGAAGCTTCACTGAGAAACTCATCTATTCTCATGTTCTCTTCCTGTTGGGAGAAACAAATCAAATGAAATTTGAATCAATCACAGCAAAAAAATTGTTTACAGGTTTAACGTTCCATATACAGTAATAAATAAAAGAGGGACTGCAAGGTGAAGGAAACTGCTGATTAATTTGTCTTTCCCAAACTGATATCAGTTGACACTAATGTTGGGAATAAAGAAACATTTTGAGATAGATGGCATTGATGATGAAAGTGATGAATCATTGGTGTATTAATATATTTTATGTTGATACACAATTATATTTCTTTCAGATACCTACTACAAGAGTTTCTCTTGATTGTTTTTTTTTTTTTTTTTTTTTTTTGATAAGGGCTTACAGCACCATGACAACAAGGGTCAAATTGTGCCTGATAAGTAAGATCATTCCAGAGGTAGGAAGAAAAGAAAACAGAGGAAGATTGAGAGAAACACAAGAACTAATAGCCAGGAAGCTGGGATCGAGAGAGGAGGTGCATGGGTGAAAAGAAAAGAAAAAGTAGAGAGAGGGGGGTGGGAGAGGACTAAATATGGTTGTAGAGGGAAGCATGATGAAGGAAGGAGATCATTTTATCCGGAGGTTTTTCTGGAAGAGCTCAGCTATTAAGTTGTGGGGAGCCTGGGAAGCTCTGGGAAGGTTGTACAGGAGCAAGCAAGGAGAACGTGATGGACAGTGAGGGTGCAATGGGAATTGTTGCAGAGGGGTTGGGGGAGCCAATAAGGTGAGAGTGAGTGAGGTGGGTGTGACCTATTATAAGACGGGAAATGTGAACGTTGTAGACATGGGAGAGGTTGTGGATGGTGGGTTTGGTCGGAATGGTGGGCTGGATGTCGTGAAGTTTATTATCAATTTAAGAGTCCCATGAGGTTTGCCAGCGGTCACGAACAAGGGAAGCAATAAGCAGTTCGATGTCAGAAAGGGTTTTGGAAATGGTGTAGGAGGGGGTTGAAGGCAAGCTTAACAACTGAATCAGCTCTTGTCATTACCAGGGATGCCATACTTTTCCCACAGAGGGTGGGCGAAAGGAGTTTCTCTTGTATTTTCAATCAAATATGAGCAAGATAATTATAAGCAAAACAGTTTTAAAAGTTTGAAAATAAGTTATTTAGTTTAATTGGTTTGTTGATGTTTAACAGCACTGCGACAGTCAGAGTCAAATGTGCCAAGAGGGTATTAAAAACTAAGGTGCTTGAGTTAGGACAGAGAGGAAAGAGAGGTAGGATAGAGGGAAGGAGGGAGAGAAGGTGAATAAGGGAAAGAAGTTAGGGTAATAAAAAAAAAAGGAAGGTAATGCAGAGAAGAGGGTGAAAGGAAGGTGTAGATCAGGTGGAATAAATTGCTGTTGCAGAGAAAGGTGATGAAGTTGGAGGTGGGGAGAGGTGTGATCTGGAGTTCAGGTACATAGGACAGGTTAAGAGATATGTTTGATCGAGAGATCAATGTTGCATGTAGGGCACAGAAAAGCAGGGGAGGCGGAAAGTAGGTAAGAGTGGGTGAGAAAGGTGTGGCTGAGGTGGATGCGGGTGATAACAACGCCCTCCCTGCGGTTGTTACTGTGCAGGAGGATGTTGGTCCCGTCTTTGGGTTTGACTGTGTGAAGTTTGTTACTGGTCTCTAGAATCCAGGAGTCTTGTCAGGTCTTACTGAGGTAGCTGGAAGTGGACAATCGGAGGTCTAAATGTGGGATAGGAAAAGGAGAGATGTGATCTTATGTTAAGTTATTTAGATGTGAAGTTATTTAGTTTGTTTGTTTGTTTGATGAGGGCTTAACGGCAACACGACAACGAGGTTCAAATTGTGCCTGAGAGGTCAGATCATTCTAAAGGTAGGAAGGAAAGGAAACGGGGAGAATGAGAGAAATTCAAGAACAAAAAGTCAGAAAGCTGTGATCGAGAGGGGAGGTGCATGGTTGAAACAAAAACAAAGTAAAGAGGGGGTGGAAGAAGAGGATTAGATATGCTTAAAGACATTGATATTTTAAGCATAAAATGTTTCTCTGACAGTCTGATTTGTCCAAAAATTTAATTAATTTTTTCTCTTCATCTATTTTACACTGATACTGTTTAGTCTGGTTGTCTGTTTCTCTTCAAGTCATCCGTAAGACCTTGAAATAACAACTTCTATTTTCAAAATGGATTTCTATTGTCAAAATGGACTGGAATAAAGCCTTCACATTCCCACTATGCTCATAGTTAATACACTCTGTACCAGAACAGCAAACAAAAATGTAGTTAGCTATTCTAGTACAAAGTTTTTTAACTACCAAAAAAGGAGTATAATATGTGAAGGCTTTATTTTAGTCTATTTTGACATTAGAAATCCATTTTGAAAATAGAAGCTCTAAATGTCCAATTCCTCAAACTCAAATGTATCTGCTTTTGAAAGCAACACGCACCAATAGATGAACAGAAAAAGCCCATAAGTAC
Source organism: Chiridota heheva (assembly GCA_020152595.1). Taxonomy (NCBI): domain Eukaryota; kingdom Metazoa; phylum Echinodermata; class Holothuroidea; order Apodida; family Chiridotidae; genus Chiridota; species Chiridota heheva. The sequence continues at coordinate 622,448 of JAIGNY010000111.1, read as the reverse complement.
CTAATGAGCTTCATCAGTAGATGAGGGCTCAAGGACGAGCCTGGTGGACTTCTAAAACACTAACAAATATGTATATTTCATGATGTTCAGTGTTGTAAGAAAACATGATAGCCTGTCATAGTGGTGCAAAAAAAGCAGGCCCAAAAGCAGGTCTAGAACTGTATCAAACAAAAAAGTTATGAAAAAACCTAGTTAAATTACAGAACTTTTAATATCTTGAATAACTAACTTGTTCTTTCTGAAAAGGATGGAAACCTTTTCTTTCTCAAGAACTGGTTTTATCTGAAAACATTTTTTTTTTCCCTTTCCCACTTCACGACTACCATGGTCTTAACCCTATAAATGCAAGCACCAAAAGAAAAGCACTCAAAGAAATAGTTCAGTGGTCAAGCACGTCCATTTTATATAAAAGAGGACTTCAAATGAAACAAAATGTAGAAGAAAGCATACAAATATCTTATTTTGTTAAGGAGATATTCAAGTTCAACCCTTACTCTACCAACACTTTTTTGAAAATGCACTCGGGAGGCGGGGCCAAAGATGGGGCACCCAAAACGGCGATAATATCGCCGCGTGGTAGAGTAAGGGTCAATCAAGGCATGATTATTGAAGGGTCCTCTGTCTTTCAGGCAGCAGAGTCGGGCCCGTTCCGCTTCCGGGACCCGCCCACCAGGACCATGCTGCCTATATTTTTGAGTTGGCCCATTTGTCGCGAGTTAATTAACCCTTACTCTACCAGGACTTTTTTGAAAATGCGCTCGGGAGGCGGAGCCAAAGATGGGGCACTCAAAACGGCGATAATATCGCCGCGTGGTAGAGTAAGGGTTAAAGCTCTGTCTTATTTGTGTAGAAATGACAGGTGTAGTAAGTCTACTATAGAAAGTTGGCGTCTTCAACCTCACATTCTTAACAATTGTCAATGTATTTTAAAGAAAATTTACTAATTTTTTTCACTTTTAAATTTTTTTTTCCTCAAACTTTCTTCAGGTGGTATAATATAAATACCCTTCCCAGATTCAATTTTACTCTTTTTTTTGACAAATCCCATGGTTTCTAAACCAAAAAATTGCAGGACAAAATATGATAGAATACATAAAGACTTCGAGGAATCTGAGGCTATGAGAACCCTCATTCTAACACAAATGATATCAAACTTTAAACTTAGATATCTCCTTATGAGAATAAGATTTTTGAATGCTTTCTTCACCCTTGCTTGACCCCTAAACTAATCCTTTAACTTCACATAACGACCATTTTCTTCATCTTATAAATGCCAGGCACCGGGCAAAAAGCACTTAAAGCAACAGGTCCCATTGCTAGAGTCTCTGGAATGACATGACCGATGAGTAAAACCCGATCTCCCAGCTGATAAGCAGATGCTGACTACTAATTTAAATGGTTAGTACCTAAAACTACGACCACCCCATGCAGTTAAAATCCTAATATGTCAAGTGATGGGTCGCAGTCCTGAGTGTAAAGGCTGCTGCACAATAAATGCAATGTGACAGTGTTTTATACTTTTGCTTACACATGATAAAATCAACTACTGAAGCTTTCATGATGAATCTGAAATACTGTTCAAACTCTAGAAATTTGTATAATTGAGGCATAATTTGCTGTTGTTTGTTTTAGTGGTCTTAAAAACAGCCCTTGAATATTTTCCAGTGAAAGAAAAGAAATTAGCACATCATCAACAAGAGTTAGGGGTCAAAGTGTTTCTTTCCTTTTCTTTTATTCAACTTTGTTGTAAAATTTGATTGCCTTTGGAGCGCAGCGGCCTTTACACTCCCACTACATGCATTCACCAAACTTTACAAGTCTTCACTGCATTTGGTTAATCTACAAATTTGGCTTACCCTCAATGTTTTTACAGCTACTATTTTATTGTGTTTTCTCCAGCAAGCCTCGTACACCTCCCCGTATTGCCCCCTCCTAGCTTGCTCTTCATCACGATGTCCTGCCTGTCCACTTCCCATATGTCCACCTGCGGAGAGATGCCATACACGGTGGGCTTGTTCGTCTTGGCAGCAGGATACCTCAGAGTTGTGACCAGGCCATCGGCCTCTTTGCAGTGATGCCTTACGAGCTCCGCTACTGAGTTGAAACATTTTTCAGTTGTAACAAAAACCTAACGGATGAGAGATAAAATGATAGATGGATAAAACATTACAACGATAACGAATAAATAATCCCAAAACTGAAAACACTATCAAATGAGGTGAAATGAAAACAATTCAGTTATAATGTGCAGCCTACAACAGAAACATCAAGAGGAACCTGTGGACCGCTTAACCTATGCACCTATCATCCACCATTCACTGACCATTTCCGTCTGCTCTTGGTTTTCTTCATTGATCTAGTCTATGCAATCACCTTACCCTCTGCACCCAAATACATTTTGCTGAAAGATTATCTTTATGACAAGCATTGCCAAACATATCACGTCATTTCATTAAACAAGGGTGCAGCCTGCTGCACAATTTCATGTTGAGACTGCTGAAAGATTATCTTCCTGACAAGGGCTGCCGAACATATCAAGTCATTTCATCAGACAGGAAGTTGAACGATTTGCTTTTGTTTATTTAAGGAAAAAAACATTTTAAAATCAAAACTGAAACTGAACAGGAAGAAAAACCTCAATTTTCACATGTATTCAGGGGAATCATCCATGACTGTTAACAGAAAATTGGATAATGCAGTAAATGATGAAAGGACAAATCTTAAGTTTCCAAAAGTGCTTTAAACTGTGTTCTGCCATGGCTGGCTATGTAAAATATTTGCATAACAAAGAATTTTGCTTTATCAGTTTAGGGCCCCAACAGAAACCTGCCAATAAGGCACAAATGGGATAGAGGTGAAAATTTGGGAAAGTGCAAGGAATTTATGTTTAGCATCTGGGAGGCCACATTTTTAATGAGAGAATCTTGTCTCTCAAGAACATTGCTTGACTTGTCACCAATAAATCTGATACATACTGGAACGTCACTTCCGGGGCAGTAAGTGATTGGCTTGTCGGTAATTGTGTCAATATTTCAACCAATCAGAAACATTGGATTGAAGTGTATTTGTATCTCCATGTCAACACAACAGTGTTATATCTTTGAATAAAAGTAACACGACAGAAACTGATACAAACCTTCCCATCAGCCCCATTGCTTATCCTATAATGAAAGACTCGTCCATCATATCGCATCGATATTGAAAGCTGACCGGGACTACTTTCGCTATCACGAACTAGGAAACTACCGTCTATTCCGCTACTCAAGAGATACTCAGCTGTGTTGCGTGCTATTCTACCATGGTACCACGTGTGCTTCTCAAGGCTGTTGAACGGGGTCACGTAACTGGATGGAACCCAACCGACCTTACCATTGGACACTTTCTGGAGTTCGCACCAATCGCCCGCTTTGTCGTAGGAAAGTATTCTGACTTGTTCTCCTGAGGAAGAGAGAAAAAGATACGTAAGAGACTGCTTAAGGCAAAAGTTTCTAATATTTTTGTTCAAGCACGTTGTCAATACTGGCCATTTTTAAGGAACTTGTTTATCTTGACAAGCCTTCAGATGATGTAAAAAGCTGATTTACTTTAAAATTATGGCACATCAAAGTTGCCAGATTTCTATTTATGAAATTTAGGGTGTGGCGTGATAGTCCATAAATCTTCTAAGAATTTCTGAAAATTGTATTCTTCAAACTTAAGCCATTGCCATCAGCAGCATCTTTTACACCCAAACGATAATTGTGGGCATGACCAACTTTGAAAATTTTCTTCACTGAAGTAATTCTTTAGCACATATGTAGAAATTAACTCACAACTATCACAATACATATACAATTTATACCATGTGTACTAATATACAGCAAACATGTTTACACTTTAATCTAATTTCAAACTATTACAAAAAAAATTTCCCCCATTTTTTTCTTCTTCTTTATATTGGCACTAACGTATTGATAATACTCTTAAAGAAGAATCTGCATACTGAGTTTACCACACAACAGACATATGTACAAAACTCTGTATATTTTGTTTCATCATATTACAGAGTATCTCCAGAAAGCTAGTGGCATGCCAGAAGCTGAATCTCTACACAAAAATAGCTGATGCGACTCACATTTCTAATACATGACAATCGTATTCATGCCCTGAATTAATCAAGTCTCGCGTTCATCAACAGCTACGATTACATGAGTGTTTAATATTGCTTCTCACTTAATTATTGTGGATCACTGTTATCCAAATCAGAATGTATAATTAATTTTGAACCAGTAGTACCAACCTGTATATATATATATATATATATATATATATATATATATATATATATATATATATATATATATATATATATATATATATATATATATATATATATATATATATATATACATATATATATATATATATATATATATATATATATATATATATATATATATATATATATATATATATATATATGTATATATACATACATACATACATACATATATATATATATACATACAGGATGTTGTACATGTATGTGGTTGTGCACTGTTTGGTATTATAAGTGTAAGGAGCACATTTTATTTTGAAATGCTGCCACTCTTTCAAGGGCAGGAGCATAAATTTTATACGTGTAGGATTTTTTTGTTTATTTTCTTTAGAATGTTATGAAAATAAGCATTTAAGGTCTAGTGCTAGAAACAGAGCGGAAAAAAACAAAACATAAACTAAGACATCAGAGCATGTAAATAGAGTATGTGGAGGGATAGAAGAGACGTAAAATGGATGATTTTCAGGCAAATGTGAATCGTAATTATGAGAGTGAAAATCTACTTTCATAACACTTGAGAGGTAATGTTCTAATTTAGGGCAATATTTTCCAACACCAGCATTACTTAGGCTGCTAACTTGGGAGAGTTAAAAATCAATGCTTCAGGGTTAATCCTTGGAGAAATGCTGTACAGATCAGATACTGACTTGGAGAAAGTTAATATATTCTAAGAGACACTGGCCAATCCACCTGCCCAAACTGGTGCCTAATACTCACATGCTGATTGGTTTTAATCACTGTTCACATAAGCTATGATAGCTTAGCCGATAATTTGAAGAGCTAAGAGCTAGGTGCTTTGCAATGTAATGATATAAGGATCCAGTACTTTTAAAGGAATAGTCTCATGGTTTTTTGTAATATTTTAGTGTTTTTTTGTAATATTCCCAGGGCCAGTGTTTTTTGTAATATTCCCAGTGTTTTTTGTAATATTCCTAGAGGTTTTTGTAATATTCCCAGTGGTTTTTGTAATATTCCCAGTGGTTTTTGTAATATTCCCAGTGTTTTTTGTAATATTCCCAGTGTTTTTGTAATATTCCCAGTGGTTTTTGTAATATTCCCAGTGGCTTTTTGTAAGATTCCTAGTGTTTTTTGTAATATTCCCTGTGTTTTTTGTAATATTCCCAGTGTTTTTTTGTAATATTTCCAGTGGTTTTTGTAATATTCCCAGTGGCTTTTTATAATAATCCCAGTGTTTTATGTAATATTCCCAGTGTTTTTTTGTAATATTTCCAGTGTTTTTTTGTAATATTTCCAGTGTTTTTGTAATATTCCCAGTGTTCTTTGTAATATTCCCAGTGTTTTTTGTAATATTTCCAGTGTTTTTTGTAATATTCCCAGTGTTTTCTGTAATATTCCCAGTGTTTTTTTGTAATATTCCCAGTGTTTTTTGTAATATTCCCGTTTTTTGTGGTAAAATTCCCATTTTTTTAATAATATTTCCAAGGTTTTTTGTTGTTGAAATATTCCCAATGTTTTTTGTAATATTTCCAGTGGTTTTTGTAATATTCCCAGTGGCTTTATGCAATATTCCCAGTGTTTTTGTAATATTCCCAGTGTTTTTTGTCATATTTCCAGTGTTTTTGGTAATACTCCCAGTGTTTTTGTAATATTTCTAGTATTTTTGTAATATTCCCAGTGGTTTTTTGTAATATTCCCAGTGTTTTCTGTAATATTCCCAGTGTTTTTTTGTAATATTCCCAGTGCTTTTTGTAATATTCCTAGTGTTTTTTGTAATATTCCTGTTTTTTTGGTAAAATTCCCCATTTTTTTGTAATATTTTCAAGGTTTTTTGTTGTTGAAATATTCCCATGTTTTTTAATATTTCCACGGTTTTCTGTATGATTATTAACAATCTTTCAAAAGTTAACTTTCAATAATTTATTTTTCTAGCAGGTTTTACTATAAAAAAAAGGATGATAGATTTTAATGAAATACATCAACCTTGGGAGAATGTGTTGCTGTGATGTCATACTCAGCCTTTTCCTATTCCTTTATTGGCATTTTTTTTTAACCTTAAAATTTGAATATCTCCTGGTAGAAATAACATTTCAATATGATTTTTTACTAAAATGTTTCTAAAACATTTATCTTTCTTATGAAAGGCTACGGAAAAAAATGGGAATTTTCCTTTAAGGTGCATAAAGAAAATCTTGAGGGACTTCTGCCCCATATACTGTACCTCATGAAAACCGGTACAAAAATAGCACTATCACTGGTATTAAGCAATATTATCAATATGCCACAATGTGCATTCAATCATATATGCCTTTTTCAACTATTAAGAATGAAACTGTAAACTTCCTGCTGGTACATGCCTGAAAACAATCAGTAACTTTCCAGAAAAACACTCTGATTCAGTCATAAGCAAAGTTATGATTGAAACATGAGAAATTTCTTTAAAGATACTTTCAACATAAAACATTGTAGATTCACAAAAACAACATTACTTAACATTTTCCCTTTTCACTTAATGAAAAACTGTCTTGCATCAACCACAGTCATGGATAATTTCTCTCAACAAATAAAGTATCAACGCCTTTCTATAATGACTACGAAATTTCACGTGACAATTTCCATTTCTGTGTCTTTTCGAAACAGAATGGCCTCTCTCTGAGGCACCAGACATGCATCAGTAATGACAGATTTGAGATTCATCAGCATACATCTCCTCTCTCTCTGCTCATAATTTCAATTCCGTCAAGGAGCAACATCCTTGCTCTAAGAAAGAGAAGCATGAAACTGGCAAATTCCTCCAGGGAAACCTAATCTCCGTAATGTCATACAGACTACTGTATGCCATGTGTGATAGATACGAGCAAAAGACATTTTAACATGCATACATGCACAGTGAGAAAGATTTTGATACAAGACCTATATGAGATGATGCAACTGATAATCAGACCCCTAGCTTTCCTGTTTCACAGGAGCGGCCTGCCCTTCCCCTCAGTGGGCCTGCCCTGCCTCCCTGGGGGTCCGCCCTGCCTCTTTGGGGTCCCCCCTGCCCCTCATGAGAATTTTTAAAATATTTTGTTTTTAAACCTTTTTTTTTTACTTAATAATCTGAATTAGCCTCATAAATGAAATACTTTACACGGATACAGAACCCAGAATGATAGACTGTTCCTTATCAGTCAGAATAGCTTTATCCTCAGATGTACGATTATAACTAAAATCCCAGAGCTTCTTCACTAGAGGATTGAGCCTTAGTGGTGCCCCTTGACTCCACGCCGAAAAGACGCAGCGTTTCGCACGCGCAATAATGTGCCCCTCAACAAGTCTAGCACCCTGCCCCTTTTTAAATCAAGCTAGGGGTCTGATAACAAATGAATTTTGATTTGAAACAGAAATAATTTACATAATTATTTTTGAATACATTGCATCAAAGACTTGAAGAAAAATTGTCCTTGAAGGTTATCAACAATATTCATTTGTCAAAGTTTGTTTAACTGACCAGCTACATCAGCTTAAAATTTCAGATTCTAAAAAAAATTACCGTCATGTCCTTTACCCCATCCCAAACAAATCTACAACAAAAAGCAGCATCTAGTGCCTACCCATTGCAGTTAAGACAGGCTTTTCCAACAGAGTGAAAGGTTATTAAAGAATCGTCCCAAGAATTTACAGGATAAAATCTTCGAGATAAATATTTATCCATGTAATAGCATATTTCCTTTTCGTCTTTAAATCAGTATCTCTTTATCCCCCTTGTAACATCTGGCTAATTCATGCTCAGATAATAATGAACTGAGACATTTCATCACGAGTTTACATTTCACTCTTACAGATGAATGAACACAATTTATATCTCTAATATTAATGACTTCCTCCCAGAAATTTTCAAATTGCAACTCTGTGCTCGATTCTAAAATCTGAGGGATTTGTTTTGGTTTTTTTGTCTACTAACTGTGGTGTAGCGATTATCATACCTGTTTACAGACCACAAGGCCCTGGGTTCAAGCCTGGGTTGGGTAGACACGCCAGTGCACCACAACTGGTTATCAAAGGCTGTGGACATTGACTTGGTTGTCGATGTTATGTATGTCCGTACGTCGTACCTGTGTTCTCGTCCGAGTCGTATTAAGCGTTTCGTGATAGCATTGTTACTATCATAACCGAATACGCAGGCGACGACCCCGTCATTGTAATTGTGTGTTCACTCGTCTTCATCGTTTTTTTTTTTTTCAATTACAAATTTGAGTTGATTTCTCTTTTAAAGGTCAGTTATCGTCCGTAATGTGGAGGTGCATATATTTCAATTCGTGTGTTTTGATTGGTCGAAACAAAACGGTACAACATGTACTTACAGTGATAGGCCAATCAGAATCGTTTTGGAATAAAATGTACACCGCCACATTTTAATCACGATTGATGGCCTTTAAAGATTCCTTAGAATGATCGCATAGGGGAAAAGACAAGAACAGGCATACATGGAGGTTGTAGCATATTTGAGATAAGACATGTTAAGAACCCCAAAAGAAACTTATCCTAAATAGAAATAAGCTGTTCAAAGTCACAACTTTGGGTAGATTAGCTTTTTGTTTCCACAATTGTGTTTGTTTGTTTGTTTGATGAGGTCTTAACTGCACCACGACAACGAGGGTCAAATTGTGCCTGAGGGGTCAGATCATTTTAGAGGTAGGAAGAAAAGAAACCAGGGGGAGAATGAGAGAAATTCAACAACAAAAGCCAGAAAGCTGTGATCGAGAGAGGAGGTGCATGGGTAAAACAAAAACAAAGTAGAGAGAGGGTGGAAGAGGAGAATTAAATATGGTTGTAGAGGGATGCATGATGAAAGAAGGAGATTATTTTATCCGGAGGATTTTTCTGGAAGAACTCAGCAATTGAGTTGTGGGGAGCGAGGGAAGCTCTGGGAAGGTTGTACAGGGGGCAAGCAAGGAGAACGTGTTGGATTGTGAGGATGCAGTGGCAATTGTTACAGAGGGATTGGGGGGAACCAATAAGGAGGTGGGAGTGAGTGAGGTGGGTGTGACCAATTGTGACTTATTCCAAGGCAATGGAGAGTTTCAGTTTCTTTAAGTGTTCTCCAGGCATCAAAACCCTTGTAAAATTTCACTATTTGCCCCACTCTTCGGATTTACCCTTACTCTACCATTATCGCCCTTTTGGGTGCCCTATCTTTGGATCCGCCTCCCGAGCGCATTTTCTAAATAGTGCAGGTAGAGTAAAGGTTAAAGTGGGGTACTATATTTGAGAGGTACAGTGACTCAGTGGTTAAGGGGTCTTGCTCGTATCCGAAAGGTACAAAGTTCGATTCCTGTCATGAACGCTGTGTCCTTGAGCAAGACACTACTTGCTTTAGTCCACTCAGCTGTAAAATGGAGTACCAGCACTGCAGAGGTGTTAACCTGTGATGGTTTGTTTACAAAATATGCCAAAAATCAAGGGCTTGTCCTAACCAAATACGCCAGACAAAAAGATGTAACGCAGCATCTGCATGGGCAAACGTTACTTTTGCTCTTCACAATTAAACAAACACAAACCACTACACACACCAATGCATGCCTAGATTTTCTTTCTTAGAGCAGAAAAACCAAATTTCCCATGGATTGCATCTTTGTATAAAGTACATATGCAAGCAGACATCCACACTAAAGAACCAGAATATCAACAAGTTTTACAGAAGGTCAATATCAGAGCATTTTAATTTCATTGTATATTCTTTAAAGCAGTAAGTCAACTGTGGCTTGCCTTCTTACCTACTTTCCACTAGCCCTCTTACCTACTTTCCACTACCTTTATCATAATACCACACTAGATATTTCCTATACAACACTTGTCATTAATCCTTGATTCCTATAAACTTACACACATACAAATTGAACAAAAGAATATTTATCATCACTGACACATGCTATAGACTTGAATATCCTCTTCACCACTGACAGTGACTCTCCGTCTGTAATTGGATGCTCCTCAACTTGAAGAGGTCTCCAGCTTGGAAGATAAAATGTCTCTTTGTGACCAATTTAGCACAAATAAGACAACTGGGACTGATTTGATAAAGTACAATGAAAATAAGATGAAACAGTCAAAAGTGGCATGATGATAATCAGTGGAGGAAATAGAGCTAAAGATGGATATCGCGGTAGTGAAAATTTGTTTTAATAACAGCTGGATTGAATAATAACTATGGAAAATTGCAGACCAGTGAAATCATCATGGCATGTGGGGAGGGGCATTTTTGAAAATCAGAAACAGAGTTTGGGTCAAATGAAAACCTGATTCTTTCCAGGCTTCCTAAAAATCTTTTCATGAAGACGACTTTTAATTCCTTCCATGAATGAATATTATATGAATAGCATAAAGAAGGTAAGTAAAGTCATCACAGATTAGCTGCAGGGTCACTCATCAATGATTATCTGCCAGGTAATTTATCACAGATTACTGGAAGGGGTCAAAAATAATTCATCACAGATTAGTGAAAGGAGTCATAACACATTTACTAATGGGTCATACATCACAGATTAGTACAAAGGGTCAAAAATCACAGCTTAGCTGCAGGGTCATTCATCAAAGATAAGCTGCAGGGCCATTTATCACAGAATAGCTGGGGAGTTATTCATCAGCGATTAGCTGTGGGGCCAATAATCACATATTAGTGGCAGAGATCAAAAATTACAGCTTAGCTGCAAGGTCATTCATCACAGATTAACTGTGGAGTCATTCATCACAGATTAACTGTGGAGTCATTCATCACAGATTAAGTGTGGGGTCATTTGCCACAGATTAGCTGTGAAGTCATTCATTACAGATAAGCTGCAGGGTCATTCATCACAGATTAGCTGCAGGGTCATTCATCAACGATAAGATGTGGTCAAAAATCACATCTTAGTGAAAGGGGCATTTATCACATTCACACAGGCCTCAGATTAGCAGCTAGGTTAAACTCAAGCGGTGACTGTGAGCGAGAGAGACTATACCACACCATCCATTTATTTGTAAGTATTAATTTTTTATTTCATTTTATAAATGGGGAGAATCTGCAAACCTGTCCTGCCAAGTCCCCCTCCCCTTTCCGACCAAAACCAAACAAAATTAGCACAAATTTATCTCCTATCCCAAGCCAAAAGAGCTTCCTCACTCTAAATTGCAGAAAGCCCATGAAAATAATACCAACAATTAAGTGGCTGTCTGCAAACTCTGAAGGTGTAGCATCAACAGATAAATAAGCATTACTTTCTGACACTTTGTTTATTTTCATTCCATTAATCACTTAGGAGGTCTGGTAATGGCCATTCAGATTGCCCTCATGATAAACAGTGATTTATTAGGGATTCTGCCACTGGTCATAAATCACCATTATTTTCCTCTCTTTGACTTTGGTTTGGTTCTTCTACTGATTTTGCAGCATTTGCATTGGCTCTATGTAAATGCTGATTAATAAATACACAATAAAATTTCATCAATATGTAACAGATAGTTTTCTAAAAGAAAATTGACAGATATCACCTCCCAAGTTTTCATCTGATTAGGACTGGGGGTAATAAGTCACCAGAAAAATATATTATGGGCTTAATTGTGTACTTCAATTAATTTAAGTCTCTTGGTGAAGGGGTTGTGGCATGCACAGCTTTGTGGTTGCACTGCACTCTTGTGATTGTACTGCACACCTCTGCAGTTGCACTGCACACCTCTGTGGTTGCACTGCACACCTCTGTGGTTGCACTGCACACCTCTGTGGTTACACTGCACACCTCTGTGGTTGCACTGCACACCTCTGTGGTTGCACTGCACACCTCTGTGGTTGCACTGCACACCTCTGTGGTTGCACTGCACACCTCTGTGGTTGCACTGCACACTCTTGTGATTGTACTAACCTCTGCAGTTGCACTGCACACCTCTGTGGTTGCACTGCACACCTCTGTGGTTGCACTGCACACCTCTGTGGTTGCACTGCACACATCTGTGGTTGCACTGCACACCTCTGTGGTTGCACTACACAGCTCTGTGGTTGCACTGCACACCTATGTGGTTGCAATGCACATCCTTGTGGCTAAGAAGACAACCACAAGATATTTCTTAATCAAGGTGCAAATAAGTACCAGACAAGGAGGACAAAGGCCAACTTTGGTAGAAAATAAATTATACATTTATAAAAAATAAATTATAAAAAAATTCAAACTGTTACAAAGTAATCACAAAAGATGAATAACAGTTAGCTACTGAAAATAGTTTGATTGATTTGATATCTGTCACTCATCACTCTTCCTCATTTTGTCACTCCTCACTCTTCCTCATTCTCTCTTTCATAACAGTGAGGTACTTGGATTGTTTGTTGATAGGCACCACGAGAGCAATGGTCAAGTTGTGCCAGAGAGATTAGATTCCGGGATTAGATTACGTCACAGGGGGAGAGGGGAGGGGGGGGGGAGAGGTTGAGAAGAGATAGTGAGGTGAGCATGGGATAAATAGGGAAAGAAGGGAGTCAGATGTTGTACATGTAGTTGATGTGATGCAGAAGAGATATGTGGAACAGTCTGGTCCTTGCTCCTGATTGGGAGATCGAGACATGCACTGCTGCTGCGCAGTGACCATAATTTAAACTGTTGCTAATAAGTTCAGCCATTTTTTTCCTTCAAATTCTGTAATTCTTAAATTGTATACTTTGCAAATGATATAAAATTAATATTTCTGTATGATTTGAGCTTTTGATGGTGTCTAAAATGTTAAAATATGCTCTTCAGAAAATATTGAAATAAACTTTTAAAGATTACTTCAAAATTCCCTGGTGAAAGTCAAAAATAATTTCACATTTCAATATGTTCTGTTGCACCAATAAATTAGAATATTTCGCAAACATTTTTCCTACATTTTGGTTTAGACCTATTTTACTGTTATGAATTTCTTCAGAGAGATTTGAATTTGGAAAGATGCATTGTAGGTTATAAAATCTGCCGAGTGGGAGATCTCCCATTTGTGAGCATGGACCTGACTGTGGAACCAGGATGTTTTTATAACTTGACAGGACTCTGCCCTCAGGGGTCAAAATTCCTGCTGTTCCGAGAATAGTGCTTTTTAAAAAGGAAATAAGAATTTTCAAATATCACTTTTTCGTGGAACAGTGTTTTTTTCTCGATCATATAGCATCAACATCCTGCAATATATATGTTTTCTACGAATATAACGCATTCTAAGAGTGTAATCCCTCATAACAAATATTTTTTTAAGTATGAAAAACCTTTCTTTTCCTGCAATTGCCAGAGCAATCGATCATAGATGGGTCGCTGAAAGTATGTCAGTACATGGTCTACGTAGAAAGCATTTCGGCACATACTACCTGTGAACAGTTTCCTTCTCAGGCTTACCACGCAGCTATCGAAATAACAGCTCCCAGGACCCTGGGCTAAGCTTACCTAAGGATTTATCCACTACCAGTATTGCACATGGGGCTATATCTGTTGGGGGATATTATGTTTCCATGACGTAATAATCATGACATTATACACTTGCCGTCCGCCAATTGGATAATTTATTTAAAAGTTTTGTGCGCTTGCAAGTGCTTGAATCAAGGCCATGATCAAGGTACCATCCTAGCATGAATTGTGTTATTTCATAAAAAAGATGCCTGCTTGAAAAGTGCTCCATATGTAGAATAAATAACTAAAAACAATGATATGCATGCGTGATAATTCCGAGAAATTAATGTAATGGGATGCATGACCTCATTAAGATAAACTTGTGGGGGGGGGGGGAGAGGGGGGGTTGACAAATAATTTCCCACCACGAGGTGTAGTCAAATTGACCATGCCACTCGCATAGCTTTGATAATCAGCCGGGAGAGGTTAGACTTAGCCATTGACCCATACAATATAGTTTATGCAAAGTTTGTGTATAACTTTTGTTAGAAGCATAAATTTTTGTTCAAACATCCCCATGAATTCATATTTTTCTCCCAACCACCTTCAAGTTTTTGATTAAAAGGAAAATATATTTTTCAGCACTTAGTATGGTCAAATTAACCCCCAATTATTATTTCTTCTTTTTTTGGGAGAAGGAGGGGGGGGGGGACAAAATATAATTTCCCACCACTTGGTGGTCAAATTCAAATTGACCGTGTCTCTCACATAACTTCGATAATCACCTGGGTTAGAATTACCCATTGACCCACACATTATAGTTTATACAAAACAGCTCAAAACTTTTGTTAAAAGCATATTTTTTGGTTCAAAATCCCCATGAATTCATTTTTCTCCCTACTGTCATTTTTCTCCCTTCTGTCTCGAAGTTTTTGTTTGTTGGGAAAATATATTTTTCAGCACGTGGTATAGTCAAATTGACATCCCCCTTACCCACGCCATTTGCCAAAGACATAATAATTTGTACTACATATTGATAATCTTCGAAACAATATTTTGTCTCACTCTCACATCCCTGACACTGTATTTGCGTGTTAATTAATGCAACTATCATGGGTTCCGTTACGTATTTACCCCGTACATACAATACGATACGTGTTACAGCCTTACTTGGTTTATAATTTCGACACATGCGCAGCCGCCTTATGACTATTAATTATTTCTTGTTTCTCTTACAAGTATATTAAGACAAAAAAGTTTATATTAAGTCCAATTTAAAGCAAAGAATATGCTTTTGTACTGATGTAAATGTAAATGTTGGAACAGTGAAATTTGGTCCAGAACAGTTTTTTTTTTAAGAAACCACTGTTCCGTGAAACAGTAATAATTTTTTTTAAATTCGACCAGTCTACTGGTCTTACAGGTATTGGGTTTTCAATCTTTATAAGGGTGTTTCAGATGACGTCATGAGGTCATGTGACTTTGTTTACATCGCCATTTTGTCAGGCGAACGATCGTCTGCTATACACTTATTTAGACTGACAAATGCTTGCATGTTGTTATATAAGATAATTTTTATAAGATAATTATGCAGGAATCTTGCTGTGCTGTTGGTTGCACTAATAGACATGTGCCGGGCAATAAAAAGACGTTTTCTCGATTTCCATCTGATCATGATTGACGTTCGAAGTGGGTTTCTGCTGTACGATGCAACGTCTTTCAACCTTTGGTTCACGCTAGGATTTGCAGTGAGCACTTTATGCCAGGTATGTAGGCTTTGTTTGTTCGTTTGTTTGATGATGGCTTAACGGCACCACAACAACTAAGGTCAAATTGTGCCTGAGAGGTCAGATCATTCTAGAGGTAGGAAGTAAAGGAAACAGGGGGAGAATGAGAGAAATTTAAGGACAAAAGGTCAGAAAGCTGTGATTGTGAGGGGAGGTGCATGGTTGAAACAAAAACAAAGTAGAGAGGGGGTGGAAGAGGAGAACTAAATATGGTCGTTGAGGGAGGCATGATGAAGGAAGGAGATAATTTTAACCGGAGGATTTTTCAGGAAGAACTCAGCAATTGAGTTGTAGGGAGCGAGGGAAGCTCTGGGAAGGTTGTACAGGGGGCAAGCAAGGAGGCTTTGTCTGCGTATAACGAACAATCAGATGCCATTCACGTAAAAGTTACTCTTCTAATACCCGGTGAATATATAAAATATTAGAAAAATATGAAGTAAAAACGGTGCTGCGATCAAAAACAATAAAATTCGCTGAACTGGTACTGGTACAGTGGGTAGGTTAGCAGGCAGTATGTTTGTTATATGTGTGGTGCGACTGAGCTTTGTGAAGACGCATGAGACGTAACGACGCTTTCCTCGCAAAATGGCTTTCAGATGAGTTAGAGTCATGTGATGAAATCCCTCTATATACAGACGCCCATGAGTACTTACAATGTAGTACTCTAATAAAATGACCTTTTACTTCTCATGATTCAGTTTCGTTTATCAAATAAACTTCCTTAAGCAATTACACCTGGAAATCTTGACTATTGGAAAAAAATACTCAATAACCTTACCTGAAAACCTGGTGAAAGTCATTAAAAAAAAAATGATATATACACAAAAATAATTCTTTTACTTTCTAGAAATTGTCTAACAAAAGTCCTTCAAAATTTTCTTTGAAGTTTTATGGCCAGCTGCAAACATTTTATTTGATTGCCCGAATAAAAGATCAATAAAGGAGCTTTGAAAACTTGAGAGCAACAGATGTACATCTTGGGTAATGCTGATTGAGGCTATGGTATTGTATTCCTACATCCTAATAAAAGAGAATTCAAGGAGTTTTGAAATATTTGGAGCAACAAATCATACTTTTTGGGTTATTTCTTATCAAAGTTAGGGGCATTTTTTTCATACATGTTAAATTTGTTGCATATGAATAGGAAGGTATAGTTCAAAGACTTCTTATGATCTAAATTTCTTTCCTTAATTTCATTCAATGAAAACGATAAAAACGTCTTTTACTTTCAGTTTGTTTGTCGTTTGATGAGGGCTTAATGACACCACGACAGCGAGGGTCAAATTGAGCCTGAGAGGTTAGATCATTCCAGAGGTAGGAAGGAAAGAAAACAGGGGGAGATTGAAAGAAACACATGAAACAAGGCCAGAAAGCTGGGACCGAGAGAGGATGTGCATGGGTGGAAAAAAAAGTAGAGAGAGGGGGGTGGAAGAGAAGGACTAAATATGGTTGTAGAAGGAAGCATGATGAAGGAAGGAGATAATTTTATCTCAAGGGTTTTTCTGGAAGAGCTCGGCAACTGAGTTGTGAGGAGCAAGGGAAACTCTTCGGATGCTAATTGGAGGTACAGAAAAGATCCAGAACCTCTTTGTAAGAATTGGCTCCTCTCCCTAAAAGCAAGTTTGAAAAAGATTGATAAATAACCAGATAATATACAAAACTGGAGAGGTCTTCCCACACGATTATCACAAATTGGCATATTATAGGGGACATATAAGTCTGAAACAATCATTATTTATAAGATAGAGGATACAAATCTTAACCAACTACCAAAAACAGCAAGTCAAAATCTTATTCCTATCTCAAGTTATTTATGTTTGAAGTTGACACATGGGGACTGCCATTTTGTTCGATTCTGTATCAAAATCTTGTGCATGATGACATTATTTCCCCAACAAGGACATAAGGACTATAATGTATATCAATTTGATGAAGTTTTCTATTGCAAAATGAAGTTACACAAAAGTTTTAACAGCATGTTTTGATAATTTCATGCATACACATAAATGTCCTTGACCCTTACAAAAGGAAACAAAAATTATAAACTTGAGATGAATTATTACGAAATACAAAGCTCTGTTCGGCTGCTGACATCATTTCCTGCATGTTTTTAAATCAAAATGGCGGCTCTCATAGTAGTTAGCACTAAAGTTTTTGCTAATTACAAAAATCTGTTTGATTGCTTTGGGAGGTGTGACACTTGGTCAGAAAATGTGTTATTTTTATTTCATCATAGGATTATGTCAGAATTTATGTCTCTCTTTTTAAGACTTGAAAAATAAAGATGATGTAAAGTTGTCAATTTCGAACTTTTCTTGACAGCATTGACATGTGGATGACAATGACTAATGTTCAGTTTTGAAATTTTGTAACTAACTAAAACTAATTTTAAGCTGCATTACAGTATGTGGACATCACATCTTATATATCCTATCATACTTTCCCTTAAGTTTGAAACTAATGTAGTTCCTGACCATCAACCTACTGACCTGGAATTTTTTTATGGTTCTAGCAGTTTATAACTGCAGAAAAAACAGGAATTCGCATGAAGACAAATTCATTTTCATGAATATATCATCTATATCTATATATATATATATATAATGTAAATATATATATACATATATTTTCATATAAAAATGTATTTAATACTATATATATATAAATATATATATATATATATATATATATATATATATATATATATATATATATATATATATATATATATATATATATAGAGAGAAAAAAACCAGGAATTCGCATGAAGACAAATTCATTTTAATAAAAATATATATATATATATAGATATATATATATAGATATAATGTATATATATATATAGATATATCGATATCTATATAGATATAGATATAAAGAAAAATAGGAATTTGCATAAAGACAAATTCATTTTAATAAATATATATATATATACATGTAATATAATATATATATATATAATATAATATAATATATATATATATATATATATATATATACATATATATATATATATATATATATATCTTGAGTAAGCAACAGTATATGTGTTAAATACGTGTTCTAAAAGCGTCCCCATGTAATTGTGAGATCAATCAAATTGAGAAAGAGGGAAGTATATAAAAATGTATTCACTACATTGATATTATTTCTGTCACGTTTTTATGTGGAAAGATTCTACCTCCATGGTATTATAAACAAGATCTTACTATATGGTTTGGTTGGGTTTGTTGATGTTTAACGACAGTCAGAGTCATATGTGCTAAGAAGGGTGTTAATAAATTATGGTGTAAGATTTAGTATAGTGAGGAAAGGAAGGTTTTAAGGGAAAAAAAGGGGGAAAACAGCAAGAGAAAAAAAAAGGGGGTAAGTACTAAGTAAGGTTAGGTGTAGAAAGGGGGAAGGGGGAAGTTAAATGTGGTGGAAGAGGTTGTTGTTGTGAAAAAAGTTAATGTTTGAGAAAGAATTGTTTTTAAAAAGGTCCGAGAATGAGGATAGTGAGGAGAGAAGAGTATATATTGACAAAAGGTACCCTGTGCCATACATCACATGCATTTACTGGAGTGACTGAATTTAACCAGCAAATGAAGACAATAAAATACATCAGCTTTAGGTATCAAGATCTTATACTCATAATAATAATAATAATAATAATAATTATAATAATAATAATAATAATAATAATAATAATAATAATAATAATAATAATAATAATTATAATCATAATTATTATAATAATAATAATGATAATTATAATAATAATAATAATAATAATAATAATAATAATAATAATAATAATAACAATAATAATTATAATAATAATATTAACAATAATAATAATAATAATAATAATAATAATATTTATAATAATAATAACAATAATAATAATAATAATAATAATAATAATAATAATAATAATAATAATAATAATAACAATAATAATAACAATAATAATAATAATAATAATAATAAATGAGATTTATAACGTGCACATATTCATCCTAATGGATGCTCCAGGTGCCGTACATATAACATTAAAATTACAAATAAGTATACATGAACAAAATAAATAAACAGTGATTTGAAATAGAATCCAACCATACTCATATCACTTCGAAGCTCTCCATCAACACTCCAGTCATTAAGAATTTCTTAAAGCTATGTGGTGCTTTAATTGACCATCAAGGACACCTCGCAATCTCACGCCGTCATTTAAGCACATACCACCACGGAATAACAATCCACGGACTAACATCAATTGGACAACGGTTACATAGCTTAAGATGATGGGGGTGAAGACCACCACGAAGTAAGAACCTTGCGGACACACTTCTGTAAATTTAACGACATGTTAAACATTGTCTTTTTGATAACGACCATATTCTGCGGTGTCACATGACTCTTATACAGGCAGGCCACCTATTAGCTCTGATGAGTTCAAGAGCCAGACCCACCGTCAATTATTGTATCGCAGTCTACTTAAGAACAGAGATAACCAGTTACTCACATCTTCATAAAATAAGGTGCACAAGACGTTTCTCTTTTATCATTTTCTCACCAAGACTAAAAGACATTCCTTGGGATCCTATCAGCAGTGCCGCAAAAATGTAGTGGAAGGAGCGTGAAAACTCTACAGACGCTGCACAAATTTGCAATCAAGAGGCTTGTAGTAATGTCACCATGGATATGTAAATGCTAGTGGCTAACACCAATTTCCCCACAGGCTTCCAAAATCCAAGTTGTGCCATGTAAGTTCAGATTTTGGTTGGCTTTTTTTTTTTTTTGGGGAGGTGAGGGGGTGGAGAGGGGGAAGGGAAGGGGATTAACACATCAAGTTCTCTACCCCATTATCTTTAAAAAAAAAATAAAAAAAATCCTGCTACTCCACTGATGCAAAAATCTATTTATAAAGGGTCATGCGTACAGCCAGGGTCAAATTTGTCGCTGCTCCGATAACAGTGCTTTTTATGCAGGAACAGTGAATTCTGAAACATCACTGTTCCAGTGGAACCAAGTTCTTTTTCACAAGCATGTGGTACCAATGATCAATCACTTGATTTCTGGTAGAATAAATGCATGTTGTCAAACGAGATTATCCTAAAAATAATTTTCTTCCAGTAAGAAAAAGCTTTTCCCACCTTGTCTGCAATTGTCATGAATACACATTGCAAAGCTACTTATATTATTGCTGTATTATTTGAGAAAGTACTGTTCTGTGAAACAGTGGCAAGAAATTTAAATTTTGACCCCTGACAGCATTACCATACACTTAATTGTTAAAATGTTTTTTTTTTTTTTTTTTTTTTGGGGTGGGTTAGTTTTTATTTTGCCTGTTAAGAATATTTAGTAATAGGAAGGGCCGTAGCCGAATTCTCATCCGGAAAGTGGGTGGAGGGGGGGAGGAGGGGGGAAGTGGCCTCTTATCTAAAAAGTTGGGGGGGACAAGAGGCAAATTTTCCCCCAAATGTACAGATTTTTTTTTTAATTTATGAAAAATGGGGGGAGGACTGTCCCCCGAAAATTATGGCCCTAGTAATAGGTAACATTTTTGAAGTTCATTCCAACATTACCCACATAAATCCTTACCTACCATACAATCTCCTCCAAATCGCTTGTATTTCGAAATTGTTGTAGGACATTAGTTCTCAATCACCTCTTAATTCATTCCCATCATCCACTTTTTGCATACTTAAAAATCGTACTGCTGAGACTTTACCTAATTTCTTCTTCATACAATCTCCCCCAACAGCTCTTAAATAATTCAAAGATGAAAAATTTCAGAAAAAAACTGGCAAAATATGCAAACAACATATTTTGAACATCCAAAAGCAAATGGACCGTAATTTCTGCTTCCTGCAAATACTACCGCTGCAAATTATTACCTAATGGATGATGAAATTTGCGGACATTTCTCCACTTAACGTCTGTAATTGCTCCGCATGAACCACCCATTTTAAACCCAGAAAAATACGGACTTACCAAAATGAGAAAGTCAACAAGTAAGTTAAAACTGTCAACCTTCATTTCCTATAAAACTTTTGATGCCAAAGTAAAAAAAAAAAAAAAAAAAAAAAAAACCATAATAAGATTTTCAATTCACAACTAAAGGTATCTGCTATTTCCCCAGGGTAAATATAAATACTCAGATGGAACAAAAATTTTGGAGAAATGAGTTTTTATCCTCTAAGCTTGTTACGCAAATTTAATCGATCTTAATCAGGACAGCCCTCGCATCCGAATGAAATATGATGCCTTGCAAGTTTTAATTGACCAATAAAAATGACTAGGGATCATTTGCACTTTGTATGAAACACTGTCAAATATCGTAAAGAATATTTATGACCATCTCTGAACCTGGGTTGATGGATAAGTGATCTTGTTACAATCTTTTTAAGTCAAGAGGAAAATTGGGATTAAGCTCTGCTTTTTTTTGGGAAACTTTCCAAGAAGATGAATAAAGTCTCAGCATCAATATTAGATTTAAGGGTGATCAAATACAGGGTCAAGAAAAATATTGCAGGAAATTTGTGGTGAATTTTAACGAAGTAAATGAGTAACGTGTAAAATTTGGGGTGAGATAAATCTGGTCTCTGCAATCTAGTGTCAACTTTTGAAAGTCAATTCTACTTTAAAATTAGATCTAAGAAAATTTCCCCCGAGTGTCATTATCTTAGCATCTTTTGTGGAATCTATTGTGGACTGAATTTTCATATTTTCAATTTTCAAGAAAAAATCCAAGAGTTTTTGCCATTTCTTTGTCCCTTCAACTCACTTTTTGTCCTCCTACCAAATAAAATGGCAAGGATTTTACCAATGAGCTGATTCCTCTATGGAAACCTACAAGTTTCTGAAATAGGAAAATATTCCAATTCTAAATTCTTATTTCACTTAAAAAGAATTTCTAGGTGGAATTGACTAATAAAAGTATTTTAAAGATATTTGTAAAGGGTGCATTACAACCAAAAGATCCTAAGTTAATATAAATTCCAATCTAATCCAAATCATTTAATTTGATTTTCTATAATCCATTTCCCACTTTGTTTTGTGTAAGGTAATAAAAGTAGGAAGTCTGAAGAAAAAAAAATATAAGTAAGCATTTTTCTCCTCAAAATCTCCACTGATTACTTAAAACGTCTTTCTAAAGCTGACAATTAAAAGCATATGATCAAGTTACCAGTATCGCTTGTATTCATATTATTATAATTGTATATGGTAAAAAAGAGCTGAAACTATTTAGTCATTTTATCTGATTGTGACAGAATTTCAACCTATTTTCATGATTTTTCAGTGAATTCTACCTATCACACCTGTACTGTTGCTTAGAAGTAAGCGTCACTAGTCCTGTCACACTGCACAATTTGAATGATTCAGGAAAACAATAGTGCACTCTGTAACTTCCTGACCTCAATTGTCAGTCTATCAGCAAAGGAAACAACTTGCAAGTTCATAGTTCCCATTTCGGATGCGAAACATCTTTATAAGCTTCTCGTCAAACCGAAACAAAAACGAAGCCTAATAACACAAAAACAATCCAAGTCATTAACGTTTTCTAATTCAAGCAATTAATGAGGTACATGACAATTAACATCTGGACAGGTTTATCATCATTAATACCGACATATGCAGGTGACTGGAATATCAAATTCGTGGTCCTCGGTATGTCAAGGGTGCAAGTGTCATGCCATCTCCCTGACTATATACAAAAAAGTTTAATGTAGGGTAACCCTGCACTTCTTGGGGTCAACAAACGGGCAAGTACTTTTGGTAAATCGGAATATTCACTGATGGCATTGTGCTTTTATAGTTGATATGACAACAAATGGGTTCAGGACACTGCATAGGAGCACTGAATGGTTCTGCTTGAAGGATTAGTTCAGTAGTCAAGCATGTCCATCTTATATGAAAGAGAACTTTAAAAGAAACAAAATGGTGAAGAAAGCATTCAAAAATTTATTCCGTTAAAGAATTAGTTCAGTGGTCAAGCATGCCCATCTTATATGAAAGAGGACTTCATAAGAAACAAAATGGTGAAAAAAGCATTAAAAAATCTTATTCTGTTAAGGAGATATTTAAGTTTAAAGTTTGGTATCATTTGTGTAGAAACGACTGAACTCAGACTAGTTGTGATGTCACAGCCTCAGATTTCCCAAAGTCTTTATGTTATTTTCACTATTGTAATTATTTTTCTTTAACTTTCTTCAGGTGGTATGTTATAAATACCATTCCTAGATTCAGTTTTACTACTTCTTTGACATATCCCATGGTTTATAAGCCACAAAATTGCAGGACAAAATATGGTGGAATACATAAAGACTTTGAAGAGTCTGAGGCTATGACATCACAACTAGTCTGATTTTAGTAGTTTCTATACAAATGATACCAAACTTTAAACTTAAATATCTCATTAACGGTATAAGATATTATAATGCTTTCTGCACTATTTTGGTTCTTTTGAAGTCCTCTTTCATATAAGATAGACATGACGGACCACTAAACTAAACCTTTAATATCTCCTTAAAGGAAAACGATTTTTTAATGCTTTCTGCACTATTTTTGTTCTTTTGAAGTCCTCTTTCATATAAGATAAACATGCTTGACCAATAAGCTAATCCTTTAAACATTCAGGCCATGAAAATAGTACAAAGTGCAGAAGGTAGTGCTTTTATACACATGATTTAATTTGTTTAAGTACATAAAATCATTCCAGTACAAAAAATCTCAGGCAAGAGTTCATCCACTGGGGCACAAAATGATCTTGCATCACATAAACACAATATAAGCTCTACTTCAGTGTATTGCTGATGAAAGCACTATATGTACTTCAGTGCATTGCTGATGAAAGTACTACTTCAGTGTATTGCTGATGAAAGCACTACATGTACTTCAGTGCATTGCTGATGAAAGCACTACTTCAGTGCATTGCTGATAAAAACACTACTCCAGTGCATTGCTGCTGAATGCATTACTTCAGTGCATTGCTAATAAAATTACTACTGCAGTGCATTGCTGATGAAAGACTACTTCAGTGCATTGCTGATGAAAGCACTACTTCAGTGCATTGCTGATAAAAGCACTACTTCAGTGCATTGATGAAAGTACTACATCAGTGCATTGCTTATGAAAGTACAACTTCAGTGCATTGCTGATAAAAAGTACTACCTCAGTGCATTGCTTATGAAAGCACTACTTCAGTGCATTGCTGATGAAAGTACTACTTCAGTGCAATGCTGATAAAAGCACTACACTAGTGCAGTGCTGATGAAAGCACTACTTCAGAGCATTGCTGATGAAAGCACTACTTCAGTGCATTGCTGATGAAAGCACTACTTCAGTGCATTGCTAATGTGACAAACTAGAGCATACAAAACTTTCAAAGGAGAGAGGCAGCTAACCTTGTACTGGATGGCTGTACACCAAATTCAGACCCCCAGCATGCCCCATATTTCCTTCCCCTATGCCTCATTTCCTTCACTCTATACCTAATTTTCTTCACCCTATATCCCTTTTAACACATATTGCACCTTTTGTTCAAATGTCCACCTCTTCATTATCTTCAAGCATTAACAAGGTCATTGCCTAGAGTCTATGAATTTGATTACAAAATAATATGAAAAATATGTTCTTTACCACTAATATATATTAAACAGGTATCATGCCCTTTGACCCCCTTCTTGCACCTCTTGCCTGATTCTTTTCCCTGTTGGATTGAACTTCTAGTGTCACACTTCCCTTACAAAATGTTTAGCCCGATTTAGACTTACTGTTAAATTGTAGGAGCTTGCAGAGGCCCATTGCAAATTGGTAGTAATCTTTACTTAGCAGGGCTGTAATTCTCATTTGAAAGTGAAGAAGAGGGGAGGGGGTACGGTCTCTTAATCAAAAAGTGGGGGGACAAGAGGGAAGTTCTCCCCAACATGTACTGAATTTGAAAAAATTATGCTGAAAAGTGAGGGGACCCACCTGGCTGTCTGGGAACATATAATTGCTTCAGTTTGCTTGTTTGAGGCTTAAATGAACTGCCTTTGGTCAACAATCTCATCAAGGATCCAATTATGAGTTTGCTTCACAAAATGAAACAATAATAATAAAGCTCAATCTAAATACCTGCAAAAAGCTCATGACAAGCCTGCAGCAAACCAACCATATGTGCAACAACCTCTCAAGAATAAATCAATGCCCTAACTCTCTAGGTGATATCCCATAAATACGTTCAGAAGTAAATTCCGTCATGCTGGCAACGTTACCTCCGCTTTGTTTTTCTAATTTTCCCTAATAATCGCAAGAATTCTGCAATGTTATCGATCACACATCTGCAGGAAGTGACGTCACCAGCACAATTGCGTTCACTTCTGCCCACCATTTCTATAAGAATTACCTATGTTCAAAACCTCTGATACACTATTGCCCTTACCTTTTCTGACAGACACCTGATTTTCACCACTCCCACTGAAATCAAACAGGACCACGAAGAGGTCGGGATCCGACTCCTCCCCGCTGCCGACGACGTCTTCCGAGGAGCTCCATCCGGCCAGATCAGGTGGTCCGTGGCTGGGTGTGCTGGGTAATGGACGGGATTGAATCGCTTCTTGGAAGCCCTCTGTAAGAAACAAAACAGAATTTTGTCAACGTTGATGCATAATGAAAGAGGGAGGAAAGTCTCAGGTCAGATATCATTGGTCTCTGTAAAATTGGGGGCAGAATTTTGACATCACTTGCGGTTCTGGAGAGCCCAAGATCCCTGTCTGTTTGTAAATGTGCATACTACATAATGTTGTGTGTGTGTGTGAAGATTCAATAGTGTATATCGCAATAACGATCTACAGGAAACTTTATTTTTTTGGGGGAGCATAGTTTTGACGTCACTTCCGGTTTTGGAATGACCAAGATCCCTGTCTGTTTGTAAATGTGCATACTACATAACGTTGTGTGAGTGTGAAGATTCAATAGTGTATAACGCAATAACAATCTACGGAAAAACTTTATTTTCATTGTAATTGCTAGAAAGAAAAAAACTTACAGTGAAAGATTAGTAAGGTAATGCTAAAATAGCAGTCACCAGAGAAAAATTACGAGTGAAAAAAAATCAAAATCAAAAATCGAGAAAAATGGTTCTGGCGGGATTGGAACACGTTGGTTCGAATAAAATTGGATTTCATCGCCTTACCAGCTGGGCCACATCACGCATTAGTCTAGCTTGGGGTTTTAATTAACATAAACCATAGAATAAGGGCCAACGAATCGTACAGCAATTGGTTGAAATTTCAACCATTCAAACAATTTGAATAGAGCAATTTGAATAGAGTTCTAAACATAGTGTTCATATGATGATTTCGCCTCGATAAATCATATGAAATTGTAAAGGAGGAATAAGACTGGAAGGGATGTTAACAGATAACATCAATTGCAACTGAGAACATATCCGTCACAAAAGATTATGTTTGATTTAAACTTCACGTTGCTTCATGGAATTTATAACAGTCAAAATCATAAAATGTGCCCAAAAAAAAAAAAAATGGAATTTATAACAGTCAAAATCATAAAATGTGCCAAAAAAAAAAATGAGTAGATTTTTAATACTGAGGGTAGGAATCATAATGTGCCAAAAACAAAAATGAGTAGATTTTTAATACTGACGGTAGGAATCATAATTATGTGCCAAAAAGAAAAATAAGTAGATTTTTAAGACTGACGGTAGGAATCATGATATGTGCCAAACAGAAAAATGAGTAGATTTTTAATACTGAGGGTAGGAATAATCAGAGATATGCAAACTTTTTAATAAAGTGTTGTAAGATAAAGTTAATAATACAGAAAGAGGAGGTCTTAGAACAGTTTTGAGTGTGGTGCTCTTCAAGGGCAGGTCTTATATTCAGTTGTTCATGGAAGAATTTAAAACAAGGTTTGGTGGTTAATGAACTTGGATTCAGCATGTCAATGGATTGATCAATGATGATAGTTCTTGAAATTCTTCGAGAGTAAAATTCATGATGAACACCTGCAGGTCCGTAGGGAGGGGAAGGGGTGCG
>JAIGNY010000111.1:257500-590000 GCA_020152595.1 Chiridota heheva | reverse complement strand
GAGAGAAACACGGGGATAAAAAGCCAGGAAGCTGGGATCGAGAGAGGAAGTGTAGGTGAAAAGAAAATGGTTTTTGCTTTAATTTCTGATATGATATACTGTAGACCATTGAGAGAAGTACAGGTTTGTCTGGGAGTACATGTAATCTCTATATGACCCGATGACTTGCATAAATCTTGTAAGGAAGAAACTAATTTTCAAGTTCCCAACCTTACCTTGTCTTTCATACCAATAACATTTGTCCCGTTTGGTTTTCATCTCATGCATTGCGACTGGGTGTGTGGACTTGAACCCGGTTATACCTTGCGCTACACAAGAGGTGGTTCCAAGTGGAGCTTTAGACTGCAGCCAGCCATTAGGCACTCAATTAACACTTGCAATATTTAATAATTCTAAGTTGTCAGCTACAGCCCCCAGAATTTGTCAGGAATTCAAACCTCAAACTTCCCAACCATACCAACCTTGATTATTCTACCCAATAACATTTCATTTCAAACTCTATATCAATTTAAGAAATACTTCATTTTTTGCATCTTTTTTATTTATCTTCATTATCCATCAAAGCTGCAGCTCGTACTTGACATGTCTATAAGCAAATTACAGCACAAACTAATTAAACATGTAAGTTATACCAAACCAATATAATCAACTGCTACCGCACTACCACTACCGCACAGTAATTTCACTTCCTAACAATAATACCACTAAACGCGAAACAAATCAATCAATTGCAAAGATATGCAAATGAGACAGGTTTACAAACTTTACCAATGAGCAAACACTACGCAATGAGTGCAACCATCAACTAACATGAATGAGGTTTCAACTCGAGACTGTTCCCATGCTTTAAACATCTTTTTTCTGATAGTTATGAACATGCCGCAGGCCTCTTTGTTTCCAATGCTAAATTTCTTCCAAATTCAAAGATGCAACAATTAGCAATTTAAATGCTCAAGTTTTCATTTGATAATCTACGAAAATCTTGGACACGACACTCCCAGGCATAATCAACCCATATATAGGCAAAAGCTTACGAGGCGAGTTGTGAATGAATGTACTACTATCATGATTAAACTCAATATCAGCCATTCAGGACTAATGAAATGCCATATGATCGCCAATGAAATGAGCACCACATTTGTGAGGTTTTGCGATATTGATATTCATTAATAAATTTGAGATCTCTCGTCAAATTACTTTCTATTTCTGCTTTAATTAAAGAACAATTTCTTATGATATTCTAGTTTTAATACACAATGGGCAAGGGTGATGAAAGAAGGGAAATATTTGAAAATATACTAGGATGCTGAAAATTTTAGAGATCATGAAAAACGATGATTCTGTTTCTCATGTATTGATATCATACGCAGTGACACCTGAAAAAGGTGGGTTAGGGGTCATTTGCTGTATTTTTTTGGCTCAAAACATACATAATGATCACCTGTCCTCTTACCTTATTACCCAGGGCACAATATGATCACCCCTCCCCTTACCTTATTACCCAGGGCACAACATCACTCCTCCCCTTACCTTATTACCCAGGGCACATGATCACCCCTCTCCTTACCTTATTACCCAGGGCATATGATCACCCCTCCCCTTACCTTATTACCCAGGGCACAACATAACTGCAAAATGTTTGTGTCCCCTAAAAAGATGCACCTCTTATGTTCAATCAAACAAATCAAGCATATGCTTTCATTTCATTTGACATGAAAATTTTGAACATTTTTATTGGGTACAGCAATCATATCACACACAAGAAATTGAACATAATGGTTCAATTTTTAAGTGGTTCAATTTCTGAATGGTTCAATTTATGAATTGTTCAATTTCTGAATGGTTCAATTTCTGACTTGTTCAATTTCTGAATGATAAAGCATATGATGGTTTCAGCCAATCAGAATGTTTTAAATTGTCATATCATTTTGATTTCTGATCAATAAGACAATTTCAGAGTGGTATGACGGGTTCTGACCAATGAAATGACTTAAAATCGACATATGTCGGTTGATATTGACATATTGTATGTTGATTTCAGAACTAAACAGCTTCTATTTTCAAAATGGATTTCTATTATCAAAATGGACTAGAATATAGCCTTCACATTACAATTATGCTCCTTTTTGGTACTTAATAAATTCTGTACCAGAATAGCTAGCCAATTTTTTGTTTGCTATCCTGGTACAGAGTTTACTAAGCACCAAAAAAGGGTATAATGGTATTGTGAAGGCTTTTTATTCCAGTCCATTTTGACAATAGAAATCCATTTTGAAAATAAAAGCTGTTACTATGGCAAATAGGATTCACTATACTCTCTGTACCTCAGATGCAGAAGACAAGTATAAAATAAAATATTCTGTGCTTATGTATTGCTCATTCACACAAATATCCTTGCATTTGCAAAAGAAAACTGTGGACCATTTCTAAAACATTCTCAATGAATTATTAAATTCTATCGAAAAGTGAACAATTACGGCAAAAAATAAATATTATGGTCTAATAATCATACTACCAATACCACATACCCCTGGGAAATACCCTTTTGACTGGTATTTTATGAATGAAAATTTCCAGCACATGTGAATATTGTTAGACTGTACAGAAAATGATCCATGGCGTGCAGCGTTCCGGGACACTAGCCCAGAACAAAGAAATTACGCTCTAAGTCTTGATATACTCACTGAATGAACATGTCACGCTTACGCTCCAATATTTCCATGAATGACAAAAAATGTACTAATCTCATCCAAGAAATCAAATCATATTTAAAGGCTAATTAAAGTGTTCATATAGAGGTGAATAGGCAATACAGTTCAATGTTTCTGATTGGTCAAAATAATCATGCAAATACTAACAAGCCAATCAATAAGCACAGAGGAAATGATGTCATCAGTTCATACAGATTAACTTGTCAATTTGTCAAGCTATTTTCTTGAGACAATATAAGCTCTTTAAATCATTTTTGGAAGTACTGTGACGGATATTAAAAAATATAAGAAGTGGGACGATCAGATTAACATAAGTATTAAAGGAATATTCCCATGGTGTTTCGTAAAATTTAATTTGAAGAACTTAATATTTAGAGCCATTTTGGTACAAAAATCAGGTTGATATCATATTCTGTTCAGGAAATATGGATTTTTGAAGTATTCCCAATTGCATTTTAAAGTTTTTGTGCAGTATGATAAATTTGTGTTTGATGATGTCATAGAGGCATTTCCATTATAAATGCTTATGTATTTCTTTGAATGTTAATTGGATGTTTCTGTATGATTAGAAACAATTTCCAAAACTTATTGAAGCAATGTATATAAATACCTTACTTCCATCAACTTATTTTTCTAGCGGGATTTACTAGTAAAAAAGGATGATAGATTTTAATGAAATACATCAACTTTTTAGGAGAATGTGTTGGTGTGATGTCATACTGAGCCTTTTCCTATTCGTTTATTAGCATGTTTTGTGAACCTTAAAATTTGAATATCTCCTGGTAGGAATAACATATCAACATGATTTTTGTACTAAATTGTTTCTAAAAGTTTTTCCTTTCTTATAAAAGGTTACAAAAAACATGGAAATATTCCTTTAAAAATATGGGAATATTCCTTTAAAAACATGGGAATATTCCTTTAAAAACATGGGAATATTCCTTTAAAAACATGGGAATATTCCAATGAGAAGTTTGCCTTTGTTAAATCAAAAATTGTGTAGTGTACTTACACAAGTTCTTCCTTTTGATCACAGTAGGGTTAACACACAAGATTTATTGAGAGAGACCTGTTCCCATGAATTATCTTTTCTCTTCTTGGTAGGACTAAATTGAGGGATAAGTGAATTATTCTTTTCTTAACTGCAAGGGCAGCTGAGGATATTTCGATTATGCATTTATCACTTGTAAGAATCACCCCTACACCCCCAAACAAGGTGAGTCATTGCACCAAGGTGAGTGACCAAAACAAATACATTGATGCACACCTCAGTCACTTAGATGACTGACATTTCTTCTAAAATGACTTACCCCAAATCACTCACCTCTGTACAAAGTCAGTAGAACTTAAGTAAATTGACTCACTCCAAAGTCACTCTGGTGACTGACAATTTGGTACATTGACGAACATGCAAGTCAGTTTCAGGTGTCAATGACTCACATTTGACTGAAAATACTGGGGGTTGTAGAGGTGAGTCATACAACTGACAAGTGCATTAAAATTAGGAATAGTGAATCCCAGGAGAACATTAGAGGAAGAAGGGGGAGTGGGAGAGGAAGGAAGGGGGAGAGGAAGAAGAAGGGGAAGAGGGAGAAGAAGGCAGTGAGGGGAAAGAATGGGGAGGGAAAGGGGAGGGGGAAGGAGAAAGGGGAAGGGGAAATAGAAAAGGGAATGAAGGGGAGAGGGGAATAAGGAGGAAGGGGAGAGGGAGAAGAAGGGGGAGAGGGGAAGGGGAGGGAAGAAGAGGAAGAGGGATAGGGAAGAAGGGGGAAAAGGGGGAGGGGAAAGGGGGAGAGGGGAAGAAGGGAGAGGGGGAAGGGGAGAAAAAGGGGGAGAGGGGGAAGAAGGGGAGAAGAAGGAGGAAGAAGGGGGAAGAAGGGGAAGAAGGGGGAGGGGGAAGAAGGGGAGAGGGGGAAGAAGGGGGAGAAGTCCACTTTCATATAAGATAAACATGCTTGTCCACTGAACTAATCCTTTAATATCTCCTTAACGGAATAAGATTTTGCAATGCTTTCTTCACCATTTTGTTTCTTTTAAAGTCCTCTTTCATATAAGATAAACATGCTTGACTACTGAACTAATCCTTTAATATCTCCTTAATGGAATAAGCTGTTTGAATGCTTTCTTTACCATTTTTTTTTAAAAGTCTTCTTTCATATAAGATAAACATGCTTGACTACTGTACTAATCCTTTCACTTGTAATGAGTCCCTATCCAGGGTAAGTCATGAGCTCTCATTCGCTTAGGAAACCAGGGATGGACCTTCGTGGACAAAGGTACGATTTAACTTATTTAACTGACGACGGATAACTCACCTTTTCGAACAGGGTTTGAGTCCTTACACTCACATAAAACCATGTTTAAATTCATGAAATTATATTAACCCCACCAGTGACTGATAATTCTCTTCACTTCAGATTTGTGCAGATCCCGAGAAAATTTCACCAATATGTGTGAAAGCAAAATTCATTTTCCAGCATACAAAACTAATTATCCTTTGTCTTCCGTCAAGGGCCGTTTCATTAATGTGCAAGAAATGGTGAAAACAAAACAAGATCATATTACATTCAAGTTCATTCACTGTTGGAATCTTGAAAGTCCTTAACTGGGAAATCGATTCCATAAATTGGGAAACCAAATCTGATTTTTTTTTTTCCTGTTCAAGAAAAATTTATTTCATAGAAGAATTTTCAGGAAAACATTATCATAAAACTGAAAGACTTCCTTCTAATAGATCACAACCACAGGAAAATCTTCATTCATAACATTTTTGTAAATACATTAAACATTCCTTCACAAAAGTGCATAAATAAGATTATCCAAAATAGGATTGAAGATCGATTCTTGGCACTGCAACTTTGAAATATTTTTCTTGTCAATTTTTGCAATTAAGTGCCAATATCTATTAGTAGCTACGACTGCTACTGTGGAAAGAACAATTTTACTACAATTCTGTAATTGCACTAATGGCTTAAGAAATTAATAATTAAATCCGTGCATAATCCTGTTCTTGCTTAATCCATTCTTGAACATAAAACAAAGAAATGATGAAACTAAAGTAAAATTTCACTTCATGATTCCAACACACAGAAATAATAATACAGAAATTCATATGTTCAGTCATCAAAGATCAACACATATTGAAATTTTTTCTTTCTTTTTGTAATCCTGTTTTGAGTCATAAATGGAAATTTCAATAAACACAACAAAATTGAAATAGAAACTGGATACATGTAAGCTTTAACAAGCAACCATGTTAAGACTCGGCCAGAGTGAAACACTTTAAAATGCAGACAACTTTGCAAGCCATAATTCCTCTACATTTAGAGTCTAAACTATCACTTTCTGTATGAAACAGTCATTATCCTATATACATGCTCATAAAAAATATAAACAAAAGTTCTCCAAAAATATAGTTTGTGCTGGACTTTGAAGGGAAAATCTTCTGACCTTGTCTACAAACTTCCTCAAGAGTATCACCACATGAAATGTTTGAGCAACGTGAGATCAAGGGGGAAACAAATAAAACTTGTTTGAAAAGAGCCAAAAAAAGAACTTAACAGATATGAAACCTTCGAGTCACATCCTCAATTTCACACAAATCCTACCCAGCGTCAAAGTTCACGATCTTCACCCTGTGATAGGGAGGCCTTGCTAGACTTTATACATCTATAACATGTGTTGATCTTGACACCGGGAGTCCAAGCTATTACAATTCCCAGCAGAGGATAGGCACAAAATACATACTCCACTCTCCACCACAAGTAATTACTAGCAGAACCAATGGGGCGAGGCTGATGAGATGACATCATCACAGAGCAATTAAATGAGCTATTTCTCAATGAAAGTGGGAGGGATTGTTGGTGAGGAGGGAAGAATTATAGCTCACTCTGTAAATTATCAACAAATAAATATAGTAGGGATGGAGGAGAATTCTTGGGTCATTGTCTTTATTTATATTTCAGTGAATCCCCACAATTTTGTCAGATATCAAGTGAGGAACATGTATATCAAGGGAGTTATTAAAGGATTAGTCAGTGCTTAAGCATGTCTATCTTATATGAAAGAGGACTTCAAAAAAAAAAAAAAAAAAAAAATGGTGAAGAAAGCATTGCAAAATCTTATTACGTTCAGGAGATATTCAAGTTTAAAGTTTGGTATCATTTGTGTAGAAACGACTGAAATCAGACTAGTTGTGATATCACAGCCTCAGATTCCTCAAAGTCTTTATTTGTTCCATCATATTTTGTCCTGCGATTTTGTGGCTTAAAAACTATGAAAAATGTCAAAAAAGTAGTAAAAATGAATCTAGGGAGGGTGTTTATAATATACCACTGGAAGAAAGTTTTATAAAAATCATTTAAATAGTGAAAAAAAGATGAAAAAAAATTCTTTAAAATACATAAAGACTTTGAGGAATCTGAGGCTGTGACATCACATTAGTCTGGTTTCAGTCATTTCTACAGAAATGATACCAAACTTTAAACTTGGATATCGCCTTAACGGAATAAGATTTTGCAGTGCTTTCTTCACCATTTTGTTTCTTTTGAAGTCCTCTTTCATATAAGATGGGCATGTTAGACCACTAAACTAATCCTTTAACTCAATCATTTACTTTCAGTTTATAGCTCCATGAGTATATGTAACTTTTTAATAAATGATAAGATTCAGGAATATGCACTAATCTTCAAAACATTATAGCATCAAACATACCTGAAACCAAAGAAATAAATTTAGAAACAAAACACATGAATTTTCTGTAACAATTGGAGTTTCCTTCTCGATGTTAAACTTGGAAAACTTAAGATTACATGGCCCAGTATGTAGAATTTTAAGTTTCAAAATTCCC
Organism: Chiridota heheva; assembly: GCA_020152595.1. Classification (NCBI taxonomy): domain Eukaryota; kingdom Metazoa; phylum Echinodermata; class Holothuroidea; order Apodida; family Chiridotidae; genus Chiridota; species Chiridota heheva. The sequence goes on along the minus strand of JAIGNY010000111.1, from coordinate 582,440 downwards.
GTTAACATTTTTCCTTAATTCTTAATGCTTTAAACACAACTATTTAGATATTGAGAGGAATTTTGCCAAGAAGTTTGGTAACAATTTTCCTAAAATTTTCATGAAAGCTTTAACTTTTTAACATCATAAGTGTAGAGAATCTTTCAATCTGTCAACTTACAGCACCCTTGGTCATTAAATTGATAACAATCTTTGCCTTTCAAGTTTCCAGAGCTTGCTTATGTGCCTTGCAAGAGTTGCCCTTCAAGTTTCAGATCTTTCTTATGTGCCTTGCAAGAGTTGCCCTTCAAGTTTCCAAAGCTTTATCATGTGCCTTGCAAGAATTGCCCTTCAAGTTTCCAAAGCTTTATCATGTGCCTTGCAAGAGTTGCCCTTCAAGTTTCCAGAGCTTTATTATGTGCCTTGTAAGAGTTGCCCTTCAAGTTTCCAGAGCTTTCTTATGTGCCTTGCAAGAATTGCCATTCAAGTTTCCAAAGCTTTATTATGTGCCTTGCAAGAGTTGCCCTTCAAGTTTCCAGAGCTTTATTATGTGCCTTGCAAGAGTTGCCCTTCAAGTTTCCAGAGCTTTCTTATGTGCCTTGCAAGAATTGCCCTTCAAGTTTCCAAAGCTTTATCATGTGCCTTGCAAGAGTTGCCCTTCAAGTTTCCAGAGCTTTATTATGTGCCTTGCAAGAGTTGCCCTTCAAGTTTCCAGAGCTTTCTTATGTGCCTTGCAAGAATTGCCCTTCAAGTTTCCAAAGCTTTATCATGTGCCTTGCAAGAGTTGCCCTTCAAGTTTCCATAGCTTTATCATGTGCCTTGCAAGAGTTGCCCTTCAAGTTTCCAGAGCTTTATTATGTGCCTTGCAAGAGTTGCCCTTCAAGTTTCCAGAGCTTTCTTATGTGCCTTGCAAGAATTGCCATTCAAGTTTCCAAAGCTTTATTATGTGCCTTGCGAGAGTTGCCCTTTAAGTTTCCAGAGCTTTCTTATGTGCCTTGCAAGAGTTCCTGGAAGACTTTCACCCTGGCGAGCTAAATGAGATGCCTTTTATAATTCCACATTTGTTTTCTTTTGCTAGACTTTGAAATAACTTGCCAGAGGAAATGAAGTTAATTTATTTGCCTGGACATTTTCCCCACAAAGTTACTGAACTCTATATGGACAGTTTATATCTCTTGTACTCTATATATTTTTTTGTTTTATTGGTTTGTGGAACACAGACTTGTGTTTCAGGTCTCTGGCCTATACTATGAACCTTGTACTCCAGACTACCAGCTTTAGCTGACCAGTTGATCAGGGAGGGGGCTTTAATCTTCTTATACTGTATGTGCCCGACAGCTACAACTAAGACATCATCCCAGGGACTACAATAACTTGTTTTCGTGTTTGCTTGTCACTTTCATTCCATGCATCCATACTTCCTATCTCGGCCAAAACTTGAACATATATTTTATTAAAATTGCCAAAAAATGTAAAAACGGATTACAGGTTAATCTGCATTGTTTCCTTCAAGGATGATGAACATTTTAAACAAAAGAACAAACAATAAGTGACTGTGTGACTACAAGAATGAAACTGAAAGGATTGTGAATGGGTCTAAAAAGAATATATATATATCATTGTGCATGATTTGAAAGAATACTCCCTAGTAAGCATTCTATTATCATACCTAAAGGGTTTCAATAGGAAAAAATATCTACTGAAGAACATTTTTCTGGGTTGGTGAGGTTTAAAGGAATAATCCTGTGAATTCATTTTCATATAATATATATATGTATGTATGTATGCATGCATGCATGCATGTATGTATGTATGTATGTATGTATGTATGTATGTATGTATGTATGTATGCATGCATGCATGCATGCATGCATGCATATATATATATATATATATATATATATATATATATATATATATATATATATATATATATGTATAGATATATATATATATATATATATATATATATATATATATATATATATATGTATAGATATATATATATATATATATATATATATATATATATATATATGGGGGGGGAGATATGAATTTTTTTTAGGTTAAAATATATTCAATCATACACACATACTTGCAATTTTATCATTAATATTTCATAACTTGGGGACTATGCCAATGATTAAAAACCTTTATCAGATAAGGATATATTCAAGCAAATGCTACCCCAGATGTATGCAGAAGCGTCTGGTATTTTGCACTTGAATCATATACTAGCAAGTTTCCTCTTTCACAATTAACCCTTACTCTACCACGCAGCAAAAATATTGTCGCTTTGAAACTACCTTTTTCTAAACAAAAAATCAGGACCTTACCAAAATCCTACAGGGGTGCAAATAGTTTAATTGCAAAGATCTCGGAAAGATCTTTTATGAAATTGTATTTTTGTGGAGGGTCGGGTCTATACTAACTTTGGTTCAGTAAATTTTGTCCAAACATTCAGAAATTTCACTTTTTGTCTAAAAATGCATATTTTTGACAAATTTACAAAAATTGCTTAGAAAATAAATCTAAATATTTTCTTTTTAGGCCCTATATATATATAATATGTAGACAAGTCATATTGTCCAAATCTAATCAAATTTTGCTCATACCTGGTAATACTTTTTAAATTATTTGTAAGATATGTAAACTTTTGTGATTTTTTGATAATATTTTTACCCTTTCTGTTAAAAAATCGTGTGATCCACCTCTATATCGTAATGAAAAGTTTCAAACACCATTCTGTAGCGAAAACAATGTGCTTTCACATAGATTGCTGCAATAAAAGACATACCCCCTCGATCGTTGCTAAAACGTTTTATAGCTACGTCACTCGAGTTATATTTAGATTTTTTGAAATTTACGTTGAGACGACAGAACAATGTGTATCCTGAGTCTTGTTTGAAAGTGAAAGTGAGGATTAAGAAATGTCAGAAGGCTTATCGCCAGTGATGGAGATCTTTTAATACCTGACCCAACCCAGAAGAGGCCTAAAGATTATCAGAACCAGGTGAAATGATTCCTAAAATCGCGAGTGCATTTTTCAAACTTCATGCTTACTAACGTTACTCGTTAGGCTTAACGTTAGGCATAGCTAACATTAAAAATTAAACAAAAACAGTGTATTCTAGCTTGAATTATTTACTTGTAAGGATTATAAACAAGTAAATGGGTCCCTAAAATCCGATGTGATTAACATGAATTGTCTTTATTATAGTAATTTTGGATGAGACTTTACGGATCAATCTTTAATTTGAAGTGCAATAGTGCCCATATACCTATTTCGCAATTCTTGATTCCATGTTGTGAGGTTGTGGTGCAATGGAGTAGGATTAAAATTTTAAGGGAAAAAGGTCCCATGTTGTTGGAAAGAGACACATGTTGGGGAAAGAGACACATGTTGGGGCAAGAGACCCATGATGGAGGCCAAGCAGTCTCATGGTGGGGGCCAAGCTTTCCCATTTGGGGGGAATTATTTTCTTTGCAGCAATTTGGAACCTGGAAGAGGGCCATATTTTAGACGGATGGCATTAGCCCTGGTCCCCCCTCCCAATACAAATAAGCCAGAATCCCCACCCCACCCCAACCCATGTATTTCCTTGAAACAATTGAAATTGTATTTCTCTTAAGGATTTTCCAGTGTTTGGACAAATTTGTTGACATTTCATATGCGGTACCAACTGTCACTAAAGGATACCAAGTTTGGCAACATCAACATGATTAGTGATGCTAAACTATTTTTGAGTACCTTTTCACCAAGAATTCCTATAAGAATCAACAAAAGTAAGTTTCTACAAGACTTTCGGTAAATCCTGAATAAATATAAGTATTTTCAAAGCTTTCAATGGCTGAAAGTGGCTCATAAACTGAAAATTTCAAGCCTGTGCATAATAAATGAGGTAAATTAGCCAATTTGCATATCATTTGCATAACATTTTTAATGAAATATTGGTGTAAACATTTCCTATTTATATTATATTAGTTTTGTGCATCATAGAAAGGAACAATGCATGTTTATAGGAAAGTATAGTGCCAAATCCTATCAGATAGATCATTGGCAAAATCAGGTCAAGTTTGAGGTCAAAAAGGTCAAAAAATTAAAATTGACATATGCTTGCTTCAAAAAATCAAGAGTACTATTAAATAAGAGGTCCTTGTTCCAACAATTCATAAATTCTATCAATATTTTGTTCTTCTAATTAGCCACTAGAAAGCAGAATATCACAAAGATAGCAGTTTTAGAACATCTATTAATCTGAATTAATGACCTCATTTGTATAAATTTGCATATTTGACCAAGAATTATACAAACCAATGTAAACTTCAAAGTCTTAGCTTTCATATAGCATAAACTTATTACAGTAGAAAATGAAAATAAATTGGTGAAAAAGCCCCCTTTCCAAAAAGTTCCCTAAAATAACACTTGTAATCTCAAAATGCCCTGGGTAGAGTAAGGGTTAAAAGTGTATTAAAAAAGAGGTTTCATTACTTAATGAAAACCCTGAAATGCACACCTGGCACCTGCCCTGGGCTTATTTGAATTTGTACAAAACTTCACCATTTGATAACAGGGAAATTTCAAGTTCAATTTCAGTTTCCTAAACAGGTGGGCAAGGAACAAAATCTTTAGCTTGTTACAAATTTGAAGGTGACATCACTTTTATTTCAAATCCAATACTGCAATGCATTATTTTGTCAAAAGATGATTTTTACCTTGTCACACATAAGGAGAAATTTACAATTTATGAGTTTGCTTGTATAATTACTGTAGCAATCAGAGGCTGCATTATAATTTTTTGTCTATACGACAAATTTGTTGTTAACGCGAACCCTAGTAGCAATTTAGGTCAAAATAAAGGGGACAAATGAGGCAATCAAGAAGTGGTAATCTACAATAAGGCACTTCTAAAATTAGGTAACTGTTTGTCGTTCTCTAAAGAAATGAATAACTCAAGGTTAACGCCTTCACATCAAGCAGGAGTTGCAATAAGATCTCTTTCCCCCTGATTTTCTAACTATCAAAGTTTCTGGTCAGCATTAAAAAAAGGTACTTTTTGAAAGCTGACAGACCACTTGATCTCACCATGGAAAGTAGAAACCAGAAATAATGGATTAGTAACACATGAGATAACACTGCCTAGAACATTTTCAAATCTTCTGAAGATTAGGAAATTTTATACAAAAATAGATTTCAGTGTTCTAATCGACGTTCAAAATGACTGAAGTAAATCATAATGACTAGCATATTGATCTACGTCAAAATAATCTTGACACTTTGATCAGAAACTGAAGTCATAAACATTTAACGCAAGTAGATTTTCAATTGGAAACGAGGAAGAAGATATTCCAAAATACATCTTGTTGTTTTGCCCATCACCCAAAGTTATGGAAATATAAAATCAATAACTATTGTAACATATCTAATTTTAACGTTACTTCCATTAAAAGGCCCATTTATCGTGATTAAAATGTGACGGCATACATTTTATTCCAAAACGATTCTGATTGGCTTTTTGTGCCATTGTATTTCGACCAATCAAAACACACAAATTAAAATCTATTTACCTCCACATTGAAGAGAGAAAGAGAGTTGAACACACAATTACAATGACGGGGTCATCGCCTGCGTATTCGGTTATGATAGTGCAAATGCTATCACGAAACGCTTAATACGACCCGAACGAGAACACAGGTACGACATACGGACAGACATAGCATCGACAACCAAGTCAATGTCCACGGCCTTTGATAACCAGTTGTGGTGCACTGGCGTGTCTACCCACCCCAGGCTTGAACCCGGGGCCTCGTGGTCTGTAGACAGGTATGATAACCGCTACACCACAGTAGGTAGATCCACATTAAAGACGATTTAACTGGCCTTTTTGAGTAAATACACTGTAACAATATCACTGGCCATTGAGTAATACACTGAGAAATTAAATTGTACATACAACCCACTACAAACATAACAACAAAATAATTCTTTCTACATAATTTTTCTGGTACAAGGATTAAAAGTCAAAAATGTGACGGCATACATTTTATTCCAAAATGATTCTGATTAGACCTTTTGTGCCATTGACGTTCCAACCAATCAAAACACAGAAATTAAAATCTGTTTACCTCCAAATTAGAGACGATATAACTGGTCTCTGAGTAATACACTGATAAATTAAACTGTACTGTACAGTGTACATACAAACGATACAAACGTAACAAAATAACTCTTTCTACATAATTTTTCTGGTACCAGGATCAAAGGTCAAGCTAATTCATGTAAGCCAATAGTCTTATTGAGTTTTTGTTTCCTCCTCACCGGTTTTCTTGGAAAGGAGATATTGTTCTAGAAATTCCCTTGAGGGTGGGTAATTGCACAAAACAAAAAAAAATTAAGCGTTCAAAAATCCTGGGGACAGTAATTTCATCATTTATGAGTGATTCAAGGAATAGGAGGTTTTTAGTTTTAGGTCTAGTTAATATTCACATTTCAGATGTCATAATTTCAAAACAGAAGATTTCAATTTTCTTGTTTAAAAGATTAGGTCAATGGTCAAACAAGTTTATCTTATATGAACGAGGCATTTAATAAAGCAAAATGGTAAAGAAAATACATCAGCATCTTATTCCGTTAAAGAGATATTCAAATTTTAAGTTTTGTCTTATCTGTGTAGAAATGACTGGTCTAGTAAGTCTACTATGACATTCTTAACAATTGTTAATGTATCTTAAAGAAAATGTACTTGAATTTTTCATTATTTGAATTATTTTTTCTCCAACTTGTTCATGTGGTATAAAACGAGATATAAAATTATAATTACCCTCATTAGACTTTAACTTTCTTAACATATCCAATGGTTTTTAAGCCATCAAATCAAAGGACAAAATGTGATAGAATACATAAAGACTGGAGAATCTGAAGTTGTGACATCACAAGTAGTTTGAGTTCAGTCGTTTTCACACAAATGATATCAAATTTCAAACTTAAACATCTCCTACGACGGAATAAGATTTTTGATTGCTTCCCTCACCATTTTGTTTCTTTTGAAGTCCTCTTTCATGTAAGATGGACTTACTTGACCCCTGAACAAATCCTTTAAATTCCATGTTTCTATGCGGCCCACCAGGTCACTGAAGTGGAACGAACCCAACTTTGCTGCTCGAAAGACAGAGGACCCTTCAATAATTAGCCTGTAATTAACCATTACTCTACCACGTGGCAATATCATCACCGTTTTGGGTGCCCTGTCTTTGACTCCGTTTCCCAGGCACATTTAAAAAAAAAATGCAGGTAGAGTAAAGGTTAAACCGCACGTTTGAATTCATGTGGCAAAAATCCTGCAATAGGATCCGCCCTGTTTACGATATTTTCCACAAGAAACAACTTAACCTTTCACCAAATAAGGAAAACATTCACTGATCTACCTGAAAACAATTTTGCATCCACAAAATGCAACAGACCTTACTCGAGTTTATTCAAGGTCAATGAACCCAACAAACTGCATACAGTTATTCAACAACAAAATTTGTTGGTTTACTCCAGAAGGTAGTTAGACATCCAAGGTTTCACTCAAATACATGTAGCTGTAAATTCTACCACTATGACCATTCTTTCTGAAAATGCAAGCAAGCATTAGAAAAACAGGCCATTTATACACAGGTGAATAGTGTATTCCTGTTTACGTTGAGTTGTGGTTTCTCTCCAAAGTACAAATATTTTTCTCTGGTTAATGATGTGGTTTTTTCCATCAGTGACTGGTGTCAAATAAACATATCTTTACTTCAACCAATAACTTTTATCTGAACAAGATTGAAAATATTTAGCTTTTTCTTGGAATTAAATCCTCAATTTAGCATTAATTATTGCTCCATATGATCTCATATCTAAAGAAACTCTTTTAACTTTCTGAGAAATGTGGTGAAGATTATGATGATGCACTTAGTATTCTTGACACTAATAATGTACAAATATGGCATGAAAAGTGTGACTAAATTTCTTTATCCGAATATAATCCCTATGCTCTTGCACATTTGTATAGGCAATACATATAAGTCTCCATTCATGTGCACAGGGTAGCGTATGATTTAATGTATTATCTCACTCTCAGCGTAAAAATAAACACAAAAGCATATACATGATTACGAATACCGTATACTATGCACACTCAAACTTTCAAAGCAAGTATATTTAGGAACATATTTACGAACGTACGCCCTGGTTTTACGCGAGTGGTACTGTAATGACAACGTTCGTGGGTGCGTCAAAGGTCAGTCACTGTCATTGAATGGTCAGTCAAAAATGTATTCGGAGGTGAGCCAATTTCATGCAATGGTGTGTCATTACACAGGGGTGCGTCATTACACAGGGGTGCGTCATTACACAGGGGTGCGCATTACACAGGGGTGCGCATTACACAGGGGTGCGCATTACACAGGGGTGCGCATTACACAGGGGTGCGCATACACAGGGGTGCGCATTACACAGGGGTGCGCATTACACAAGGGTGCGCATTACACATGGGTGCATCATGGGCTTCCAACGTCCAACTCAAATGTAAACATTGACACCATTCCCATGGGTCGATACAGGTGTGTCATACAATTGATAGGTGCATACTGTATTTATAAGCATTTAACATAATGTAAGAAATGTTGATGTGTGTTTCACTGCTTAAGAATATTTACAACTTATAATATAATATGGTTAATAGCTATTATAATGCTGAATGCATAATCATTCTGCATGCATAAATTGTGCTATTTGCATAAATTGAGCTACTTGCATAAATTATGCTGCATGTATGAATAATGGTGTTTGCATTATTCATTTTGTATTTTCAAAACATGTGAAGGAGCTTGCATAGTAGCTAGAATACAATAACAATTTGTACAGGAACATAACTGTAGGCCACATGGCCTTAGAACAATGTATAATCACTGATACATACTAGCTGGAATATAGCATTATATCGTGAATGAGAAGAATAATAGGTTTAGCCCTACTGTACAATTACAGTAAGTCAAAATGGCCTAAGACTGCAACCATTATTAAAGAGACATCAAGACACACACATTTATATTGTGCATTTAAATTGGCAGAAAATGGATGCCAATTTACTTGTCAAACCTAACAAACTATTTATTATTATCATTACTATTACTACTACTACTACTACTACTACTACTACTACTACTACTACTTACTTTTACTATAATTATCATTATCTATCTATCTATCTTTTTTTTTATATAAAAATATGATTATTATTATTATTATTTACTTTTTTATTTTTTATTTTTTATTATTTTTCTGGTGCACAATTTTAAATAATACCAACCGTAAATATATTACTGACTATTTTTTACAATAAAGTAAACTATTTTATGACTATTTTTACATCAGAAATAATTTGCTTGGGACATGAGGTTAACATTGCTATGCGGTCTAAGCTTGCTTTAGTCATAGATTTAATGTTATGTAATAAAATTATCTCAAATGTTAATTAAAATTTGATAAATAAACAAGTTTGTGAAAAACCTTGACATTGAAGGTAACTTCAGAAGTATAAATAATCATTAATATCCAGTAAATAAACTACCATTTTTGCGTATTCCTTACAGTACAATGCATCAATTAAATATATTATGCATGCATAGATTAATTATTCATGAGATGCATATAATGCCAAATGATAATGCATGTATAACAAATCATTTTGCATAAAGATTTGTTATACATCAAACACCCAGACATTTCCCTTTATAATTTCTTCTTTCGGTCCTTCCTTTACATGTAATTTGCATATTTTGTAATTTGCATATTTTGTAATTTGCATATTTTGTGATTCACATACCTTATATAGCAATTTCACAAATGGAAGCTATGGCAGGTATTTCTTGTGCCATGTTTTCTTAAATCAATCTGGAAATCAAAGGAAATTAATCCAAGCACAGACAACAGTGCTGATTAATTTTGTGCTTTGTTACTTATATCAATGTGATTTTCAAGAAAATTGGGTGTTTCTTACATTCTGAATGAGGCAGTGTTCCATCTAAAAAAATAAAAGAATTTCCCCTAATTTTTAATTTACTCCAGAGAAGCTGAAATTGTATTCTTATTAAATTCTCTGGTTTGGATTGTTGATGTTTAATGGCACTGCAAAAGTCAGAGTCAAAAGTGCCAAGAGGGTATTAAAAAATAATGGTGTAAGAGTTAGGACAGAGAGGAGATGGAGGAATGAGTGGGAGAAAAGGGAAAAAAAAGGGTGAATTTGGAGAAAAATTCAGGTGAAAAGAAAGAGGGGTGTGTAGAAGGGAAGAGAAAGGAAGATTTAATATGGTGGAATAGGTTGTTGTTGCAGAGCAAGTTGATAATATTGAAGGAAGGATTGTTTTTGAATAGATCCGAGATTGAGGTGGGTGAGGAGAGAAGAGACCTGTAGGTATAGGGGACAGGTTAAGAGGATATGTTTGATGGAGAGTTCGGTGTTGCAGGTGGGGTATAGAAGGGCAGGGGAGCCAAAAAGGAGAAGGAAATTCTCCGGCACATTTGCATTTTTCCAGCACACAATAATTGCTGAGTAATTGTGTGCTTTCCCGAGTCAAGCAAAAATCTGCACAGTGCAAAATCTGCAAATAGATTCTGATCCAATGTCTGGAGCAATGAGAAATATGGATGATGTCCTACCTCCAAACATTTGAGCATATGCAGGTTTAGGAAATGCATGGACACTTAACCCCCTCCCCCGCACACTTATCCCCCTCCCCCACACACTTATCCCCTCCCCACATACTTATCTCCCTCCCACACACACTTATCCCCTCCCCACACACTTATCTCCTCCCCCACACATGTATCCCCTCCCCACACGCTTATTCCCCCCCCACACTTATCCGCCTCCCCACACACTTACCCCCCCCCATATACTTATCCCCCTCCCCAACACACTTATCCCCCCCCCACATACTTATCCCCTCCCCCACACACTTATCCCCCCCCACACACTTATCCCCCCCTCACATACTTATCCCCTCCCCACACACTTATCCCCTCCCCACACACTTATCCCCTCCCCACACACTTATCCCCTCCCCACACACTTATCCCCTCCCCATACACTTATCCCCTCCCCACACACTTATCCCCTCCCCCACACACTTATCCCCTCCCCCACTTCTTTCTGAATTCATATCTTTTGTATGGTGATATTTTGTATATTAGTATGATTTTGATCCCACTATTGACTTTTCCCATGCCCCCACTTTCGGTAAACAAATCCTGCTTATGCATTTGAGGTACCCCAAATAATACGTCCATGCTCTCAATAAGGCACAGAATGACAAATATGGTAGAAACAAACATGCTCCTCTTCAATAAATATTCAAAAAATTATATGTTTTCATCTTTGTGTTTGTTTGTTTGTTTGATTGATGAGGGCTTAACAGCACCTTGACAGCGAGGGTCAAATTGTGCCTGAGAGGTTAGATCATTTTAGAGGTAGGAAGAAAAGAAAATAGGAGGAGTCTGAGAGAAGTACGGAGGCTAATAGCCAGGAAGCTGGGATTGAAAGATGAAGTGCAGGGGTGTAAAAAAAGGTGTAAATGTAGGTAGAAGGGATGGGAGAGGAGGACTAAATATGGTTGTAGAGGGAGGCACGATGAAGGAAGGAGATAATTTTATCCGGAGGGTTTTTCTGGAAGAACTCAGCTATCTTTTTGTATATATTCTGATAAAAAAAAAAAGTATCAAAACCTATGACACAGATATACCACTAATTCTTACGTCAATGATACCGTACATCAGAGACCATTGCACAGAATGACCACTGGACACTTCTGGTGCATGGTAGTGTGTCTAGTCAATTCTTACCCAGTCAAAATTGGAAGAAATTCAAGAGTATAACGCCCTGCAACTGTTGGCCATTCCTTCAATCATCATGCAGTCTACTGCAAAAACAAATCATTGAGGCTTCTAAGATAGGCCACTTTACATGTAATTGATTGTTGAATCCTAGCATACACATACAATTTTCCATAGCACAAGAAGGGCTGGTCTGCCCATTAGTACTGTCATGATATGTCGATTATCGCGATATTGCGATATTTTTTTCCCACGACATGAAATATGCCTCTTAACACATATCGCAATACCAAAAACTACTACAGAACTAAAAAATTATCGCGCAGCTATGTAGGTGGGGTTACTTTGTACGTTTCGGTACTAACGTTACTGTAGTAAATGTAAAAGACAAGTTTAGGGGTCATGATCATTTCTGAATCAACTTTTAAAACGTGTCAAAATATTGTGAAACAAATTTAAAAAAAATAATTCAAAATCATGCTCTTTCACCCCACACTGGCACGTTCCTATATAAGTTGACAAAAAGAACAACAAATTGGCCCAGATCATGCTTCTCACTTCGATGATTTATGGTCACGTTGGCTGAATTACCAAAATGTACATGTGATGAAATCTAGAACGTAATAGTCATGTGATCATGTCAACTGCCAGATAAATATCATCATTTTTTCTTGCGTTCATCATTCATGCATACATAAAAGAATTAGTGATATTAACAATTAAATGTGTCGTGACTTGTGAGTCAGTTTTCTTTGAAAATATCGCGATATATAAATATATCACGATATTTTTCTCCAGGATATTGGATACATAACAAATCCATATCGTGACTGCACCACTGACCACAGAGATCTCCATGGTAAGACTGATATGCCAGGACTGATTTGTTTATCATTTTAGGCTTCCATGTGGCACAAATCATCATTCCGCAATATGGTGAGATATCATGATACTGTTCATGATAATTGATTTGATAATTGATTGGGAAAAAGAGAAGCGTTGTGGAAGCAAAAGAGGGATGGTAGGAGGGCTTCCCAACAGCTCCACTGCCTACAGCCTTCAAGAGCAGTGACTGCTACGAAGACTTTCATTCCAGAAATGGACTTAACAATCATAGCCGTCAATGCTAAAACACCATTTTATGACCAAACTAAAGGTGCAGTCCATTACTTCAACAATATAATTTTTTAGTGAAAGACAGCAAGTCCACACATCATGCATTCAAAATATGCCATAAGTTACAATTGTAACCATTTTGTGTACATAATTTCAATATCTTTTTTCAATAACCTTTAAATTAAACTAAACAGTCTTTCACAAATATGGTGATATATAATATTAGAATAATTTTGTTTATTAAAATTAATTTACACTCCATCTTTTTTTTAAAAAATATTAATGAAAAGATACCAAGTCCAGACAATAAGTGCATATAATGTTTAACCATTTGTTTTATATGTGCTTCAAATATCTTGAAAACACCTATATAGCCTCCAAATTTACTTCAACAGTAATTTACATTTGTCATTTGACTACAACTTCACAAAATGTACTGCTTTCCTGTGATAATTGTTGTTGTTTTTTTGCTTTTTTACTTCCTGTATGATAGTTAATAACTCCATGCCTATTACAACTGTACTTTTAAAGAACCACAAAAAACACAAGAACTTGTGCCATTCATAGAATGAGGGAGCCATTTTGAAATTAAATGAAAAGTAAAATGCTTTTAGCAGGGTTTTTTGGCATTTACACAAATGGTGGGAAATTTTAGCAGAGAGATAGAAATCACCACATATAAAGGAAAAATTATGGTAAGAAAATGCTGATGGTGGTCATGCATGAATACCAAATAGGGTGCACATGTAAAGTATCTCACAGCTACTGTATGGTAGGGACCAGAAGTAAATGAAACCAGGGAGTTGTTAAGACTCCCTGATGAAACCCATTTGAACATTATTACTTCAAGCAACATGGAGTCATTGACAGTCCGAAACATGCCTATTAAGAGGAACATTTATAACACACGAGAATATTAAAGTCATGCAGCCATATTGTTCAGATGTTGCGATAAAATGTCTTAGATTGTAACTTATGTACTTGAAATATTAAAAATCATTGTATTAAAAACATTTGAATTTTCAAAATGGCCGTTTCGCACCTCTAAGCCTAGCTCTATCTATTGTCTATTTTATCTAATATTTCGAAAACGATGTGGTGAACATATCACATGGGAGTGGAAAAGTTGTAGCCATGACAGTAATGAAGGTATTTTCATAAGTTTTAAGTTTCCCCTAGGAAAGATATTTTTCCCCAGACGTGTTTCAATTTGAAAAATGTTACATTGCATAAAAGGCTTCAACGTTAGAATAGCAAAGGATCATGGGAAATATCACAAAATGGCGCCTTCCATGTAGCAAAATGTTCCCATAAATAGGAACGTTTATGTTCCCATTAATAGGCATGCTACCAAACTGATTGATATCAATCAGTAAGATGAAAAGCTGTCAACTTGGAATCAATATTTTGTAAGGTATGACCAGAAAGTGACTTTAGATGTCACTTCCTGGTATGAACAGGGATTCTAATGTCACTTCCCTGCTTCAATATATGGAACCTGTGATGTCACAAGAGGCAAAATTCAGATAACCCTATCTCTATAGTATTTCTTCATTATTTTCTTCAAATCTGACAAATGTCAGGTTGACATTCGAGTTACAAAAATATTTTTAAGAAAAGAAAGTGACTTTAGATGTCACTTCCCTGGTATGAACAGGGATTCTAATGTCACTTCCCTGCTTCAATATATAAAACCTGTGATGTCACAAGAGGTAAAATTCAGACAACCCTATCCCTATGGTATTTTTTCATTATTTTCTTCAAATCTGACAAATGTCAGGTCAACATTCCAAGAAAAGGAAGTGACTTTAGATGTCACTTCCCTGGTATGAACAGGGATTCTAATGTCACTTCCCTGCTTCAATATATGGAACCTGTGATGTCACAAGAGGTTAAATTCAGACAACCCTATCCCTATGGTATTTCTTCATCATTTTCTTCAAATCTGACAAATGTCAGGTCAACATTCGAGATACAAAAATATTTTCAAAGGAATTTTGTCTCAAGAAAACTGCTTGATCATAGTGACTAGCAATGTCCCTTTCGCGTTGGTAATTGATTGGCTCGTCGGTGATTGTTTAAATAAATTTGACTAATCAAAAACATAAAATTGCATGGTATTTATATCTCCACACTAACAGTGTATCTGGCCTTTAACTACAGTAGATTCAGCCTCTCTAGGAGGGCTTCAAGGAGGGTCTACACCTAGCACAATTTTTTTAAATAGTTGGCTTCAAACTATCAATCTTACTTGATATATGATCAATTGTAATTGGATGAAGGATTTTTATAACCTCACTTTACTTGTTGGAAAAGTTCCCCTAATAAGGCCCTCTCCTGGCTTGCCAATGGTTTCTATCACATCTAACAGCAAAAACACGAACAAAGTTTCCTAACATCAATTATTTCGATATCTACAAACGCCTCATATCAATTCCTTTGGGTGAAAACCGATCAAAATTTGCAGCTGCTAAAACTTGAATTATCATATTGTTACAAAATTCACATTACCACAATGTTGTAGTGTCAATATGGTGCATAAATACTGTAGGTTTAAATCAAATAATACAATGGAATATCCTATGCATGTTTATTTGTAGAGGGTTAATGGAATACAAATAAATATATGCTTTGTGGCACTTATGATATGATGTCAAAAAAATTATTGTCAAATATCAGGCTATCCTTACATAAATATTAGCTTTGCAGCACGCTTGCGACAAGCTAACATTTTTAGCTTGCAGCAAGCTTGCTGCAAGCTAGTATTTGAAACAAATTAGCTTGCGTAAGCTAGCAAAAATTGTCTGCAAGCTTGCGCAGGCTAGCAAAACTGTTTGCAAGCTTGTGCAAACTAACAAATATTTTAAGCTCGTTTGCACAAGCTAATGTTAGCTTGCGCAAGCTAGCAAGCTAATATTTGTTCTAAATACTACCTTGCAGCACGCTTGTTGCAAGCTTGCCGCATGCTTGCGCAAGCTTGCAACACACTTGCACAAGCTAGAAATCATAGCTTGTCGCAAGCGTGCTGCAAGCTAAAAAATTTGTCAGGGATGCTAAGAATCAACCATTTCATATCTTTTTTTTAAATTTCAGGTCTATTTGTTCAAAACAATATGCACATTTACTATGTTGTAAGTTAAAAAATATAACATGTAATGGTAACATTAGCTAAATTGATTTAAAATCCACTAAACACATGCACAAAGCAACAAATTTAATTGACAGCTTGTTGAAGGTTACTCCTGTGATGTATGAATGGGACATAGTCTCTTATCCATTGATTTTGAACACACTATTATTTCTCTCTGATAAACCAAAGATAATTCTAATAAATAGAATTTGATCTCTACCATACCCCCAACCAACCTCAAATTAGAGAAGGCATTGATTACATTTTCAAGTTCTGAAATTGAGGTAAAACAAAAGCATTTTGAATGTTTTCCTGTTCATATATTACATTTTTTCAACATTTTGAAACAAATTCTAACTTTGATTACTGATAACTCAAACTAAACGTTTTTCAAAATTCAATGACTATTCAACTCAGAATTTAATGCTCTTTTCGGTCAGTGGTTGAACAGAAAATGTTTACACTTGTCCACAGACTTTAAAGAAGATGTCAATTTTCTTTCGACATTTAATCTCTAGATAATAGTTAAGCCAATCACAGCTGACTAACAAAACTTCTCTCATACTTTTCTTCCCATTAAAAAAGACATTCTGAATTACTAAAATGATTATCATGCCATCATGGGCTGCCTTGTAAACCAGTCCGGTAAAGGTCCTACATAAGGAACCAAAGGTTCCTTAAAATTAGGAACTATTCAGGACATGACATGGCTATTTTGTGATATTTCCCATGATGCATTGCTATAATAAGTCTTAAACAGTGTTATAAATTTCAAATTTCAAATACCTCTGTAAAAACTTTCTTTGCCCTGCGAAACTTATAACTCACTTCATTGCTTTCATGGCTAAATATTATCCACTCCCTTTTATATGTTTACCATGCTGTTTTTGAAATATGAGGAAAAATCAGGAAAAAAGCTAGGCTTTTTAGTACAAAATAATCATTTAAAAAAATCAAATATTTGTAACAGTATAATTTTGTCATTAAGATTGCAGATTCTAAGAAATAAAATAACACATCACAAAATCTTACAATCTATAAGACAAACTGCTCTCTTCCCGTAATCCATTCTGTACATTTGTATTTTTATCTCAAAATATTAACAAAACAGCTGCAGGATGTCTATTAGCTCAGATATTTTACAGGTTTCTTTAAATAGGACCTCTCCTGGACTGTAAACCTACACATTCCATGGATGAAGAAAAAGAGCAAATTTTCTTTGAACAGCTTACTCAATACAGTATGTCATATATCCCAAAATTATTATAAAATTATTTTAATGCCTTCAAGGCCATTTATGAAAATAGATAATTTACTACAAAATATCTGCAAAATATTTTGCAAGCCAGAGCACTAACATTGTCAGTGGTTTCATTCTGTTGCTGGCCAATGCATAGATACTATATTCATCAAATTACATTTGATATAGATGATGTAAATTGCTACAAATCTTTTTAATGGAATGCCCTTTGGAATAATGGGTGCATTAAAAGAAGATATCGGTCGAAAAGTGAGGGGCGTGAAGGGAGAAAGTGAGGGGTGTGAAGGGACTTAGTAAATAACACCAGTCTAATTTTGGATATTCGTGTCCTTGAAATATTAAAGTATTCATAAAGGCCGTTACACACCGAACACGACGCAGAGAGCAATATTTTAGATAATCATACAGGAAACAAATATTATAAAACGCTATGACTTTTTGCTTACACACGATGAAGTTTACAATTGAGGCTATCTGTTGCACTGGAGAATTTGCTAGAAATGCTTTTTTCTTCAAACTGTGTAGCAAATTTTGCTTTAATGGGCGTAAAAACGCCCTTTCAAATCAATTTTCAGTTATTATCTGAATAGCCATGCAATGACGATGCTTCTTTGAAAACAAAAGGTCAAAATGATTCTTTTCCTCTGTTTTATTCAATTTTGTTTAAACAATTGCACTCACAGTGTGTCGCGTTTGGTGTGTAACAGCCTTAAGAAATAACTATGACTACTTTGAACATTCATATCAAAGGTTTTCAGTGCCATCACGTGGTACAAGTGTGTTCCAATATTCTTGAGACTCAGACAATCCTGCCTTACTTTTGAACTGCTGTCTCCTTTAAATAATTGCATATTTAAGATAGGTTTATTGGCATATTTAAGATACATGTAGGTTTCTGTACCAAAATCTGTGTTGCCATACCTTTATAAATGGAAAATCATTAAACTACTTTATCAGAAGTTTCAAATGCACATAATATGTATAGGAAAGTAAAATCCTATATTGTTCCATTTTGAAGGGCACAAAACCCGGAGGGCAAGAGGAAGAGGGGGGGGGGAAGCATACACACACATACATACATACATACATACAGTACATACATACATACATACATACATACATACATACATACATACATACATACATACATATATGTGTGTGTGTGTACCACCCAAGCAGGTGACTTTTTTACAACATTTTCGTAGTGCAGGTGTCTTTTTTTTTTTCCAACAAAAAAAAAATTAGAAAAAAAAAAAAGTCTTTTTTTTTCATCATTTTCGTAGTGCAAGTCTCCAAAAATAAGGTTTTACTGTGTTAATTTTGTACTGCTGGTCCATTTTTACAATATTTTCGTTGAATTCTTATACTGCAGGTATCAAAATTGACTTCTTTCATACTGCAGGTATCAAAATTGTATAATTTTATACTGCAGTTACCAAAAAATCTGTCAAACTGTGGGTATGTTTTGAAGTTGGTAGACTGCACACCCCTACCACTTTTAGTATGAAGTACCCCCATCTTCCGCACAAAACAACAACTACCTTAGATATTATGTCAACTTTAACAATTAATACTACTGTACAGCCTTTAAACGGGAAGTATTATCTTCCCAGGCACTCATCAATCTTATTGAAAGCCTATCCTGATTAATATAATTGAGGTCAGGCCCAAGGAAAACAACTTGATGAGATATTGTTATGAACAGTGGTTAAACCGTTAGCGAATACATGGCAAGAGTATCCATATCCACCCCCTTATGTAGCATTTACAAAAGGTTTATGACACGTCTGATGACTTTCAATATTTTGTATGATAATTACAAAATTGACTCAAATCATCTATGCCACCATGTGTTGTGATATACCCAAAGCAGAAAGGGGTACTAGGTATATGCCCCCTAAATTCTTATGCCCCAGTACCAGAGAAATCTGTCTCCACCCTGGCACCCTCAAGTGTTTCTTTGTTCCACTTACAACAATATCACCCATCTTTCTCATTTTTTTAATAGGGCATATTAGCCCCAAATTATGTACATTCTTCCAGGACAACACCACAAGCCTGCTACTAGTAAATTTCTTCAAACTAAACAGTTATTTGCCACATTCATTAACAAAAATAACATTAAATATTAATACATTTAAATTGCCCAAAACTGAAGGGGTTTTTCCCAAGCCCCACACACAACCTTCGCTTAACAACCTTCCTACCACCCACATCAGGGAAGAGCTAATTTTTTCTGTTTCATCAGTAAACTGATGCATTGTGGGATACAGAACACCTTTGTCCCTACAAAAGTGCAATGCTTCTCTACATTCTCAGCTCTAGCAACACCAGAGGTCAGGTCAGCTCTAGCTACACCAGAGGTCAGGTCAACGAATGATCAAAAGCTGAATGCTTCGTAGATCAACTGTTCACATTAGAAAAACCTCGAGACTGCTCTCCCTAAAATGATCGCTGTATAACAACCGATCTCCTTGTTTACAGATTTTTGATAATGTGGTGGATAAATGGTCAAACATTTGCACTGTACGACCAAGAAAGTACCCCTTCGGTACAACATTAATGAGATAAGCACTAACATTGCGGTATCCTGTTATGACTAAGCATGACTATCAATTTGTCCAAATACAACCCTTCCTTGCCAGAAAAAATCAAATAAAACTGCACCGATGGTAGAATATACTACTTATATAGATATCTCCTTTTACGTTATTTTGGGAAAATACATTCGGTACAGTACATCCATCTGCTACTGCTATCATGCCCACTACATAAGGTGCTGAGTTAGGACACACAGGAAACTCCACTTCCTGTCACAACTTATTAAGAGCTGAAAGATTCAATCTAATTGGCAAATTGTTCAGCACTGTCATTGAAAGAAATCTGCCAGTAATGGACATTATGAAAAGGAGCGAAGGTGAAAACTGGGAAACGTTATTCGGAAAAGGTATGCAGAAATGTGAACCACTCAGATGGGAGTGAGAGAATTTGTGGTCAGTCACCATGGGCAGGTTTCTTTTGAATTGACCCCTCTCTTTTAAGAGTCACATATCAAAAGCATATCCGGACCTAATAGTCTCGCAACAAATATGCAAATGAAATTACATCGATAATCCAATGCACATTTACCATAATCTAACAATTCCATAGGATTTAAGAAACACTACATTTACATAAAAATAACTTTCAATAAATGGTCCATAGTTGATGTAGGATTTTTAAAGAAAAAAGGAAAGGCATCAGTATTGTTTTTAAAGAGGAAAATGATGGGAGGGTCACCCACTTAATGTTGAAAAATAAGACACACAACCCAAGAAGGGGCACAATAAGAAAGAGCATGCCAAAGGAATTAGGTGAGCATACCTCTTGATTTTTATTAGGGGGGCATCCATACTTCAGGTTTGCATGGGAGCTTAAATTATGATAATTTTAAACACTTATACAATCTCAGGCAATCTGAGATAAGGACAGGTTACCCCAGGCCTGAGAGTCTCTAAAGGCTCTAAAGACATCAAATATTACCTTTAAGAAACTTAAAGATTCAACGACAAATTATAAATGTGAGCGAATATAAAACAAGCATGAGACACCCCTAGCTTGATTTAAAAGGGAGCAGGGTGCTAGACTTGTTAAGGGACACATTAATGCGTGCGTAAAGCGTCGTGTCTTTCGGCATGGAGTCCAGGGCCCCCTTAAGGCTCGAGCCCCTGATGAAGAAGTTCTGGGATTTTAGCTATAAAAATCATACCTCAGATTGAAACTATTCTGATTGATAAGGATCATTAGCTAGCCAAACAGGACAATTTCATTTATGAGGTTAGTTAGGATTAAAGAAAGTTGAAGTTAAAAAAAGAAATTAGATCTAAAAAACAAAACAAATGTTACATTTTTTTCTGATGAGGGGCAGGGCAGACCCCAGGGGGCGGGGCGGGGCTGGCCCACAGAAGGGCATGGCAGGCCCACGGACGGGCATGGCGGGCCATCTCTGTGAAACAGCAAAGCCAAGGGTCTGTGAGAAATGGTCATCATCATCATGGTTGGCTACAAGAAATTTCATTTTTAAATTACACGGTAAAGAGGAAAACTGTGCACAACCAAATAAAACTACTCTATTACTCGATCTTTTGTAGGGCTACCTGTGACATACTGTAAGATGAGTTTGTCCAGGGACCAGACTCCTCTATTGGCAGCTGTGTGCTGTGCTATAAAATTAGTGAGTCCCAAAAGAACAGATTACTAAGCTGACCATGATTATATTAAGCATGCAGTTACAATCAACAGATTTTTAGGTATATTTTACTGTTCTACCATCATAAGCTAACCAAGTTAATGGAGATTACAGTAATCAGTTACAATATCAACTTGCATTGTATTCTTGTATTTTTTGATATTCTACCATCATCAGGAATTTTCATGACCTTCAGCAAGTGACATTTATTCATTGACTGTATTCACTGTAAATCACCCTTTGAATAAGGCGGCACGAAATGGCAGCTCCCTGAATGAAGTGACAATATAGATTACTATGGCCTGAAGCCAGTGACACTTTTGACTTTTACTCATTGCAATGTTAGCACAACTCAGAGCCACCACATTCCCTAACCCACAAACTACTAAAAAAACGCTTCACTGAATTTGATGTGGTGCAGTACACCCTGCAGTGGAACCATCAGGTCAACTGTCAAGCATATCTTACATACAAAATGAAAAAAGACTCAGTTGAGCAGTTCAGTATTTGCCAAGTTTTTCCCCCATACTTTTAATATCAGCATGGCCAAAATATGACATAAAGATGTTCCCAATATAAAATTATCATTTTACCAGTAACAAATGGCAGTGGAAGAAAAAAGGGACCCAGGAAGTGGAGGAAAGAGGAGACCCTGGAAGAGGGGGAGGAGGGGGTGGGGGGGGGGTGGAGAAGGGGGGGGAGAAGGGCGGGGGTAATTGAGAATCTTTCAACGTTACGGCATGAAAAATTGTTATGTATGAGTGGTCAAAAAGAGTGGGGATATATACCTATCACCCCTAGGATCTTGGCACATGAAAATTACTGTATGCAGCATCAAAAGCTTGCACTTATATTTTGAAAACATTTGGCAGTGGTGGAAAGAGGGGAGTGGAAGAAAGAGTGGACCCGGGAAGGAAGATGGGGGGGAATAATTAAGAATTTTCAAATTTTACTGCATGAAAAATTGTTATGTATGAGTGATTAAAATGAGTGGGGATATATACCCCTATCACCCCTAGGATCTTAACACATACAAATGACTGTATGCAGCATCAAAAGCTTGCACTTATATTTTGAAAACATTTGGCAGTGGTGGAAAGAGGGGAGTGGAAGAAAGAGTGGACCCGGGAAGGAAGGAGAGGGGGTGATAATTAAGAATTTTCAAATTTTACTGCATGAAAAATTGTTATGTACAAGTGTTTAAAGTGAGTGGGGATTTATACCCCTATCAACCCTATAATCTTGGCACATGAAAATTACTTATATGCAGCATCAAAGGCTTGCACTCATATTTTGAAAATATTTTCATATCAACAGTTTTTAGTTCTAATTTTTTAACTAGAGTAACATTTCACTTGTGTTATATACAGTAGTATCATAACTGCTATTAGCAAAAGTGTTACACACATTAAATGTGAACTTCCTATTTTTTCTGTACTACTGTATTTTTGCAAAGTCACAAAACAGCAATTATTTTCAACATAGATGCTTTTTCATCTAAATGTCTCGATTTGGAACTATTATGTACTTGTCAGTTGTATGGCTCACCCCTATTAACAGCCAGCAATGTCAGTCAAATTTGAGTCATTGATATATAAAACAGTGACTCACATGTGTGTCATTAAACCAAATTGTCAGTCACCAGAGTGACTCTGGGGTGGGTCAATTTACTTCAGACTCATTGACTTT
Source organism: Chiridota heheva (assembly GCA_020152595.1). Lineage (NCBI taxonomy): Eukaryota > Metazoa > Echinodermata > Holothuroidea > Apodida > Chiridotidae > Chiridota > Chiridota heheva. The sequence goes on along the minus strand of JAIGNY010000111.1, from coordinate 559,177 downwards.
GTACAGAGGTGATTGATTTGAGGTAAATCATTTCACAAAAAATGTCAGTCACCTAAGTAACTGAAGGGTGCATCAATGTACAGGTTTTGTCCACCCACTTTGGTACAATGACTTACCTTGTCCAGGAGTGTAGGAGTGAGTCACACAATTGACAAGTGCATAGCCAAGGGGTGCAGTAATTGCTACAGGGTAAACACATTAGGCAGAAAAAGACAGGCTTAATGTTTCAAACGGAAAACAACTCCTGTTTCTCGGTTTCCCGATTGGGACAGTCAGACATGCACAGATTGCACACTGACTGCAATGGTGGTCGTCATATTGAAAGCATAGAATCATGGTAGACTTCTGTTGAGTCGTTTCAGTGAAGGGAAGTATGCATGTGAGTACTGTGTACAGCCAGATATATTAATCTAGGGAAGTGTTAAGAAACTTAGTACTTACGACGAGCATGTAGATAGATGCCCCATGCTGTGAGAGATGTGACCAGCTAATCGACAGGAAATGGATGCGGTCAGTTCAGCAAGGATTGAGCTTTTGTAAATGAGATTATAAAGAATTCTTTATTTGGGACTAAAAACAAACCTTGTTGATTTCTGGAAATATTTTGTTTTCCATATGAACAGCTGACAATATTATCAAATACACCCACCTAACAACATACAAGCTTTTCTGAGCTTCATCAAAGAGACAGAAATGAACGGCAGACTTTCAGATTTCTAGTTTTGCTGTTTTACAGAGGCGGCTGGCCCTGCCCCTCTGTGGGTCCGCCCTGCCCCCTGTGGTCGGCCCTGCCCCCTGTGGTCTGCCCTGCCCCCCTGTGGTCTGCCCTGCCCCCCTGTGGTCCACCCTGCCCCCTGTAGTCCTCCCTGCCCCCTGTGGTCCACCCTTCCCCCTGTGGTCCTCCCTGCCCCTGTGGTCTGCCCCCTGCCTCCCCTGTAGTCCTCCCTGCCCCTGTGGTCCCCCTTCCCCTGTGGTCCACCCTGCCTCCCCCTGTGGTCCACCCTGCCCCTCATGAGAATTTTTTAATTTGTTTTTATTGTTTTTTTTAACCTAATAATCTTAATTAACCTCCTAAATGAAATAACTTATATGAATACAGAACACAGAATGATAGCATAGTAAGCAATTGTCCTGTTTGGCTCAGGAATGGTCCTTATCAATCAGAATAGTTTTATTCTGAGGTATGATAATAGCTAAAATCCCAGAGCTTCTTTACCATGGGATTGAGCCCCTGGACTCCATGCCGAAAAGACAGCGCTTCGCGTGCGCAATAATGTGCCCCTCAACAAGTCTAGCACCCTGCCCCTTTTTAAATCAAGCTAGGGGTCTGGATGTTATATAATCTTGCCTATACATAAGAGCTTCAGCTTCAAAGAGTTGTCATTTTTGCTTTTGCATGGAGTACATGGAGAACAACAAAGCATGCACTACTAATTGTAATAACTCCCGAATATCAGTAACTCACACAGATCATCAAGAAATTCAGGTTTGGAAAATATCTTATGACTTAAACTATTTACTTCCACTTATCCACGGCAATATCAAAACACTCAAACAACGATATACTGATATAGGGAACGGCTGTTGAAATTATACAGTCGCAAAATACATGTAAAATCAAGTAAAACCACTCATTTATTTCTGATATATCCTGAAAACGCACCAGTAACTTCTTGATTTGCTCCTGTAGTAAAGTCACTAAAGGTCGTATTAAGATGATTATTAAAAGAATAGAACATATTTTACGTAAAAATCTACTCCAAACGTTTTGCAAAATACTTGTTCTAACGGCAATCAATTTTCTCCATTAACTTTGTACAGGGCGCAGTTCTCAGAAGGGATGCATGATGGGCTGTACATAGCCATTTTCTAATGGATATAATTGTTTCTTGATTGGGAAATATCAATATGATTCCCATTTGGGACATTAAACCGGACTGGAAAAGTTTCCTATACAATTATTGCAGGCAGCTAAAATTACACTTAAATATACTGCAGGGTCTCATTTAAGGAATTACCACTGGTTATCAATACATTTTACATGTAATATTAATTGCATGTAGGGAAAGTCTGAGAGGGGAAGGGGGGGGAAAGCTAGAAATGTTATTTTTATATAACACATATTTTAGGCCTCATTTAGCTTCAAATGATGCTAACAAAAGTTTAAAATTGTGCACATAAATAGCACAACACTTTTAAGTCATTTTAAACAAACTTTTTGAACAAAAATACTTTAAACAATTTTTAAAAATTTTTTCTTTTAAAACTCTTTTAATAAAGACAATACTCTTTTCTTTTTTCTTTTCAAAATTGCTTTTTTAGCCTCCAAATACAATAAAGGTTTGGTTTGTTGATGTTTAACGGCACCGCAACAGTCAGAGTCAATGTGCCAAAATACCAAATACAGTAAAAAGATTGCAAAAAAAAAAAAAAAGAATTAGGGGTGACATTTTGACTTCCCAAAATTTGAAGTCTTAATCTGAATCTAAATCTGAATCGGTGAAAGTCGGCAAAAATAAATACAATAAAAGTATGAGTAAAAATATAGAAAATTTTAAAAAAATATTAAAAAAAATAGTTAGCAATACAAGTGTTAGTAAGTTTAGCTTTGAAACAGTTGAGACTTGGTGCAGGTACAATGTCTGGCGGTAAAGTATTCCACTCCTTTAGTGTGTGAGGGAAGAAAGAGTGTGCATATACATTCTTTTTAGCATAGGAAACCTGGAAATTTAGGTCATGATTATTTCTTGTATTAGTTCTGACGGTGGGGATAAGTTCATCTTTATTGATGGCGACAAGTGACCAGTGGTCCGGTTTTGAGAAAAGTGGTCACCATGAAGTGGTTACTGGTTTACAATTTTGTTTTCTTGACTGTTTACCATGTTAAATGAGGCCCTAGTATACTACATTATTTTTTAACAAACTATCTCTGAGGCCAAACTTTCCATTATCTGAAAACCTGCTTTCTTTATGAGCAGCTGTACCCCCTCACAAATGAATGTGCCCTCCCTTGCATAAAATCAAAAAAATATATACAGTATATAACACAAGGGTACATGGAGAATAATTGCAAACGTGATCTTTGAAACAATATAAAGCTCCACTAAAAAAAAAAAAATGGTAAAGTTTGCACATCTTTTGAGCTGCATTACATGTAATAATACAGTACACCCACTTCTTCATACAAATTCTTCCCCAACACATGTTCAAGGCAACACTCGTGTTCTAAAAATATAAATGTCATTATCTTAATGACATACTCCTGTTACCATATCCCATATGTTCAAATCATTTCTCTTTCTTTCATGTTCTACTTGTCATATTATTTACAATTATTTGCTTAGCCCAATTACAACAGAGAAAGCACCGGAACATTCCATTAACAAAATGCAATCCAGTGAACATTATGTATCCCAGAGAATAGCGCTGCACATGACTTTCATTACTATCTTTTCACTAGACAACATTTACAATGGAACTGATATTAAGTTGTCGGCTAGGATTTATACACCACTTGCCCAGTTGTCATTGGAGCAGCCTGACCTTGTGACCCTACATGTATACCCAAACTGAGGTTAGGATACAAATACCCTGGAAAGTTGACAAAAACAAAGAATTTCTGCAAGCATGGAGCTCTTCTAACTCCATGGTGCAAGAAAGGTTAAGTCCTGACAATTGCTGTAAAATGAAAACCAAAACAACCTGCATAAAAGTCAGAGAAACAGAACCAATAAGTGTTGTGGTTTTTTTTTTTTCATATGCTGATTGAATTGCAAGTTTTGTATTACCTGTCATGTCATGGCATATCAACACACTACATAACCTAACATCACAATTACACTAAATATGAAATAAAACAATGCAATTGTTAAAATATAAGCAATTCCAAGATTTTTACATTAAGCCCCACTTATTCATTAAGTCCCACCTAATCATTAATATGCATGTTCTCAGCACCAAAAATAATAGGGCACATCTGCAGACCATGGGCTATCAAATGAACTGAATCCCATGTATCATTTTTGAGATACTAGCTGTGTTTACAAGCTCTTTTCAACAAAATCATGTTAAGCCCTGCCCACTATGCATATCAATGAAATTCAACATTTTGGTACCATGAACGAACATGCACACACTAGCTAACAACATAATAATGCTAAATATAACATAAAAAACAATGCAATTGTTGAAATATAAGCATTTTAAGATTTTTACATTAAGTCCTGCCTACTTATTATTATGCATGATCTCACCACCAAAACCAATAAGGAACATCTGCAGACCATAGGCTATCTGTGTACCCCATATGACATGAATCAAGTTTACCGTTCTTCAGAAACCGTGTTTACAAGCTCTTTTCTGCAAAATCAGATTAAGCCCTGCCCACTATACATATTAATGATATCTAACAAGTTGTACATTATGCACATGTACACACTAGCTAACATCATAATTACACCAAATATGAACAAAACAAGACATGCGGTTGTTAAAATATGAACATTTCCAGATTTGTACATTAAGCCCCGCCTAATCATTAATAGGCATGACATCAACATCAAAAATAATAGGGCACAACTACGGACCATGGGCTATCTGTGTACCCCATATAACATGAATCTGGTGTATCGTTCTTGAGATATCATGTTTATGAGCTGGGGGTTACACACACCCATACACACACACACACACACACGCACACACATATATACATACATATGCCATCATGACCGCATATTGATTGATTGTAACTTTATTTTCACTCTCTTGCAAATACAACAATATACAGCTTAAGAAAATAATAATTGAGCTTTACATACATTTGTGACAATTTGCAAGGGATAGTGAGGGGGTTATCTGCTCAAGCCAGAAAGGCTTATCGAGGCAGAAACCCCCATGAAAACATAATTAACAAATATGTTACGACACAAACTTAACATGAAAAAAAGAAAAGAAATCATATATCAATAGTCAACATTATTAAACGGGTATCTTAAAAAAAGTGGACAGAAAAAACAATTCAGAATTAGATAGAATCATATAAGCTTAGAAAGTAATTCTTAAGATGAGACTTAAATGTTTTGACATTATTTACGTTTTTAATATCTTGCGGTATGTCATTCCAGACTTTTACACCCGTATATCTTAAACAATGTTGGGATAGTGTAAGCCTAAATTTCGGAATACGGTAATCATTATGACCTCATAGGCTCCTAATGTTATCGCATCAGAATCAAAAACAACTTTGCTAGTGTGCAGTACATGTACATACATCTTCCATTGTGGTACAACCATATACAATTTAATTCAACAAGACATCACAAAGGATATAAATCCCCTCGGTGTTAATAACATGCATTCCAGTCTTTGTCACACCTGGCATCCCACGCTGTTCCACATGCCATACCATGCCACTTCCATGCCTGCAGGAAATCATACATGAAAATCCAGATGCCATTTCACCGCATGACCCATATGTCATCACACCTGCAATTAAGATGACATCCCACCATAAGACTTCCCACCCTGTCCCATACACCATGCCACATTGTCCCACATGCCGTCCCTCCCTGTACCTCATGCCATCCCATCCTGTCCCACATGCCATCCCATCCTGTCCCACATGCCATCCCACCCTGTCCCACAGGCCATTCTTTGCTATCCCACCCTGTCCCACATGCCATCCCACCTGAAATCCAGATGACTTCCATCATCCTTTTCCACATGCCATGACACCCTAAGCCACATGTCATTCCACACTGTCCCCATGCCATCCCACCTCGTTCCACATGTCATCCTAACCTGTCATCCTAACCTGTCATCCTTTCCCACATGCCATGACACCCTGTGTCACGTCATTCCACCCTGTCCCCATGCCATTCCACCTCGTTCCACATGCCATCCTAACCTGTCATAAATGCCATGACATCCTGTCCCACATTCCTTAGCATCCAGTTTCACATGTCACCATGTCCAACATGCCACCCTGTCCCACATTCCACCCTGTCCCACATTCCACCCTGTCCCACATGCCACCCTGTCCTACATGCCACCCTGTCCCACATGCCACCCTGTCCCACATGCCATCCTGTCCCACATGCCACCCTGTCACACATGCCACCCTGTTCCACATGCCACCCTGTCGCATATGCCACCCTGTCCCACATGCCACCCTGTCCCATATTTCATCCCTTCCTGCCCTCCATGCCATCCCAGCTGCATCCCAATTCCTACATCTACCAATCATTATGCCATCTTCCACCCAACATTCTTTCCTACCATTCCCTCACTTCTATCAACTCAACATGCCCCATTCACCTACCATCCCCCTTCACCTGCCATCCTCCATTAATAATCCATCCTCCATTCACCTACAATCCTCCATTCCCCAACATGTCCCCCCAGTCACCTTTCATGCCCCGTTCCCCTTCCATCCCCCATTTACCTAGCATCCACCAGTCACCTAGCATCCCCCATTCACCTAGCATCCCCATTCACCTACCATCCCCATTCACCTAGCATCCCCATTCACAACATCCCCATTCACCTAACATCCCCATTCACCTAACATCCCCATTCACCTAACATCCCCATTCACCTAACACCCCCATTCATCTAACACCCCATTCACCACCATCCCCATTCACCCCCCATAACATCCTCCATTCACCCACCAAACCCCATTCACCAAACATCCCCATTCACCTAACATCCCCATAACACCCCCATTCACCTAACATCCCCATTAACCTAACACCCCCATTCACCTAACATCCCCATTCATTCACCAAACATCCCCATTCACTAACATCCCCATTCACCTAACACCCCCATTCATCTAACATCTCCTATTCACCTACCATCCCCCATTCACCTAACATCCTCCATTCACCCACCAACCCCATTCACCAAACATCCCCATTCACCTAACATCCCCATTCACCTAACACCCCCATTCACCTAACATCCCCCCTATTCACCTAACATCCCCATTCATCCCCCCCATTCACCAAACATAACAACATCCCCATTCACCACCCCCATTCAAACATCCCCATTCACCCACCTAACCCCATTCACCAAACATAACCCCATTCACCAAACATCCCCATTCACCCATCCCCATTCAACCCCCATTCACCAAACATCCCCCCATTCACCTAACCAAACATCCCCAATCACCTAACACCCCATTCACCTAACATCCCCATTCACCTAACATCCCCATCCCCCCCATTCCCTAACATCCTCCATTCACCCATTCACCTAACATCCCCATTCACCTAACATCCCCATTCCTAACACCCCATTCATCTAACATCTCCCATTCACCTACCATCCCCATTAACATCCCCATTCACCCAACATCCCCATCCCCATTCACCTAACATCCCCATTCACCTAACACCCCCATTCATCTATTCATTCACCTAACACCCCCATTCACCTAACATCCCCATTCACCCACCAAACCCCATTCACCAAACATCCCACCTAACATCCCCATTCACCTAACACCCCATTCACCTAACATCCCCATTCATCTACCTAACATCCCCATTCACCCATTTCACCATCCCCATTCACATTCACAAACCCCATTCACCAAACATCCCCATTCACCCTAACCCTCCCCATTCACCTAACATCCCCATTCACCTAACATCCCCCATCTAACATTCACCTACCATCCCCATCCCCCATTCACCCCCTATTCACCTAACATCCCCATCCCCATTCACCTACCATCCCCATTCACCCCCATAACATCCCCATTCACCTTCACCCATTCACCATCCCCATTCACCTACCATCCCCATTCACCTAACATCCCCATTCACCTACCATCCCCATTCACAAATGGATAATTCTGTCCAATCTAATTCTATCCTCAGAGACATTGTTTGATGAGGGTATACAGTATAATACCTTTCTAATTGGAGCATGAAAATAGGTCGAAAACTTTAGAAACCCACCCCCCTCCCCCGGCTTCCAGTTAATTTATTTACAGTAGAAAAACATTTAATAGGATAAAACCATCACCACAAAATTTCCTCAAATGTACCCTTGTACCTGTGGCATGAAAAAAAGACCCAGAAATTTGTGTTTTCTATCCTAGGTTCCAATAGGGAACATAATTAGTTCTGTACTACCTATAAATAGACACTTGATCAATAGGTCAGCCCTATCTTACCACCAATGACTCCTACCTTTCTGACCATACTGACCTTTGCATCAATTAGTATCCCTGGATAGGAATACAGTATATGTAAGTAAAACCTAATAATTAATTTTTGTCAACACAGATGCAAAAACCATAAATATAGAGGCGTAACACATCTAACAGCACTGTACAAAATGAAAGTTAGTTTTTTGTGATAACCCTTACAGATAATATTGGCTTGCAGCACGCTTGCGACAAGCTTACATTTTAGCTTTTGCAAGCATGCTGCAAGCTTGCAGCAAGAATACTGCAAGCTAGTATTTGGAACAAATACTAGCTTGCACAAGCTAGCAAAAAGTGCAAAACTGTTTGCAAGCCTGCACAAGCTAGTATTTGGAACAAATACTACTAGCTTGCACAAGCTAGCAAAAACTGCAAAACTGTTTGCAAGCCTGCACAAGCTAACAAATATTTTATGCTCGCTTGTGCAAGCTATTGTTAACTTGCGCAAGCTAGATATTATAGCTTGTCACAAGCGTGCTGCAAGCTAAAATTTCTGTAAGGCAAACATAAGTTTTCATCATTTTCATAAGTAACTAGTTCAATAAGATTTTTTTTTTTGCGAGGAAAATTACACAAGAGTTTAATATGGAGTCAACTTCAAGGTATATATAAGTATAATGGTGGTAGTGTGCTACAGTACATACATAATACATACAGATAATATGAATGATAACTACCCACCTTGGGACAAATTTTTGCACATTTAGCACCAAATTCTAAACCTTTTTATTCAAATTTGACTACTCTTTCAAATAAACAATCTATAAACAAAATCTATTGAACCACAACTCTTTTTTAGTTCCCACTTCCCATCCGACAAGGGTTATTATTTACCTTTGTTGGACTGAATGTCCACTGTCCTCCTTCAGAGACTGAAATACAGGGAGGAAACCACAGACCTTCTGTCTGTCAAGGGTCACTGTTTTTGAACCCTAGAGAGGTTGGTTTGTTGATGTTTAATGGCACCACAACAGTCAAAGTCAAATGTGCCAAGAGAATGTTAGTAAATAACGGTGTTAATAAATAATGGTGTTAATAAATAATGGTTTTAAATAAAATAAATGTGATAATTAATAAAATAAATAATGGTGTTAATAGATAATGTTTAGGAATAAATAATGGTGTTAATAAATAATGATTAAGGTAAGGAGATGGAAGGTTTATAAAGAAGATAAATGGAAAAGCTGAATGTGGGAGAAAAATTTAGGTGAAAAGAAAGGGGTGTTTAATGTTAGGTGTAGAAGGGTAGGAGGGGAGGAGATTATATGTGATGGAAGTGGTTGTTGTTGCGGAGGAAGTTGATGTTTGAGGAAGAATTGTTTTCAAATAGGTCAGAGATTGAGGAGAGAAAATATCTGGAGTTCTGGTATAGAGGACAGGTTAAGAAAATATGCTTGATGCAGAGATTGATGTTGCAAGTGGGGCAGAGAGGACAGGGAAGCCGGATAAGAGATGGGAGTGAGTAAGAGAGGAGTGGCTGAGGTGAATGTGGGTGACAACGATGTCTTCCCTGCAGTTGCGACTATGCAGAGGGTGTTGGTCCCAACTTTGGGTTTGATGGTGTGAAATTTATTACTGGTTTTGTAATTCCAGGAGTTTTGCCAGGTTTTGTTGATGTAGTTAGAAATGGAGAGACAGAGGTCAGAGTGTGGAATAGAAAAGGAGAGATTTTATTTGACAGAGCTTTGATGGCGGCTCTGTCGGCTCTCTTGTTGCCAGGGATGCCAACGTGGCTGGGAATCCAGAAAAAGAGAATTTTCTTCTGGGAGGAGAGAGTGTCGAGTTTGTTGAGGATTTGTAGAATGAGAGGGTTGGGCCAAAGAATGTTGAGGATGCCAGTGAGGACGGATTTAGAGTCGGAGAAGATGACGAAACAGAGGCGGAAAGAGAGTTCTATAAAGTTTAAAACTAGGAGGATGGCCTTCGCCTCGGCAGAGAGACTGAAATCAAGCAAACCATGTTGCCTTTCTGTTTAACAAGGGTTAATAAAAATCTAGAGATTCATATACTTAATTCAATTTTATATGTTATTGTAAAATCATTTAATTTCTAAAACAAATTTGAAAGGTCCCATTTCAAACAAAGATTCAGAGAAGACTGACAGTATGTTTCACTCACTGGATGAAAACACTCCAATCTAAATAATGACTTACCGATACCAGAGATAATGATACAATTTCTTTCCCCATTTTTCAGTATCCTCTTTTTGATTTTCCTCAATTTAACATCCAGCATAGTCATGAAAATATCAAATAAGCATAGTTTTTAATAATAATTATTAGCATAATAAGATCCAGTTACAGTATCTCCGGGAAATACAGCAGATAATTCCTCAAACATCCATGATGACTTTGATATTGAAATAACAGACAACCTCCAACCTCCAAAGTCAGTCAAAGAAATTACAACAAACCAATGCAATTTGTTGTATGATATTTTCTTCTTAGGAGACATACACCAAATATTTCTATTAAAGGGTGGAACACACTAAACACACCCAGCAATATGAGGACTCTGTTTACACACCCTTATTCATAAATGAGTAACAATAAATTTTGCATTTCAAGTGTTGCAAGTTTGTCAAATATTCACTTCAAATAAGACTGAAACTACAATCAAATTACATCAAATTCCTGGAACGGAAACAAAAAATCAATAATGAAACACAATTTGTGACAAATAATCTCAAAAGATCTCTCCTGGAATTCTGAACTTTGATCCGCTGATATTTACTAATCCTACTTTATCCTGCGTTGTCTTTACGCAAATAAATTGTCTGTCGATTAAATATTTCTTACGCAAACATTATCGGAAGTGATCAGAAACAAGTTCAGGATGTGCCTCAGAATGCACAGAAAATTAAACATCTATTACTGTACTGTACATTCATAGCAACAATTTATCTTTCTTCAAATTTAGAAATATTCAAAGACATTTATCATCCCTTCCTGTTAGTCAAAACCCTACACTTTGCCCAAAAATAGATTAAGAAAGGATAAGAGCTTAAATTGAACACAAATAGTTTTTCCTGTCCATTTGTTCCATCTCTTACATTTGCTGTACAGTCCTTCCTGATTCTGGAAATTCCCCTGTGGTCACTGTGATGGTCAATTAAGAGATTCTTGATGGACACAAGAGATGCATGCCCAGGTCAAAATAAATCTTCATATACACAGTGGCAGTGGCCATTCAGATTTAAAGGAATATTTCCATTGATTTTTGTAAAATTGAATTTGTAAAAGCATACTTTTACAGCCAATTGAGTACAAAAATCAGGTTTGGTTTGGTTTGTTAATGTTTAACGGCACTGCGACAGTCAAGAGTTAAATGTGCCAACAAAAATCAGGTTGATATCATATTCTGTTCAGGAAATATGGATTTTTAAACATTTCTTAATTGAATTTTAAACTTTTTGTACAATATGATAAATTCATGTTTGATGTCATAGAGACAATTCCATTGCAAATGTTTATGTATTTCTTTGAACGTTAATTGGTTGTTTCTGAATGATTAGAAACAATTTTCCAAAAGTTATTGAAGTAGGGTATATTTGGCAATGTATATAAATACCTAACTTTCATCAATTTATTTTTCTAGCAGGTTTTACTAATAAAAAAGGATGATTAATTTTAATGAAATACAAAACTTTGTGGGAGACTGTGTTGCTGTGATGTCATACTAAGCCTTTTCCTATTCATTTATTAACATATCTTGTGAACCTTAAAATTTGATTCTATCACCACTAGTGTCCGCTTATTCATTTCAAGTTACCTGATTGGCTGACAAACCTCATTTGCATAATCCTACTGTCAGGATATTACTCGACGAATGGACAGTAGTTGAATAAAATGACCAGTGACAGCACTCCCAGTCAATAACCACGCAGTTGCATATTCATTAGATTGACAGTTTCTAATGTTTGGGTAGCTCCTACATTCATCATGGCAACCACCCCTAGCAACCACGGATTAACCCTTCAATAATAATTATATGCACAAAAATAAATTATGCTGAAAATACTGTACTCAATTTCAGTTTAAGCAGGGACAAACTTCTTGCTGACAAGCTGATTATGCCAGATTTAAATTAAGCAACAACATAGTCCAATGTGCACAGTTTGAAATACATGTAGAATATGCATTAGCCTTATTAAAAAACAAAAGCAAAATGTCAATTTACAAGTTTATACTAATACAAGTTCAACAGGGCTATACTTATTCAGTACTTGCACCAAACAAGTATATTACAAAAAATGAAACGTGCCACTGCCTGCTTTACTTTTTTCTAGAATAATTAGTCTTATTGTGACATTAGGCCTAAGCCTTTAACAGTGTTTACAATACAATTGAATTGCTGCATGAAAATCCCACTGCATGTATCTACAGGCTACACAGTAGTTGTAACTAGCCTAGCACTAGCAGTGCATAGCCCTAGACCAAAACGCTATGTTCAACAACTTCAAAACTGTTCAAACCTTCCTATTCTGACAAATTTGAGAATATTAAATAACAGTAGTTTCTGTTCCAATAACAACTAGGCCTGAAAGAGTTACCATTTCCCAGTATTCTTCGCACTTTGACAGGACACGGCCGTGTGCTTCAAGCCTTCAGCCGAACCTTACTGTACTGATGTTTTACTATGTACAGTGCAGTACATGTTTACAGCTGGCCTTCGGGTACAATGTGTAGTGACACTGACATAATTTTGACCTTTGTGTATTGTTTCTCGCTAAGTTAACGAAGATATTTTTTCTTTAGAGATACACCAGAATGTGTTTTTTCTGAAATATTGCTTTTATATTGCAAAATACTTACATTACATTTCTAAATTGATGAAATTGCGAGTCATTTACAAGATCAAGTTTTGTTCGTTGGACAAAAGTACAAATTAGTGGATTAGAAACCATCAATCATTCTCTCTGTGTCATCATTTGCACATAAGCTGAAATGATGCAAGTGCGGTACTGTGTTTAAATTTGCCATGTTTCTTCGTCTAAAATTAATCAGATTTTCTTTATTTTTTCAGAGTTTTTTAACATATTTGGTGATAGAATAGATATAAACTGCTCTTGCTTGCCCATTGTTGGTAATAACCCGCCCGTCCAAATAATTTGAACTATAACGGGCTTGGCTTCGCCTCACCCATTATTCTTCAAATTATTTGGGCTTGCCAGTTATCACTCAACAATGGGCTCGCAATTGCAGTTTATTTCATAAATATTTCCTGGTAGGAATAACATATCAACATGATTTTTGTACCAAATTGTTTCTAAAATTTGTTCCTTTCTTATGAAAGGTTACGAAAAAAGATGGGAATATTTCTTTCAAAGTCTAGTGACATCTTGAACATTTTAGGCTTAAATGAAAGGGCAATTATTTTCTCAGCAGGATAGTCTTTCATTTTTTGTAAACAGTGTTTTTTGTTGAACAGTGGTGATTGGTCTAAAAACTAGAACTGTCGGAAGAACACTATGCTCAACTATTTAAAGCTAGTATAGAGAATGGGCTTATTGAGGGAAGTATATACAGAATACAATAGCATGGGCAGATGATTTTGAATTACTTGAGCTTTGAAAGATGCACTTTCATTTTCATTTGCACTGCAAGCTTCAAAATATCTTTTGAGTTTTCCAAGATATTTTAAGACAAAAAAAAAGGAAATTGTAATATGTACATTTTTGACAAACAATAGTATGTTGAAGGCCTGCGCACCACCTTCATGTCAAATCCACACTGGCCATGATAACTCATTAGGCTGATGCATATCCCCGATTTCATTGGTGTAAGCTGATGAGAACATATGGCTTCCTGGACTGGCATTGATTTTGATGTGAAATTTGCCACTTTAGTGATTTTCAATTGCTTATCTAAAAGGGTGGTTTTCGACCCCTAGCTTAATTTAAAAAGGGGCAGGGTGCTTGACTTGTTGAGGACACAATAATGTGTGCATGAAGCGCTGCATCTATTTGGCATGAATCCAGGGGCCCCTTAAGGTTCAATCAACCTGGTGAAGAAGCTCTGGGATTTGAGCTATAATCATACCTCCAAATCAAACTATTCTGATTGATAAGGTTAGCTAAACAGGACAATTGCTTACTATGCCATCATTTTGTGTTCTGTATCCATGTAAGGTATTTCATTTATGAGGTTGATTAAGATTATGAAGTTGAAAACAAATTAAATCTATTTTTTTTTTTTTTTTTTTTCTCATGAGGGCAGGGCAGACCCCAGGGCCAGGGCATACCCATGGAGGGACAGGGTGGGCCGCCCCTGTGAAACAGCAAAGCTAGGGGTCTGGCTTTTATGTTTTAGCTGTTCCTTGTTCTTGCATAAGTACAATAACAAATACAGTATTACACTTTCAGTCCTGTATGAATGAATACTAACTATACCCTAAAATGCACAAATGTCTGTAAGTTCAAAAGAGAAGCAGTATTGAATTTTGACTTCACACAAAATAGAGACAAAACAAAAACTAATGTTTGGATAAAAAATAAGTTCTTCCTACAATCTTTAAGTTCCTTTTCAATACAATTTATTCTAATACCTATATAAGTTTTCACACAAATAATTTTTGCAACATCTTTCATTATAATCAAAACATTAATAGCCAAAACAAGTCAACATTGATTTTATCTTTTTCGTGAAATACTTCAGTATCGCATTACAGGATGTGAATTCATATCCGTGCCAATCAGTTGTTGTTTTTTGTCTTCCAAGAACAATGTCCGCTTTCTAGCGAATTATACTGACGTTTAATTCAGAGACTTAGTCCAGTGAACCACGGAAAGTGAACTACATCGACATTTCAGTCCAACATGCAAAGGAAACTCTGCATGACTTTATTTCCTATTATTCCAAAATATTTTTCATCAGTTGTGGAACAACAATGTTGGTGTACAGGAATAAACTAGAACAATTTTTGTTGTTGTATGTAGTAGTAATACATCAATTCAAACTGTTCCAATAGTTTGCAAGAACCACATGAAGAGATTGGGAATAATTATCTTGTGGGGGAAGAGGAGGGGTGGGGGTTAGAACAAATGGATGTGTTTATTTTCTACATATGAGAAGCAGCATAAAATAGAGACATTCTCTGTCACAATTAAAGAGAGAAAGGCTCAATGTTTGGTTTGGTTTGATGAGGTTTAACGGCACCGCGGCAGTCAGAGTCAAACGTGCCAAGAGGGTGTTAAAAAATTCAGGTGCAAAGGTTAGGAAATTAGAGATAATTGGAAAAGGAGAAAAGGATGGAGAGAAGTGAAAATTGTTGAAGAAATAAGTAGTAGAAGAAAAGGTGGTAAGAAGGAGAGAGATGTGAGATAGGAAAGGATGGGGGTGTGGGTAGATTAAATGAAAAATGAAATGATTTTTTTTTTTTCTTTTTTGTCAGTGGACCAAAACATTCATTAATAGCAGGAAATTACAGACAGAAAAAATGATAGAATAGCAGTTACAATTCTGTGTTAAAAGATCTCTTCCCAAACAACACTATCATAACTTTGTGCAATTCAAAGTGAACAAAAAAAATAAAATTATAATCAATAATAAGCTTTATCTTTAAATATAAATACAATGTGCTTTAATTTCTGCAATAAATTCTTCAAAGAAGAATTTTATTGAGATCTTCTTATCAGCAATATTGCTTAAATAAAATAAAAGCTGGTTATCATCTTTAATGATTGAAACTAAGGACAGAACTTTAGAGACTTAGATCAAGAATTTGAGCTGCATAAATTATCATAATTAGAAAATTTGCATACCAATATTTTTAAATCTTGATCAGCCATGTAGCTTAAATATTAATTTTGGTAATATTTTCAAAAATGTTTAGACTTCTACTCAAAATTTAATGTTCTTTTTAATAGACAATCTTATAAGGTATCCGTCCATACACTAACTGATGACAATATGTATTTTTCCGTCTCTGATACTTATTCATCCTTACTGTAAGTACTGCTTCAAAACTAACATCTTTAAAAGCTTGCCAATGAAGCGTCGTCGTCGAATGATCAAACCTCAGATGGGCCCTTAATCAAACAAATGCTAATGTTGAATGTGTCTTTGACTTGCATACAAACAAGTTCAAACAGGCTAGAATCACTTGATATAAGTGTGAAGAGATATCAGCGTAAGGTACAGTACTTGGAAGTGTTTACATTTTAAGTTAAAATGGACATAAATCTGACAAATATCAACCCAAAGCTATGTAACATTAATTTATGGATTAACTCAGACAAGGATTGGTGGTGGTAGCCATTTTTACTTTAGGGGTGGGAAAAAGGGAAGGAAAATAGCAGCCCTAATGGAAAATTAAATATTGGAAACAAATAAACAAGGGGCCTGGTTTGTTATCATCAAATGGTATATTTTTGAAAGTCCCTCTTTGTTTTGGACCTCTCTGGGACCCCCCCCTATCCCTCCGTAAATTCAGAAATTCTAACAATACAATTAATCCATAAATGACATGATCCTTTATTCTTTCCAGGTTCTCTGAACACTTTTCATAAAGAGCAGGATGCAAATCTCCCAATGCTCTAGCTTTGTTGCTTCAGAAGGGCGGCCCACCATGCCTCTCTTGTGGCCCACCCTGTCTTTATTTGGCCTGTCCTGCCCCTATTTGGCCTGCTCTGCCCCTCATCCCTATTTGGCCTGCTCTGCCCCTCATCAGAAAAAAAAAATTGTAAAAAAAAACCCATGATTGTTTTTGAGGTCAACTTCTTTAAAAACTCAATCATCTTAATGAACTTTTAAGTGAAATACCTTACATGGATACAGAACACAGAATAATAGCATAGTGGGCAATTGTCCTGTTTGGCTTATGAATGGTCCTTTAACCATTCAGGATAGTTTTATTCTGAGATGGGATTATAGCTAAAATCCCGGAGCTTCACAAGGGGCTCAAGCCTTTTTTTTTCTTCTCAGATTTAATTTTTTTAATTTTTTAAAACTATAATTTTAATTAAACTCATAAATGAAATACCTTAAAAACACAGAATGATAACAAAGTAAGCAATTGTCCTGTTTGGCTAA
Organism: Chiridota heheva; assembly: GCA_020152595.1. Taxonomy (NCBI): domain Eukaryota; kingdom Metazoa; phylum Echinodermata; class Holothuroidea; order Apodida; family Chiridotidae; genus Chiridota; species Chiridota heheva. Next base: position 541,918 of record JAIGNY010000111.1, on the reverse strand, counting down.
TGAATCCCAGAGCATCTTCACCAGGGGCTTGAACCTTGAGGGAGACTCTCATGCTAAAAAGACACAGCGCTTTGCGTGCGCATTAATGTGCCCCTCAACAAGTCTAGCACCCTGCCCCTTTTTAAATCAAGCTAGGGGTCTGGATAGTGTAGAAATATTTCTTTCCATCAAGGAAGGCTTTGCTGAAAAGTGAAGGAGTATTATTCTTAAGTCTCTAGAAAAATCAAGTTCAGTATTTCTCGTGCATACAACATAGCACTGAAGCCTAAAAAAATCTACAGTTCCAGCAGTTAAAATCAATGGAAAAACAGAAATTCGCAGGATTTTTTTTTCTTTTCATTTAAAACATCTTGAGTAAGCAACAATAAAAAAAGTAATTTGCAATAAAACGTCCCCCATGTAATTTTGGATGAATAGTACATTAAATTGCAAAGAGGGAACCATATAAAGATATACTACATTTATATTCTTTCTGTCACAATTTTTTGTGGGAAGATTTTATCCACCTTTATTTAGAAGCGTGGAAAATTTTATAATTAATTTCAACTCTGTTCAAAATAAACTTTGACCGAACATGTATTGATTGTGCTTTGTACTATTAGCACTAAGCACTTACAGGATGAATAGTGAGGGTGTATTTCCATTGAAATTCAAGAATATTCAAACACATTTGTTATGCATATAATCAGTGCCGGATTTACGCATAAGCTAACTAAGCTACAGCTTAGGGCCTCGCCTAATTGAGGGGCCTCAAAATAAATTGGAAAAAATAGAAAAAAGTACTACATAATTTGGGTTGGCTAATATCATGCATTTTTATACCATGGTAAATCATGGCCCAAATATCAAGCACAAAATTTATTTGACTGATAATTTCCTTTTTCTTTTTATTAATATACATCGCCATTCCCTTTGTCAAAATTGGGTAATTAAAGCCAGGAAATGCGCTAGATTGCATTAGAATCGACCAAATTACGATAGCTTCCAGGGGCCCTAGGCGGGCCCCTGGACCCCACGCCTACAACGCAAAGCGTTACCTACATCGAGGCCTCTTCATAATTCCAAGCTTAGGGCCTCCATAGGTCTAAATCCGGCACTGCATATAATGATACCTTAAGATACAAATGTTCAAATTAATTACTTATGAATACTTACGTAATTTTTCAAAAACACGGATATCGAAAATTAGATCCTTTTTTAAAGGATTAGTTTAGTGGTCAAGCAAGTTGATCTGATATGAAAGAGGACTTCAAAACAAACAAACTGGTGAAGAAACTGTTCATCAATCTTATTCCGTTAAGGAAATAATAAGGTTTAAAGCTCTGTCTTATTTGTGTAGAAATGACTGGTGTAGTAAATCTACTATGGAAGGTTGGTGCCTTTATCCTCACATCCTTAACAATTGTATTTTAAAGAAAATATATTTAACTTTTTTGATATTTCAATTATTTTCCCTCAAACTTTCTTCAGGTGGTAAATTACAATTATCCTTACAAGATTGTTTAACTACTTTCCTAACATATCCAATGGTTTTTAAGCCACAAAATTGAAGGACAAATTATGATAGAATACATAACAAATTTGAGAAATCTGAGGCAGTGACATCACAACTAGTCTAATTTTAGTCGTTTCTACACAAAGGACACCAAACTTCAAACTCAAACATCTCCTTAACGGAATAAGACTTTTTAATGCTTTCTTCACCATTTTGTTTCTTTTGAAGTCCTCTTTCATATAAAATGGACTTGCTTGAACCCTGAACTTATCCTTTAAGTATTCAAAATTTTCATGTCTTTCCCCCCAAAAAACTCTGTCACTTTTCAATGGAGGGCTCCTTAAACTAGTGATGGCAGTTAAAGGAGCGCTAGACCGAAAAGGGAGGGCGTATTTTTAGTGGGTCCTCTAAAAATAAAATGCTTATCTGGCACGCAACGCTACAGCAATTTTCTGGTTAATATGAATATTCAAGTGACCTTTGCCCTCACCTCGTCTGTGGGCAATGGAGGCATAAACTTTATCGATCTGTTGTGGACAATATATCTGTGAAATTCGCTAAAAAGAGACCACTCACTTTTCAGTCTAGTACTCCTTTAATCATCACTTGAGGGTCAAAACTTAATCATCTAACCACTTTTGATGAAATGTTGTTTCCATTTTCCATAAATTATTTTATCAATTTGAACAAAATTTAGCGTTATAATGTTATTTTCATACTTCAAAAGTTGTTTGTGAATTGCGTTATGTCAAACTGATATCACCATTTTCTCAAATTTTTCATATCCTTTTACATTTATGAGAGTAGTTTGACTTTTTGTACTTGCCAGCTTTTGAATTTGATACCTTTCAAAAGTGAAAATAAGGATATGAATCGGTTTGTCTGAGAAAAACTTCCTGAAACTAAAACCCTCTTCTGGTCTACTTGATACATGGTTTCTTTATCGATTAAAAGCATCTTGTTTTGGATATCAGTGTTGACTTAGTAATTATCTTTCAAATTATCAGGTATTACTTGCAAAAGGTTTGACTTAATTCATCTTGCCATATTTTAAGAATATCATGCTGGTATTCTGCTCTCACCTTCTGACAGTTCAAGCCTCTTTCTTTTCTTACTTGATGGACTGCTGATAGGTTCAATGGGATCAAATTAAAATGTGATTTCATAAAAAATAAAAATAAAAAGTATCATATTATTCTAAAACTAAAGGATATTGCTTAATAAACTCATCTAACGCTATTGAGGAATAATATTGGCCCATTTGGGATTTCACTAGGTCAGAAGCGGACAAGAGGCAAACAGATCCGTAGCGTGTTTTGAAAGAGCAGGGTGCGTGATTTGTTGAGGGGCACATTAATGTGCACATAGCACTGTCTTTTTAGCTTGAGAGTTCAGGGGCCCTCAAGTTTCAAGCCCCTGGTGAAGAAGCTCTGGGATTTGAGCTATTCTGATTGATAAGGACCAGTCATTAGCCAAACAGGACAATTGCTTACTATGCTATCATTCTGTGTTCTGTAAGGTATTTCATTTTTTCTGAGGGTCAGGATGGGCCCAGGGGGATGGAGCATTTCCACGAGGGGCAGGGCAGGCCACCCCTGTGAAACGGCAAAGCTAAGGGTCTGCAATCTACCCCACTAAATTTTTTCTTCGTCTTTAACATGAAATTGTTAAAATAGACCAGTAAAGCTACACACTTTAACAAGGTCAATTGGAATACGGACAACTTCATTTCATTTTATCTCAATTATTTGTTTTTTGACAACATAACTACATATAATTACAGAAGAGTTTTAATTACAATTATATTATGAAATTTACAAAATATGTATATACAGAAGAATATATATGGTTGTGAAAAGAAGTGTTGTATAAAATCTCTGGTAAGCTTAACTGAGTACAACACTCCCAAATTACAAAACAAAAATGATAACAAATTGGTAGTACAAACTGCCCCCACCCCACACACCAATACATACAATCGAAGCCACATGTCCCCATCCCCAGGTAAAGTAATGATGTACTTGAAGGAAGGATGTAAGTATTTAACAGTAAAAAGGAACGATTAAAAACATTCAATAGTTCATAGTGTGTTTAAGGGTTTTTCTAAAACAGAGTAGAAATTTGCAGCTTTGTGTGTCAATTAAGAGGGAATTCCAGGTATCAATTGCACGTTTGCACGAATTAAATCTTATAATGTTGGTGCGACAGGGAACACAATGGATGTTGTTTGATTTATGGGTATTGTAGTTGTGAGTGTCTTTGTTTGTCCTAAACATCTTAATAAAAGGTGGCGTAAGATTATTGAAGATTATTATTTAAGTATTAAAGAGGCGATATCGTCATATGTGCACAATATTTAGAATTCCTTTTAAATTTTTTGATTGGTTGAAATTTTGCTGCGCGATTCGTTGTCTCGTATTCCAAGGTATATAGTTATTTAAAACGCCTTATAGGTCACCACACGAGATAGCTCAGATGCCTGCGGCGATCGCAAGTAACAACTTTTTTTTCAAATCATGCCGTGAGTTCAAGCCCCATTAGAATCGTTTATTTTGACTTTTTGCTTTCATCTTCTTCTTTTTTTTCTTCTCAGTAATTTTCATTTGGTGACTATCATTGTAATATTATAATACTAAAATTTCACTTTCGCTTTCTGACAAAAAAGCATTGAAAAAAACAAATAAGTTTCTCGTCACAGTAACGTAGTGCGCTGTGTATGTAATTCTGCACACACAACGTACATGCTAGTGTCTGGCTGTACTGTGTGGTACAAACAGACAGAGGAGCGCATCTTGCCTCCACAACCGGAAGTAACGTCAACATAAAGTATCCCCCATTTTTACCGTATTTTACTGAGACGAGCCTCCCTCTTTAACTTAAAAGGTATCTGCTTCAAAAAAATTCACTTTCACTTCCTACACAATTAAAACAAAATTCGAGAACAGTCTCTAGACTTTGAAAATAGCCTTTTTAGTTTTACAATATGATTGATCAAAGGTTGAGGATTTCTTGACAAATGCAAATTCATGATCTATGAATGGAAAGCTCAAAATTCTCAGGTAGTTTTTTAGATTTTCTTTCCTCATCTTGAAAAAGATTTTTTTATCCTAGATGTTGATTAGGGGGTATAGCTGAGATACTAAAGCCTTCTTGTCGGCAACACCTATTCTCTCTCAAGAAATTGTGGTACATGTACTGTACCTGACTAAGAAACAAAGGATACATTTTCCATTTTCTAGACATGTGTGCCTCATTTTCTAGACATGTGTGCCTCATTTTCTAGACATGTGTGCCTCATTTTCTAGACACATGTGCCTTATTTTCAAGACATATGTGCCTCATTTTCTAGACATGTGTGCCTCATTTTCTAGACATGTGTGCCTGCTCATTCATACATCACAAACTTTAGATTAAGAAATGGAAATGAAAACTGAAAACTGAAAAAAAATGTCAATTTTCATGTTTCTTATTGCATTTGTTTGTTTGATGAGGGCTTTTAACTGCACCACGACAATGAGGGTCAAAATGTGCCTGAGAGTTTGGATCATTCTAGAGATAGGAAGGAAAGGAAACAGGGGGAGAGCATTTTTAAAGTAATGCTGCCTTCACCTGTCCATTCATAGAGTACATCATAAGTTGTGCATTTGTCAAGGAATCTCCAAACTTTGATCAGTCATAATGTGAAACTAAAAATGCTAGGGTTTAAAAAATTAAAATAAACACTTATAGACTGTATATCTTAAAAGGATTAGTTCAGCAGTCAAGAAAGTTCATCTGATATGAAAGAAGACTTTAAAAGAAGCAAAATAGTAAAGAAAGCATTCAAAAATCTTATTCTGTTAAGGAGATATTCAAGTTTGATGCTGATTTTCATATTGATTTTCAACGACAAGACTGACTTTAAAAAAAGATTACTCGCAATGAAGTTTTTAGCAAACGTTTACAAGGATTTGCGAGCGTGTACGAGCTAAACGGTCACAGCTCTACGGTCCTTCATTATCTTATTCTGTTAAGGAGATATTCAAGTTTAATGCTCTGTCTTATCTGTGTAGAAATGAGGATTAGCGCCCCAATCCTCACATTCTTAACAATTGTTAATGCATTAAAAAAAAAAAAAAATTTACTTTTTTACTATTTTAATTATTTCCCCTGGAACTTTCTTCAGGTGGTACATTTAAAACAGATTCTAATATGAATTTGTACAACTACTATGTTTTTACAACATTTGCAAGCATTCTAGGTAGGTTATGCTGCCTCCACCAGTCCGCAGATATTTCATGAAAACAATCAATGCTAACCTGTAAGCACAACATACCCGCATGTAAAGACAATGTACATTTGCACAAAACGATTTGCCGACAGCATAGTACAGTCATCACACAATGAACCATCTTACTGATAAGAGAGATCCTCTATCTGCGTCAGCACCTAATTGTGGCACTTCCTAGCAAACGATTCACCTCATCGATCTACAATCACCGAGGGACCATGGGATAGGATGACGGCAGGCATTCGTAAACGTCAGGAAGTGTCTGACATGATAGGTCTATCAAGAGATTAGGTCGTAGAACATAATCTTGTTGGGGACATAGAAGAAGAAAGCGGTGTTTTAATGGATGTCACAAATTTCCACAAAAGTTGGTCGGTGTTTGACCTGTTAGAATTGGTATTGAGACAACAAAATCATTTCCAAATCCATTCATGCCACTTCCCAGACAAACAAATGACAGAAATCATCAAGAAAAAGCACATATACCGTATTCAACGTATTAAGTGCCCCTGCTCTAATAAGTGCCCATCCACATTTTTTTGACCGATTACATAATTCATTTGGTTAATTTGAAGACACTTAAGTTTTCTTACCATGAAGGTACGCTCACAATGTTTTTGTGGTGGTCATCGTTGGGCTAGTATAGACCCAGTTCACATATATGTACAGTGGAGTTTGAATATCGCATTGTACTTGGCCCTGAGCATGGGCACTTCATTAGGAAGAAATTAAAAAGTGGTGCCATCTTATTTTTGTAAGTACCCCAGTGTTTATTATGTTAAATACAGTACATGTAGATGGAACATCCAAATATCACAGTGATCAATATCGATCTGCATGTGAATATGTTTGATAAAATCTAAAGCACAATAACCAACAACAATTGTAGGAGTATCACACTGTAGAAGTACAACACTGTAGGAGTACAACACTGTAGGAGTATCACACTGTAGGGGTATCACACTGTAGGAGTATCACACTGTAGGAGTATCACACTGTAGGAGTATCACACTGTAGGAGTATCACACTGTGGGAGTATCACACTGCAGGAGTATCACACTGCAGGAGTATCACACTGCAGGAGTATCACACTGTAGGAGAATCACACTGTAGGAGTATCACACTGTAGGAGTATCACACTGTAGGAGTATCACACTGTATGAGTATCACACTGTAGGAGTATCACACTGTAGGAGTATCACACTGTGGGAGTATCACACTGCAGGAGTATCACACTGTAGGAGTATCACACTGTAGGAGTATCACACTGTAGGAGTATCACACTGCAGGAGTATCACACTGTAGGAGTATCACACTGCAGGAGTATCACACTGCAGGAGCATCACACTGTAGGAGCATCACACTGTAGGAGAATCACACTGTAGGAGTATCACACTGTAGGAGTATCACACTGTAGGAGTATCACACTGTAGGAGTATCACACTGCAGAAGTATCACACTGCAGGAGTATCACACTGCAGGAGTATCACACTGCAGGAGTATCACACTGCAGGAGCATCACACTGCAGGAGCATCACACTGTAGGAGTATCACACTGTAGGAGAATCACACTGTAGGAGCATCACACTGTAGGAGTATCACACTGTAGGAGTATCACACTGTAGGAGTATCACACTGTAGGAGTATCACACTGTAGGAGTATCACACTGTAGGAGTATCACACTGTAGGAGTATCACACTGTAGGAGTATCACACTGTAGGGGTATCACACTGCAGAAGTATCACACTGCAGGAGTATCACACTGTAGGAGTATCACACTGTATGAGTATCACACTGTAGGAGTATCACACTGCAGAAGTATCACACTGCAGAAGTATCACACTGCAGGAGTATCACACTGCAGGAGTATCACACTGCAGGAGTATCACACTGCAGGAGTATCACACTGTAGGAGCATCACACTGTAGGAGTATCACACTGTAGGAGAATCACACTGTAGGAGTATCACACTGTAGGAGTATCACACTGCAGGAGTATCACACTGCAGGAGTATCACACTGCAGGAGCATCACACTGTAGGAGCATCACACTGTAGGAGCATCACACTGTAGGAGCATCACACTGTATGAGTATCACACTGTATGAGTATCACACTGTAAAAGTATCATACTGTAGGAGTATCACACTGTAGGAGTATCACCCTGTAGGAGTATCACACTGTAGGAGTATCACACTGTAGGAGTATCACAATGTAAGAGTATCACAATGTAGGAGTATCACACTGTAGGGGTATCACACTGTAGGAGTATCACACTGTAGGAGTATCACACTGTAGGAGTATCACACTGTAGGAGTATCACACTGTAGGAGTATCACACTGTAGGAGTATCACACTGTAGGAGTATCACACTGTAAGAGTATCACACTGTAGGAGTACCACACTGTAGGAGTATCACACTGTAGGAGTATCACACTGTAGGAGTATCACACTGTAGAAGTATCACACTGTAGAAGTATCACACTGTAGGAGTATCACACTGTAGGAGTATCACACTGTAGGAGTATCACACTGTAGAAGAATCACACTGTAGGAGTATCACACTGTAGGAGTATCACACTGTAAGAGTATCACACTGTAGGAGTACCACACTGTAGGAGTATCACACTGTAGGAGTATCACACTGTAGGAGTATCACACTGTAGAAGTATCACACTGTAGAAGTATCACACTGTAGGAGTATCACACTGTAGGAGTATCACACTGTAAGAGTATCACAATGTAGGAGTATCACACTGTAGGGGTATCACACTGTAGGAGTATCACACTGTAGGAGTACCACACTGTAGAAGTATCACACTGTAGGAGTATCACACTGTAGGAGTATCACACTGTAGGAGTATCACACTGTAAGAGTATCACACCGTGGGAGTATCACACCGTAGGAGTATCACACCGTAGGAGTATCACACCGTAGGAGTATCACACCGTAGGAGTATCACACCGTAGGAGTATCACACCGTAGGAGTAACACACCGTAGAAGTAACACACCGTAGGAGAATCACACTGTAGGAGTATCACACTGTAGGAGTATCACACTGTAGGAGTATCACAATGCAGGAGTATCACACTGCAGGAGTATCACACTGTAGGAGTATCACACTGTAGGAGTATCACACTGCAGAAGTATCACACTGCAGGAGTATCACACTGCAGGAGTATCACACTGTAGGAGTATCACACTGTGGGAGTATCACACTGCAGAAGTATCACACTGCAGGAGTATCACACTGCAGGAGTATCACACTGCAGGAGTATCACACTGTAGGAGCATCACACTGTAGGAGTATCACACTGTAGGAGTATCACACTGTAGGAGTATCACACTGTAGGAGTATCACACTGTAGGAGCATCACACTGTAGGAGTATCACACTGTAGGAGTATCACACTGTAGGAGTATCACACTGTAGAAGTATCACACTGTAGAAGTATCACACTGTAGGAGTATCACACTGCAGGAGTATCACACTGCAGGAGTATCACACTGTAGGAGTAACACACTGTAGGAGTATCATACTGTAAGATTATCACCATGCAGGAGCGAAGCTGAGTTCCTCCCAAACTCCTCCCTCCTCCAAAAACAATTGTTTTATAATATCCGGGCAGGGGTGGGGAGGGGGTACAGCCTTAGGTTAGACTATCAGATTGCTAAACTGAGTCATACATATGAATATTGAAATAATTAATAAATAATTTTTCCTAAGTGCTCTTTCCATAACTTTCAAAGAATTAAAATTTGTCAATAAAATGGTGGCTTTGAAGTCAATACAAGAACTTTTCCCACCTAAAATCAACTATTGTATTTTTCAACACAGGCTTACCAAATTACTCCAATGCACACATCTGATTAACTGCCAATACAATATCATATCACATATACAACATATTTCATTCAACTGGGAATTGTTCTCCTTGTGTTTTCATGCACTTTCAATCCCATGATGAAAATAAATGTACACATTGTTTGTACAGTATTTGATGATACTTCAATATCCTCTAGAGGGTAACTATATAAAAATTTAGGATGTTAAGAAACAAAACAGTTTGTTTTAAAGGAATTTGAAAATATTATGCTGTGTGCTTAGGCCTAGTTGATTGTAATTGCAAATTTATGATTTAAAATTTATAACATAGAAGCACTGCAAACCTTGCACTTCTTCAAGTTTTCATGCAAACCTTGCAATAAACGATACACATAAAATATCAAAACGCAAGTAAAATTCGTACTTGCAAACTGTTATGCTGAAAGAATTCAGAATTTCAAATGTCTTATCTAAGAGGTTCCATTTGAAGAGTACATAAACTTCTGACATAACATCCGTGTCCACAACCCACTGAAATTAAACCCTTTTCTTTTGTGTTGTCTTTTATTATTCTCGGCTGTGACCATTACAACAGCTTTGCAGGAGACTATGGAGTACGATTTCATACCTCCTGTTTAAATAAAACCTTTCATTACAATAAATTCAATCTAGTCACACCATAGAAGAATACCAAATGCCTCTTCTGACCAACTTCTGTTTTGGACAAATATTGTATTGTATTTATAGATACTTTACAATACATTTCTATTCTTCCAATGTAATTGCTCAGTAGTGAAGCTCAGCAAACGTTTCTCTTCAGATTTCAACTTTTCTCTTCAGATTTTAACTTTTTAAAGGATTAGTTCAGGGGTCATGCAAGTCTATCTTAGTATCTTAGATGATAAAGACTTCAAAAAAAACAGAATAGTGAAGAAAGCAATATTTAAATTTGAAGTTTGGTGTCATTTGTATAGAACAACTGAAATCAAACTAGTTGTGATGTCATAGCCTTGAGAGAGAGAGAGAGTTGAACACACAATTACAATGACGGGTTTGCCTGTGTTATGATAGTACAAATGCTATCACGTATAGAAACAAGGTACGATGAACAGACATAACAAACCAAGTCAATGTCCACGGCCTTTGATAACCAGTTGTGGTGCACTGGCATGTCTACCCAACCCAGGCTTGAACCCAGGGCCTCGTGGTCTGTAGAGATGTATGATAACTGCTACACCACAGTTAGTATAACGTGACAACATTCATAGCCTTAGATTCCTCAAAGTCTTTATTTAGGTTTTGGGGGTGGGTATAAGACTCTTTTTGTTGGAGGGGAATTACATTGGGTAGGCTTCAGTTGTTAGAAAGGAATACAAGTTTGATTAGCAGTGGCACAATACCGGAAAGGTGGATAAACCTTACAGGCTCTGGGTAAAATTGATTTGGGTCTAGCCCTAACCAATGACACTGCAATATCTTTGTTATGGGACCTAAAGTGCCAGAGGTGTCGGAAGGAAGTCAGGGGAAGTGTAGAGAGCAGAAAATCATGTGCGTTTTTTGACAGTAATTGAGGGGCAATTTTTATTTAAAAAAGGGACACTCTTGTTAGTTGACAGCTTTTGCTTTTCACTTTTGACTTTTCCCCACTTTCGGTAGGCAAATTCCACCTTTAGGTTCAAAGATTGAGAAGCCAGGACCAATGTTGACAATTACCCATTGGGTGAACAAGTAAAAGGCTTCTTTTAAAAATTGCTGCTTAGAAAATTATTAGGGGCATACCTCCTCCCACCACAGCACTAGGTGTCGGTGCCCCTGGTAAAATGATATGCTTTAATTATGTTAAATGAATACTAAATGTATGTGACAACCTCTATGTATTATATAGTATTTCTGAGTAAGTGGATATCTATTTTGTTTTCAAGCTTAAAGAATGACCTAGAATAACTTCAAACAAGTTTCAAAAGGGCACCTCCATCCAGACAAGTCCACCCACAACTTTCAAAAGGGCATCTCCTGCCCCCATCCACACATTTTCAAAAGGGCACCTTCTGCCCCTTTAATCTTGGGCTAGGGGTAATGCACCCCCAATGTCCATTTTGTGTTTAGGCACCCCCCCCCCCTCCCCTCCCCCACCACAGAGTACGTCTTTAAAAAGGCACTGGATTTATGCATAAGTTACAGTAATACAGTTTGTAGCCTTGAAAACAAAAAAAACAGTTATTGTGGATAAGATTACTGCAAGCCAGGTCATGCGTCTAATGCGGCGGGGGACTCAGCTGATTTTCAAAGGTGTTTTTTTTAAATATTTTATCAGTGACTTATTAAACCCTTTGGTGATTTTACAGCCAGAGATTAAATCGCATTATATGGTTGAAATAACCTTTAAAAGCTGTTTAGCCATTCTCACTTTTGATAGGTTTTTAAACCCAATTTGTAGCCCAAATGAGCTATCAACTACAAAAGTTATACCCCATTTAGGACTACACATTGGGAGAAATCCCAAAAGGGATATCAAGCTCGATTAGCATATGTGCCAGATGGTATTTTGCCGGGGAGGGGGGAAGTTGGCACTTCCAAATGTGAGGTATATATATAAATATATGTGCTGCCCAAGCAGGTGCCTTGTGTGCACCGTTTTCGTAATACAGGTTTCTTTTTTACTACAAAAAAAAATTGTGCAGTAAAAAAAAAAAAAAATCACTAAAACAAATTGCCCTTTTTTCATCATTTTCGTAGTGCAGTTCCCAAAAAATGAGGTTTTACTCGTCCATTTTTACAATATTTGCATTAAATAACTCATACTGCAAGTATCAAAATTGACTTCTTTCATACTGCGAGTATCAAAATTGTAAAATTTCATACTGCAGTTATCAAAAAATATGTCATACTGCGGGTATGTTTTTCAGTTGATGGGCTGCACACCCCTACCACTTTTAGTATGAAGTGTCCCCCTCCCCCCCCCCCCACCCTTTAGGGTATTTTGACGCTCTATCCAATGAAAATATAGCTTTATTTCAATCAGAGATATTTGGTGGTACATCCCGAACCAATGTTATTATATATGCTAAATTCCTTCGGATTGCGCCAAGTGAAATCCGAGTATTTACAACATTTTTAGTGAATTTTGGAATGCAGATTTCGTTAAAACTACGCAACAATATAACCTGTTATTGCATCAACATATTGATCTATTTAAGCCAAACATAGCAACACAGCAAAATATCCACACAAAAAAACGCTTAGGATATGATAAATGCTGCAAAAATCTTAATGCATCCGGGCGAGAAACTGGCTCTTAAGTTAGTCATCGCATAAGCTCAAATCCCTTAAAGGATGTTGAGCTAAAAATGGTGAAGAACATCTCATATGCGATTTAAGTTAGCATAGAAATGACTGGTGTGGAAGTCTACTAGTGGTTGGCTGGGTATAAGTTTTAAGAGGATACCAACCTTTCTTGCAAAATACAATACTTTTTGATCTAGAACTAACTACAGTAAGTCCCAAACTAATTGCCCAAACTGCAAGGCTAGTGTAATGTGCACACCTTTAAGTTTCATTAAGTAAAAAATAAGAGGAAAATTGTTGTTAATTCTTAAACTAATAAAAGACCGTAAAGAATCAACAGAAGTCATAAAGCACTCAAATCATACGCGTACCCCAATACAAGATATACCTATCACAGCAGAATCTTATATTCTTGTTACTTTCAACTTGACCTTAATTCATGCAAATTTCTATACATAAAACTGATTGTATTTAAAACTTGATAATACATAAAAAGAACAGTTCCTTGACCATAACCACGAAACGGGAACTTAAGTAGCAATAACAGTAATTGGTCAGTTTGTCATCAAACAAAAACAAAAGACACTTAATGGTTACTGAAAATTTTGAAATTAAATCTACTGAATATCTAAAAGCTAATCAAATTAAATGGTTTGATCAATTAAGGCTTATTAAGCTGACAGTACTGTACTTCCCTCTTAAATGCTTGGTAAGTTTTCACACGATTTATCAAAGTAAAACTTTCAACTACTGCAATACTCATTGTATTACAGTATATCAGGGACAGCTCCAGTACTGCCGATAAGGGGGGTATACTCATTGTACTGTATCAGGAAAGCTCCAGTACTGCCGATAAGGGGGGTATACTCATTGTACTGTATCAGGGGGAGCTCCAGTACTGCCGATAAGGGGGGTATACCCATTGTACTGTATCAAAGGGAGCTCCAGTACCGCCAATAAGGGGGGTATACTCATTGTACTGTATCAGGGGGAGCCCCAGTACCGCCGATAAGGAAGGGGGGGGGGGGTTAAGGAGGTGCCTTTCCCAGGAAACTTTCCCCCAGGTCTGGTAGGGGCCGTACAAATTGTGTCATAAGGAGTTCAACTGTTCCAAATAATGAACTTTGGCTAACATGTATCACAGGGATCCCTTCTTCGAGATATCCCCAGGCCCGCAATGGCTCTTGGCAGTCCTCGGCAGATCCAGGGGGATGGGAGGGGGAGGGAGATATGATTCCCAGGCATTTCCATCCCAATCTACCCCTCCTCCACTCTAAAACTCTTCATATCACACTGGGAACACACAAATGTTCTTTTCTATAAACATTTGGAAGGATCAAGTCTAAAAGGACACAAAAAGTCTGACAAATTGTATTCCTTATTTCATATAACAAAATTAAAAATAACAAATCTTCTGACCAAGTTAAATTAATACCTCCTATAACAATCTAATACATTTTTTGTAATTAGTACAAACATTAACGCTGCTACTAAATTGTACTATGGGAGCTGCCATTTTGATTTTAAAACATGCAGAAAATGATGCCATCTGTTTTTCTTAAATGTAATGTCAAGAACATTTTTGTGTACACATGAAATAATCAAAACGAGCTGTTAAAACTTTGTGTCATATCATTTTGGAATCAAAACTTCATTCAAAGTTATAAAGGAATATCTTATAATCCTTATGTCCTTGTTGGGGAAACTATTTCATCATGCACAAGATTTCAATACTATTTCATCATGCACAAGATTTCAATACAGATTTGTACAAAATGGCAGCCTCCATGTGTCAACTTCAAACATGAATAACTTGAGAGATAGGAATAAGATTTTGACTTGCTCTGTTTGGTAGTTGGTTTATATTTTAATCCTCTATCAGAGGAAATAATGATTGTATCAGACTTTATGTCTCCTTTAAGCTTAGAAAAATATGGCTGAACGTGTAACTTTGACATGATTGATTGACATGATTGATTGAATGATTGATTGAATGATTGATTGAATGAATGATTGATTGAATGATTGATTGAATGATTGATTGAATGATTGATGAGCATTGTGGCAGAGCAAAAGCTGAGTTGATGTAATGTCAAGGTTAGATTATATCAAAATAATGTAGAAAGTTCAATAACCTTAATTCAATTACTTTTATTGGCCAGCTGTATTGTTATAGTTAAAATGATAAAGTATTAATTAAATAAGAATCCCCCCCACATTCATGCCCACTATAGTGATAGTAAATTCTGATAGGATTTTCTTCTCCACAGGGCAATGGCCCCCTTAGGTACCCACCTCTTCATGTCCTGGGGGTGTGGGGGGTGTACACACCCCTCCCCCATAGCAGCTTAATTTTTGTCCAAATTATTCATACAACTTCTACTACTTTTTTCAAGACCCCCATCGTCCACCTTATTTATGCATGTACTCGCTCACCAAAATTTGAGTTCCACTTTCTTGAAAATCGCACCCTCCAGGCTGAGACCAGCCTACGCTCCTGATATACACTCCTTTCCTTGGATATACCCTTTTTAATGAATCTTATATCATGTTTTTTCCAAAAACTTAAAAGTTAAGACTTTTTAAAAACATACAGTATTTACTTATCAATGTCTACCGAAATGATTTAATTTCAATTAAAAAAATATTCTAAACCAACAAGATTAAAATCCTAACAAAAAAGTTTGTTTGTTTGTTTGATGAGAGCTTAACGGCACCCCAACAGCAAGGGTCAAATTGTGCCTGAGAGGTTAGATCATTCCAGAGGTAGGAAAGAGAGTAAACAGGAGGAGATTGAGAGAAACACGAGAACTAAAAGCCAGAAAGCTGGGATCAAGAGAAGAGGTGTATGGATGGACAAATAATGTAGAGAGAGAGAAGGGGTGGGGAAGGAGGACTAAATATAGTTGTAGAGGGAAGCATGATGAAGGAAGGAGATAATTTTATCCAGAGGTTTTATTGGAAGAGCTCGACTACTGAGTTGTGGGCAGCGAGGGAAGTTCTAGGAAGGTTGTACAGGGGGCAAGCAAGGAGAATGTAATGGATTGTGAGGGTGCAATGGCAATTGTTGCAGAGGGGTGGGGGGAACCAGTAAGGAGGTGAGAGTGAGTGAGGTGGGTGTGACCTATTCTAAGGCGGGTATATGGACGTTGTTTGATCGGAATGGTGAGCTGGATGACGTAGAGTTTGTTATCAATTCAGAAGTCCCATGAGGTTTGCCAGCAGCCACGAACAAGGGAAGTGATAAAAAAGTCATCATACTATGGATTCAGGAGAATAGGTAGCTCAGTTGGCAGAGCACACGGCTGAGATGCTGGAGGTCCCGGATTTAAGCCTTGGTCAGGTCTAACTCCATTTTTCCACAGCTATGCAGAGAGATATGCCAAACATCAAAGCGGAAGCATTTCGTCTGCAGCTCCTACTCCTCATTCAGCTTGTTGAGAAAAGTGACAATGGTTGAATGGCGCACACCGTCCTTTGGAGGGGACATTAAGCTGTCCGTCCCGATGGCAGGAGAGTCACCCCTGCCTAGTTCTCTGAACACTATTCGAGAAGAGTAAGCGTAAAAACGTTGGGTTCATTTGCTTTCCCTTTCAAGTACTAAGTTCATGTGCACCCATAGGCAGCTGGAGAACTAGTCTATTAGTTGTAGAGCGCATTAGAATAGTTCTTTAACTAGAAAATGCGCCATAAAAATTCCATATAATATTATTATCATTATTCTAGGAATGACAAGTTTTTGACAAGAAATTGGCAAAAAAACCCATTCCTTCCCTTGTGGCTGTGTCGTGAATCTTTGCCCTACTAATATCTACTGAGATGCTGCACATAATCCAATCCAGATGGGTTTCCACATTTTTATTTGCAATGTGATTGTGAATGTAATACAGTACATTGAGAGAAAATTTTATTCCTACATTAACTGTTATCCAAAAGACAGACTCAAGGGTGGCTATTTTCTTGCAAAATTGCAGAGGGAACATAAAGGTTCTTTGTCAGTTAGAGTAGTTTTAGTGTTAATCTGACAATCACAGCTAGCAAAGAAATTTTGAAAGTTTGGCACAATATTGCTGAAATTCTGTTTCCTGACAGATTAGAATAAGGGAAGCTAGAGGTCCATGTCCCTCCCACCATCCATGGTTATGAGTCCAAGGTGGCACAACAAATTTTATTTGGGGAGATTTAAGCATATTTGTTCCTCCAACAAAACTTTGCTCTTTTTTTTCCTCTCAAATATGATTTTTAATTTGAAATGAAACTTTAAGTAGGTGATTTCAAACACAATGTAATCTTTATTTGAATATTTCATCATGGCAGGAAGCAAATTTGAAAGCAGGCTTAAAAAAGTAACAAAATCTGCAATAGTAGAGTTAATATTTAATGTTTGTTATACTAGTATAAAGAAATGAATGGGTTTTTTTTCTGAAAATATATTTCAGAAAAATTGATCAAATCCCCTTTAACTGACAATCTTTAATGTACCTTTTTTTTCTTCGATTTTCCTTCTTGACGACTGATCTTGCTGAAGTCCCTGCTTACCCACCCCCAGCTATCTTATCTACGTGTACTCCGTATCTACGTGTACTACGTGTCTACGTGTACTAAGTGTCTACGTGTACTCCGTGTCTACGTGTACTCCGTGTCTACGTGTACTCCGTGTACTCCGTGTCTACGTGTACTCCGTGTCTACGTGTACTCCGTGTCACGTGTACTCCGTGTCTCGTGTACTCCGTGTCACGTGTACTCCGTGTCTCGTGTACTCCGTGTCTCACGTGTACTCCGTGTCTCACGTGTACTCCGTGTCTCGTGTACTCCGTGTCTCGTGTACTCCGTGTCTACGTGTACTCCGTGTCTACGTGTACTCCGTGTCTACGTGTACTCCGTGTCTACGTGTACTCCGTGTCTACGTGTACTCCGTGTCTACGTGTACTCCGTGTCTACGTGTACTCCGTGTCTACGTGTACTCCGTGTCTACGTGTACTCCGTATCTATGTGTACTCCGTATCTACGTGTACTCCGTGTACACCGTATCTACATGTACTCCGTATCTACATGTATTCCGTAACAAGACAAAAACACACAATTTTAGCAAATAAGCCAAAGACAAATGCAACCATGAATGCCTATAGCCTTTAAACACAAAACTCTATTTACCTACAAGTATCAAAATAAACATTTTTTTTCCATTGCTTAATCCCTTTTCAAAATACTTAATTAAAATAATTGAGTCCTTGTGAACGAGACATGAGTTTAAAAGTTAAAACAATAGTACAGTAATTAAATTTTCCATTAATTACTTTTCAGAATTGCAGGCTCCGAGGTACAGCAACCGCAAAAACTGTAAAAGCACAAAGAACAATCTAAACACAAGCCTCTTTGCGGCCGACAACATGTTCTCTTTGCTCCTGTCACTTCCAAGAAATCGTTACTTAAATTGTGCTTCCTCTCAGAAGCCTCTTAATATGAAGCGGCTACATGTGTCTCAGACATCACTCCCCGAAGTGTATTAAATGCAACAGACCATAGCTTCTATCAATAGAACTCGGATACGCGAGGCAATGTTAATGTCTGCAATGCAGAACGAGTAGCAATTACTGGCTCTAGTTGTAACACTGATAAACAAAGGGCGAAACACACATGCGGATAGAGTTTGTTACACAAATCACTATGGCGCAAGTCGACTCAGAATTGAATATCCTCTTACAGCAGACTTGGTGTGTGTGGAGGGGAGAGGTGGCGGTAAATATTGAATTAGAGAATTTAATTACGTTTTTCTTAATATTAGGTCATCCGGATAGTCTCTGTGTTGGAAATCAAAATCTTACAAATCAATCACGGGCTTCTGACCATATAGTAAATATTGTGGTACTCTCTTACTGTAGGCATTGGGCACAAAAGTTTGCAAAGAAAGTGTTTGCAAAAACGTATGAACATATATATCTAACAGTTATGTCTTTCACTGAAAACCAAAATAAAACTGTAACCCCAATAAAACTGAGACTGTAATTGTTGCACAAATGTACTGTAGTAATGGAGATAAAAAATGGTAACTTTTTAAGAGTCAAAATACCACCACAGAATGACATAATAATAACTGAAATATTTAAGTAATTTTGCTATCTAGGTTCAAGAGATAAGGACACATGTCCCACCCCCTCTTTCTCCGCACACACTCACATCTCACTTCCTGGTTTTCATGGATTCCACATCTATTTAATATGAATAGCAGGGGTCAAAATCCCCGCTGTCTTGAGAACAGTGCTTTTTAAGCAGGAGCAGTGAATTTTCAAATATCACTGTTCCGTGGAACAGTGTTTTTTCTCAATTATATAGCATCACCATCTTGAAATATATTGTTTTCTGCTTATAAAACATGCTCTAATATAGTAAAGTCCGTCATAACAAATATTTTTTAATATGAAAAACCTTTCTTTTCCCGCAATTGCTGGCGCAATCGATAGTGTTGTGCATGATCCCGGCAGTCACGTAAATCTTGGTATCCCAATCCCAGAATTGCACAATCCCGACAACATACAGACATGAGAATTCGTAACTACAATCGGGAATTCCAGGAGCGATAGAAACTCTTGAAAAAACTAATGAAAAATCTTTCACGGTTTTTTAAAGAAAAATCAGGTGAATAAATGTCAAAAAATCATGTTTCTAGTCTTCTTTTCTTAATATTTCATACTAGAAACAACTTATTCTAACAAAATTCAAGTCAATTTCAGTATATGGCAAGCATACAAGTAAGTTATCACTTGGTTATTCAGAATTAATATTGAACTCACAATGTATACACTAGTTCTAGCACTAGGTCCTACAGACCCAAGTTCAATGATTCACACAGCACGAAATACCTATCAGAATGTTTTTAAAATACCTCCAGTCTATAATAATTGGTAAAAATGGAGTTCCATCTTCAATTTGTTCCAGCAAAATTGCCTAGAAAATGGCTGAAAGGGCTGTGTAGAACCCGCAAGTTTAAGTCTTAAAATTTCTGTGATCCATTAAACATGGCAAATTTTTCAAGCTCTGAACATGTCCACATGAATGGTCAAGGCCTTAATAATGCAATGTACAGTATATACACCATGTTACGTGATGTGGTGTACATTGCATGTTTAGTACACTGTGCAGTAAGACCAGTCAAAAAAAAAAGGCGTGATATATCATTAAGAAAAACTTTTTTGTGACGGGTTGCCAGATTGCAAAATAATTGACTGACTTGTGCAGAACATAATTTGCGTAGGCCCAGGTCTGCAGAGCTCTGGTAGGAATCCCAATTTCTTTCAATGTATATGGATTACTGTTTTTATCCTCATGTGATAGGAAATTAAATTGTTGAGTTGTGTATGAGTGAGATACGTGCAAGATGGGATTTTCAAAAATTTGCACTTTTAACTTTGTGCGTGAACCCAATTGTTTTTGTTTTTTGAGACAAAATATGATTTCTCACCACGTGGTCTAATCAAATTGACCATGTAACTCGTATAACTTCGATAATTGGCCTGAAGAGGTTAGAATTGCCTATTGACCCATACATTATAATTTATGCAAAACAGCAAGTCAAAAATCTTATTCCTAACTTAAGTTATTTGTGTTTGAAGTCGACACATGGAGGTTGCCATTTTGTTCGATTCTGTATCAAAATCTTGTGCATGATGACATCATTTCCCCTAACAAGGACATAAGGACTATAGTGTATTTCTTTATCAATTTGATTAAACTTTCTATATCACAAAATGACTTGACAAAAAAATGTCCTTGACCCTAACAAAAGAAAAATAAATTTTCCTTAACTTGAAAACTTGAGATAGATTATAAAGAAATACAAAGCATTCCAACATCCTGCTGAGCTGGTGACATCATGTCCTGCATGTTTTAAAATCAAAATGGTAGCTCCCACAGTAGTAGCATTAAAGTTTTTAATAATTACATAAAATCTGTTAGATTTGCACTGGGATGTATGAGACTTGGTCAGTAAATTTGTTATTTTTATTCTATCATATGAACTAAGGATTATGTCAGACTTGTTGTCTCCTTTTAAGTACACTTTATTAAGGGTTGTCCCTTAGAACTAAGCTACATATAAGTCAAACAGTAGCATTTTAATAAGAAATGAAATCAAATTTTGTAATAAAGATATTCTCCACCAACAAAACATGACCTAAAAATGTTCCTAAATTTACAGATGTACAGTAATACATCTAATATATATATATATATATATATATATATATATATATATATATATATATATATATATATATATATATATATATATATATATATATATATATATATTATATATATATATTCCAATATTTAGAGATGTACAGTAATACATCTAATATGTATATATATATATATATATATATATATATATATATATATATATATATATATATATATATATTTTGTTCCAATATTTACAGATGTACAGTAATACATCTAATATGTATATATATATATATATATATATATATATATATATATATATATATATATATATATACATATATATATATATATATATATATATATATATATATATATATATATATATATATATATATATATATATATATATATATATATATATATATTTGTTCCAATATTTACAGATGTACAGTAATACATCTAATATGTATATATATATATATATATATATATATATATATATATATATATATATATAAATATATATATATATATATATATATATATATATATATATATATATATATATATATATATATATATATATATATATATATATATATATATATATATATATATATATATATATATATATATATATATATATATCTATATCTATAAATACATACTGTATACATATACACATATATATATATATATATATATATATATATATATATATGTGTGTGTGTTCTAATATTTACAAATGTACAGTAATACATCTAACACCAGATGTGTCAACCCAAACAACATGAAAATCCACAAAGGACTACAGCTAAGTTGTGTACACACACAATCAATCTATAACTTCCTATCCATCAATAAACCGCTTACAGACTCTAGTGAATGGATTTAATGTGCAAACACCCAATACATTAATGTGCAAATGCTACAGCTTAATGAGGTTCAACATTTGAACTTTTCACATTCAATTTCAGACAAACCTTAACAAGCAGAAGAAACTTGACATACAGTAAATTTGTTTAAAAATCATCAACTGAAATTCAAACAATAATAAAATCCTATCACAAATGGACCCTTTTGGGCCTCAACTCATTTTTGGTTTTATGTCTATATTGATAGATAGGTGCTGTATGCCTTGAAGTCATATTCTGCAATATATTCAGAAAACAAAAATACTGTATGTGTTATCAATGCAAAATCTCTTCAACTGCTCCCAGTGAAACAACAGTGAGAAAATGAAAAACAATAGGTTAACATTAAGGAAATTCATGGGGTTTTCTTGTAGCAATGTCACAAAATTACAATAAAATTTGCATAATTGATCATAATAAATTATTTGTCTTAGGCTCTTAAATTCAAATTGTGGTAAAATGGTCAATTTTTAACCAATTTTGATCAATTTGTTTTGTTAATTTCCTAGTTTATAGCATATTTTCCTGGTTTATTGTAAGTTTTCCTGGTTTATAACATATTTTCCTGGTTTATAGCATATTTTCCTGGTTTATAGCATATTTTCCTGGTTTATAGCATATTTTCCTGGTTTATAGCATATTTTTCTGGTTTATAGCATGATTTCCAGGTTTATTGCATAATTTCCTGCATAATTTCCTGGTTTATTTATTTTCCTATATTTCATTTTCCTGGTTTATTTTTCCTTGTTTATTGAATTTCATAATTTCCTGGTTTATTGATATTTCATATTTTTGCATACTGGTTGATAGCATATTTTACTGGATTATTATAGAATATTTTCCTGCTCGTTTATTGCATATTTCCCTAGATTTCTGGTTTCCTGGTTTATTGCATGTTTCCTAATTTATTACATATTTTCCTGGTTTATTGCATATTTCCCTGGTTTATAGCATATTTTCCTGGTTTATAGCATATTTTCCTGGTTTATAGCATATTTTCCTAGTTTATAGCATATTTTCCTAGTTTATAGCATATTTTCTTCCAATTAAACTCAAGTTGTTGCTACACGTCCAAAGATCTTTAAAGTGAGTGTAATGGTCATCTTCAAAATTAGACTAAAAAGACATTTTCTTGATTTCCATCTGATCCTAATAGACGTACGAAGTTGGTTTCTGCTGTACACGCAACGGCTTTGAAACTAAGGTACACACAAGGATTTGCAGCGAGCACTTTTATCAGGTATGTAGGCTTTGTGTGAGTATAACTAACAATCAGCTGGCATTAACGTTAAAGTTACTCTTCGTATACCCGGTGAACATAACAAAGTTAAGGAAAATATGAAGTAAAATCGCAAAAGGAACAAAAATTGTAATTAGTCAAATTCGCTGAACAGGTATTAATAGGTTAGCATGTAGTATGTTTGTTGTACGTGTGATGTAACTGGGTCATGTAAAGACGCGTGAAACGCAACGACGTCGCTGCCCTGCAAAATGGCTTCCAGATGAGTTATAATCATGTGATGAAATCCCTCTATACCCGGTTTCCATGGTGCTAAGTGGACAAGAGTACTTTACTCCCCTGGATGGAACACCAGTGCATCACAGGTTAATTCCCCAACAGAAACTGGTACTCATTTCACAGCTGAGTGAACTGGAACAAATGGGATCAAATGTCTTGCTTAAGGACACAGCACAGCTGAGATTCAATCCTGGTACCTTTTGAGTACCAGACCGACGTCCTAGATTCAATCCTAGTACCTTTTGAGTATGAGACTGACATCCTAGTCCTACCACTAGGCTACTGTTATCCTCTACCACTAAGCTAATCCTTTAAATGACGTAATCTTCCAAGGTTTTTACTCCACACCTTGTAAACCAAACCATACACATTATTATGCAAAGGGAGATCCAATCTTTCCCATTCTTTAACCAGCATGTCTTATTGCAACTCACTGCAAAGCCTGCAAAGAATGGCATATGACTAATGCACACAACCATGTTCACAGTATCCAGAGGACGGACACATTTAGCTCCGAGCATGTACTAGACGATGTGACTGCCCAACCAAGCAATTAATGTGTGTATTGATTTCTTTCCAAGAAGAATATTTCCTGCCCCACTTCCATTGTACACTTGGCTGGGAGCTTTCATACAAAATAAATATATCAAGTGTGTTTATTTGTGAGCGATATTGACAACAAAGCTAAATATAGACATTTCTGAGAGCAGTTTTGGCAAAAGGCAGATCACGAATGAATATTGACAACGTCTTTATTTTCTGCAGGTTTTTATGGAAGTCCGTTTTAAGAAATTGATTACTGATTTTGTTCCTCTGTGGTTTACGAAATGTGTCATTAATTCATGCTTGAATAAAAGTTGATACTTGCAGAACAACAAGATAAACAGTCATACTCTGGAAACCTAGTGTATAGTACAGTATTCTAAGATACCCACAATGTCTACCAGCTGTGGTGTAGCAGTTATCATACATGTCTACAGACCACAAGGCCCTGGGTTCAAGCTTGGGTTGGGTAGACATGCCAGTGCACCACAACTGGGTTATCAAAGGCCGTGGACATTGACTTGATTGTCGATGTTATGTCTGTCCGTACGTCGTACCTGTGTTCTCGTCCGGGTCGTATTAAGCGTTTCGTGATAGCATTGTTACTATAATAACCGAACACACAGGTGACAACCCCGTCATTGTAATTGTGTATTCACTCGTCGTTGTCGTCGAAATACCCACAATCGACCGACTTGTACTAGTACAAAAGCCACTCATTCTTTATCCAAAAAATGGAAATATGTTTTTTTAATAACCAAAACAAATTCGTAGCACAAAATGAGGAATGGGAAAGGGGGTCTCTGTTTAGGGTGCAAAATGCAGGTTTTTCTTTGTTTCAACTGTGTTAAAAATCTATGGGTAAATATAGCAATAACTTAAGCTAACTTGGAAGAAAATATTCTATAGACCATGAAAACAGCTAAATGAATCATCAAAAATGGTTCAAAAATTACCATTTTACAGCATTTTGTTCTCTACTTTTCAGTCTACATACACAATGATGAACTGGAAACCAGGGCTTTGTTTTAATCCCTGGGAGAACCTAGTCTGCCTTTCACTTCATCAATGCAGTCACCATGAATATCCATCTGAGCCATTTCTATGTATCCCAACAACACAAGATCTCCAAAAGGTATCACATGACAAATGTTCATTCATTTTATTTCAGGAAAAGCAACTGAAACATTTGCTGTCAACCTTAAACAGTGCCCTAAATTTGTTGTTTCAGAGGAGTGGCCTGTTTTGGCCAGCCCCACCTCTATTTGTCTGCCCCATGCCATATTTGGCCCATCCTGGCCCTCATCAGAAAAACCAGAGGGAGAAATCCCATGTGGTTCCTATGCTAACTTTGGATTAGAAGCATTTTTTTGTAATCGTATATATCTAATTGTTGTGTTCTTACACGTGTAGTTTAGTTATCATACTGGAACATGTAATTTGTGTATAATTAGTTTCTTGCTAAAGTATTAAGCTTTTTGCATTTAGCTACAGTATAAGCCATAATCGCAACAAACAAATTGTATTTGGCTCTACCTGACATGATTAATGAAGTCAACAACTCAACATTCTATGGATCCTGTATCATCCTTGCTTTTATCAACAGCATCATACCAAGTTTGATTTAAATCTGACATGGATTTGTGGAAATATGAGCATAAACAGAATTTCAGTTAGTCCCACTTGCTCATTAATATTATGATCAGTACCAAATACAATAGGGATAATATGCAGACCACAACACACCCACATACCAAGTATGACATAAATCCACCTTAATGATCTTGAGATATCGTGTTTACCAGCTTGTTAACAGAATTTTACATTTAGCCCCACGTAATAATTAATATTCATGTCATCAGCACCAAAAACAATAGGGATCATCTACAGACCACAACATATCCATATACTAAGTATGACATAAATCCACTTTATGGTTCTTGAGATATCGTGTTTACAAGCTTCTGTCACATACATACATACTTATACAACATACATACATAGACGCATACATATGCGCGTGCGTACGCATACATACACGCATACATACACAAATACATACGTGCATACATACATGCATACATATGCACATACATCTGTGTATGCATACATACACACATACATACACAAATGCATATGCAAATACATACATGCATATATATATGCATGCATGCATACATACATACATACATACATACACCCATACACACATATATACATACACCATACATACATACATACATATTTACACCCATACATTGACCAAAACCCAGAGTTTGAATCTACCTGTTTGTTTGTTTGTTTGTTTGATGAGGTCTTAACGGCACCACGACAACGAAGGTCAAATTGTGCCTGAGAGGTCAGATCATTTTAGAGGTAGTAAGGAAAGAGACCAGGGGAAGAATGAGAGAAATTCAAGAACAAAAGCCAGAAAGCTGTGATCGAGAGAGGAGGTGCATGGGTAAAACTAAAAACAAAGTAGAGAGGGGGTGGAAGAGGAGGATTAAATATGGTTGTAGAGGGATGCATGCTGAAGGAAGGAGACTATTTTATCTGGAGGATTTTTTTGGAAGAACTCAGCAATTGAGTTGTGGGGAGCGAGAGAAGCTCTGGGAAGGTTGTACAGGGGCAAGCAAGGAGAACGTGTTGGATTGTAAGGATGCAGTGGCAATTGTTACAGAGGGGTTGGGGGAACCAATAAGGAGGTGGGAGTGAGTGAGGTGGGTGTGACCAATTCTAAGACGGGTAATATGAACGTTGTCGATACGAGAAAGGTTGTTGATGGTGGATTTGATTGGGATTGTGGGCTGGATAACATGGAGTTTGTTATCAATTTGGAAGTTCCATAAGGTTTGCCAGCGGTCACGAACAAGAGAAGCGATAAAGCGGTTTGATGTCAGAGAGGGTTTTGGGAAAAGGGGAAGGGAGGAGGTTAAGGGCAAGCTTAGCGGCTGTATCAGCCCTGTCATTGCCAGGGATGCCAACATGGCTGGGTATCCAGAAGAAAAGAACACTTTTCCTGCAGAGGGTGGGAGAAAAGAGTTTCCGGAGGAGGAGGTGGCAGGTGAGGTTATCCCATTTAAGATTAAGTAATGAAGTAAGAACAGCCTTTGAGTCAGAGAAAATGGCAAAGTGACTAAGAGGAGAGTACTCAATAAAGTTGAGGGCGAGGAGAATGGCCTTAGCCTCGGCTGAAAAGATGGATGAGTGGTCAGGAAGTCTGCTACTGAGGGTGATGTCTTGGATGATGGCAGCAGCAGCTGTGTTTCAGTTGTTTGATAATCTTGTTACTCCTGTTCTTTTATATGGCTGTAAAGTTTGGGGTCTCTGTAATGTTTCACGCATTGAAATTTTCACCTCAAATTCTGCAAGCAGATTCTAAAGTTGAACAAAAGTACTGCAAACTGCATGGTATATGGTGAACTCGGTAGACATAGTCTTATTAAGACTATTGAGTCAAGAATGGTTTTATTCTGGCATAGAATTGTGAGCTCCACGGAAAATAAAGTATTCTTCATGATGTATAACTTGCTAAGGTCTTTGTACATTGGTAGTACATATTGTTCGCCATGGATTTCCAAAATCAAATCCATTTTGGACAATGCTGGACTTTCTTATGTTTGAAATGAATCTCCCTCTTTTAATTCAAGCCTACCAACTGTTTTGTTTCAACAAATTGGCTCAAACATAATCTTAATCAAAGATTAAGTGATATTTATACCCAAAATTGGTTGAGTGAGGTTAATGATAACTCACAGTGCAAGACCTACAGAATTTTCAAAAGAAGCTTTGGCTTTGAGAATTATCTCACAAACTTTGATTCCTACGCACGTACAATCCTTTGCAAATTCCGGTGCTCTAACTTCAAAATTCCTAGTGTTGAAGGAAGGTACCACAATATTGAGGTTAATAACAGCATCTGTAATTTCTGTGAGCTCAAACAGTTAGGTGATGAATTCCATTACCTCTTCGAATGCAAAGAATTTGATGCTTTTAGGAAAATGTTTATTAAACGCAAAGAATTTGATGCTTTTAGGAAAATGTATATTAAACACTATTTTGTAAATAGACCTAACATGCTGAAAATGGAAATCCTTATGCAATCAGGTAATAAGACCACCCTCCTGAACCTTATCAAATTCTGCAAAGTATTATACCAAAAATTAAAGTAATCCCATCTTCCAAGGCTTTGTAAATATTGTATATATTTTTCAAGTTTTATCTTACATGGTATTTGTCATTATTCTTCCGTCCAGTTGTAAGTGCCTGGCGCCATCAATTTTACCTCTTTTCTCCTTTATATTCTTTACGTTCTTGTTCAACATTGTATTCTTTTTCTACCTCTCTACTATTGTTGTAACGTATTCGCATCATTTGTACTCTATATACCTCATATGAGGTGACAGAGAGTGAAATAAACTGTAAACTGTAAACATACATACATACATACATACCTACATACACCCATACATACATACATACATACATACACCCATACATACATACATACCTTAGCAAGACTACATAGGTTATGCATATAATCACATTGGAACCAAAAAAGTGTTTAAAAACAAATACATATTTTAGAGGTCAACTTCTTTAAAGCCTTAACTTCATAAGAGAAACGCCTTTCATAGATACAGAACACAGAACGATAGCGTAGAAAAAAAGATTTGTCCTCTTTGGCTTATGAATGGTCTTTAATTATTCAGATTAGTTTCATTCTGAGGTAGGGTTCAAAGCTAAAATCCCAAAGCTTCATCAGCTTAAGGCTTTTAGCGGGCCCCTGGATCTCACGCCGAAATAGAGCAGCGCTTAAATATGCCCCTAGACAAATCTAGCACCTGCCTCTATTTAATTCAAGCTAAGGGGTCTGTTAAAGTTGCACTCCAATTCACAAGGATTTTTTTTCTATAACACAATCAAGTGACTACATGTGTCCATGCATCTTTAAGAACAAACTTTTGGCTGCATTTCTACTTCAAGAAAACCACATGTCTGCACTACAATGGAAATGAATAGCTTTACTTGCCCAAGCAGCAATGGTTTGACTGATACTGCCTTTGTATTCCGTCACCCTCAATAAACATTGACATAAAGCATGAAAAGAAAGCCCCAGCCGTGAGCTATTGGGCGGAGAGGACTTGATGTAAATTGCCTTTTTCACTTAAACAATCAGCTCCCAGGCTACTGCTATTCATAACTTTTTTCCTCTTTTGGTATTCGGCAAACAGCCTTTTGCTTATTCTAACAACTGATGGAACAGGGGTTGCACTTAATACGGTGAACAAGGTTGGTTGTACATTAATATTGCCACAGCACTGCCATGGAGCAACCAAATATTCATAAAAAAAATAATATGAACAGAACTTGTGGCTAAAATGTTCACTCCATGAGTACAGGAATAAGAGGGCAAAAGTACAACCTTTTTTGAACTTCATGATATACAATTTCTAATCAAAAACAATTTCAAGGGGCATATTTCTGAAAGTCTTTTCCATTCTTGTGGCACAGCTCTTCTAAAATGAAATTCAACAAGGTGGGGCAAGGGGTGGAACAGGGGTGGGGAAAAATACTGCAACTTTTGGCACTTTGAAATACACCTTTTTAAGATCTTCCCCCCGCCCCAAAAAAAAAAAAAAAAAAAAAAAAAAAGGGTTTCAGTGGCACCCTGTGACCCTGCAATGCATAGCAAACTACAATGGCCGGTTATTCCATCTCTTTCCTTCCTGAAATTGTATGCATTAACCACCAATTCAAAATGTCATTAACCCTATGAATTTAATCGTAACACACACAACTTTGATACGATTGTATTACATCAACATTTTTAAGTTAATATTTAGTGAATTGATCATTTTCCACATCAATTTTCAATTCGCCATAGAAAATCACAAAAAAAAACAAGTTGGATATTTTGCTAAACCAAAATGAAAGTGAACTAAAACAAGGCTGTCCTGATTACAGTACAACCTTCCAATCTGTTATTAAACCTGCTTTTATGTCAAGCCCTGGAATTTATTTTTGTTATTAAACATGCCGAGTGTCAAAAAAAAGGCATCATAGTCCTTTTCGAAACATCCACAAGTTCAGTAAAAAATGACTCTCTATTGTAACTTTCTTTTCATCCACAAATAGAAAGATAAAAAAAAAGGCATAAGTACGGAGTAACATGCTACAAGTATTCAGTTTGAATACCAGTTTAATTATCTACAATGGTATATTGATTACATAATATATGACTAATAAAGACAATGAGCAAGCAGTTTTAGCCTGCCACAAATGTACTGAATAGATGTATATGTTGAATATAATACAGAAATACTATAAGAAATTTCGACTTCTAGCTTTGAAAGGCTTTATGAAAGTGTACAAACCATAGGAGTGTTTTACTGTTCATGCATAAAATCATTCCCTGACAATAATGTAAGTAGATTGATCCCATGATAAATCAAAAATTTGCTTTTAGTCTTGTTAGTTTTAAGAATTGAAATGAGTTTAAAACTTTGAGAGATGCTGTAAATTCAATGGCATAGACAGTGTCTAAAACTAGTGGGGCCCATGGATCAACAAATACTTGCCACCCATGCAATTTGTGATTGTCCGGAAAGTTAAAATGAGGCTGCCCGTGGAAATTCTTTGTATACATGCAATGGAAATTTTGCTGAAAACTATTACGTCGTATATCTGGGCAGGTCATATTATGTTATGCTTACCCAGATAAGATTTTTGGTTGTTCCGGGCAGCTGGACATATGGTTTGTCAAATGCTGATGGGCCCAACTAACTTCAAATGGTTGTTTGGTTGGTTGTAAGGGTTTAAGAGCACAATGACACTGATGGTCAAATTTAGTGCTGTCATAATATGTTGATTAACGCGATGTCTCTTTTCCCGCAACATGAAATATGCCTCTTAACACATATCGCAATACCACAAACTAATACAGAACTAAGACATTTTTGCGCAATTAAGTTAAGCTACTTCATACAGTACGTTAGTAAATATAAAAGTCAAGTTTAGGCCATGATCGTTTCTGAATTAACTCTAGAAATGTGCAAAATTATCGTGAAACAAAATCAAAATTAAAATCGTGCTCCGTCACCCCGCACTGCCACGCTCTAATGTAAGTCTGCAAATTGAACAACAAATTGGCCCAGAACATGCCTCTTTAACTTTGATGATTCATGGTCACATTGGCTGAATTACCAAACAAAAGAATGTAATAGTCACGTGATCATGTCGTCTGCTAGATGGAAATCATTTTTTCTTGTGTTCATTAATGCATTCATTTATACATAAAAGAAGTAGTGATATTAATACTGAGTCATGAGTCAGTTTTCTAAAAAAATATTGCGATATACCAATATATATAATATTGCAATATTTTTCTCCACGATAATCAATATATCAGACCCCTAGCTTTGCTGTTTCACAGGGGTGGCCCGCCCTTCCCCTCTGTGGGCCCGCTCTGCCCCCTGGGGGTCCGCCCTGCCCCTCATGAGGGAACAAAATGTTTTTTTATGTTTAAAAAAAAAAAACATTTTTCAGATTTAATTTTTTTTTTACTTAGTAATCTGAATTAGCCTCATAAATGAAATACTTTACACAGATACAGAACCCAGAATGATAGACTGTTCCTTATCAGTCAGAATAGCTTCATTCTCAGATGTATGATTATAGCTAAAATCCCAACGCTTCTTCACTAGGGGTTGAGCCTTAAGGGTGCCCTGGACTCCACGCCGAAAAGACGCAACGATTCGCGCGCGCATTATTGTGCCCCTCAACAAGTCTATCACCCTGCTTCTTTTTAAATCAAGCTAGGGGTCTGCATCATAATACAGCCATATCGTAACAGCACTAGTCAAAATATGCCAGAGAAGTTAGATAACGTCAGAGGAGAAATGAATAGAAGGAGATATTGAGCTGAGCAGGGGTTAAAAAGAGAGGGAAAGTGTCCTTGTCAACATCCAATAGTGGACCAAGGGACCCTACTTACTTTATTTCTAAAAAAGTGGTGGAACAGACTCACATTTTCCCCTCTCCTAGAAGGACCAGGGCTAACGAAGTCTTAAAAATGACCGAAGAAATAACATTCTATGCTCTTGCCTCACGGATCAATCTCATTTTCAAAACGCACTCCTCCCTCCTTTCACCCTTTCCCGTCAGAAGACATAAAATTCTAATAAAGTGAGCATTGCTTTTCCAGTGGAAACATAGACCAAAATATATGTGAAATATTTGCTGATGTAGTGAGCATTGCTTTTCCAGTGGAAACATGGACCAAAATATATGTGAAATATTTGCTGATGTAGTGAGCATTGCTTTTCCAGTGGAAACATGGACCAAAATATATGTAAAATATTTGCCGATGTAATGAGCATTGCTTTTCCAGTGAAAACATGGACCAAAATATACGTGAAATATTTGCTCCATATAAATCATATTTATCATATTAAGCAATCACCATTGACAGCTTATAGCATCTGTATTACCTGTTACTATACATTAACCATACTTTCACGCTACATAAATCATCTTGACATCTTGTGTCACAGAATTACATCATTTTAACGTGGTGTTGCTTTTCAGATATGACAGATTAATCCGTGGTTTATATTAATCATTCATATTCACCAATCTAAAATAAACTTCAGCTTCACACCACTTCAAATACTTGTACTTATGGAAGCTACTCTACATCCCACCAGATGTTTACATTTGAAAACCTTTAGTGACAAAAATGAACCACATTTGTTATTGATTTTTATCAGCATTAAATGAAAACTACATTCTTCTTCCTGGTTCAATAAAATATGATAAATATCATCAATATCAATGTGTTTTATTGTGTACATAACTGTATAGGTTAGATCCTATTGTCAAATAAGAATTAAGTTTTATCAGCCTTATAATAACACTATTTTAATCTTCCTGGCTCAACAAAAGAATACGAATAAAAAAATATATATATATCAACACTACATTCTTCTTCATGTTTCAATAAAATAAGATAAATATCATCAATATCGATGTGTTTTATTGTGTACATAACTGTATAATTAGATCCTATTGTAAAATAAGAATTAAGTTTTATCAGCCTTATAATAACACTATTTCAATCTTCCTGGCTCAACAAAAAATATGAATAAAAAATATATACATAAATTAACACTACATTCTTCTTCCTGTTTCAATACAATATGATAAATATCATCAATATCAATGTGTTTTATTGTGTACATAACTGTATAATTAGATCCTATTGTAAAATAAGAATTAAGTTTTATCAGCCTTATAATAACACTATTTCAATCTTCCTGGCTCAACAAAAAATATGAATAAAAAATATATATATAAATTAACACCACATTCTTCTTCCTGTTTCAATACAATATGATAAATATCATCAATATTAATGTGTTTTATTTTGTACATAACTGTATAGGTTAGATCCTATTGTAAAATAATAATTAAGTTTTATCAGCCTTATAATAACACTATTTTAATCTTCCTGGCTCAACAAAAGAATACGAATAAAAAAATATATATATAAATCAACACTACATTCTTCTTCCTGGTTTAATAAAATATGATAAATATCATCAATATTAATGTGTTTTATTATGTACATAACTGTATAGGTTAGATCCTATTGTAATATAATAATTAAGTTTTATCAGCCTTATAATAACACTATTTTAATCTTCCTGGCTCAACAAAAAATATGAATAAAAAATAAATATATAAATCATTACTCGTTCTTCTTCCTGTTTCTATAAAATATGACAAATATCATCAATATCAATTTGTTTTATTTTGTACATAACTGTATAAGTTAGATCCTATTGTAAAATAACAATTAAGTTTTATTAGCCTTAAAACAACACTATTTTAATCTTCCAGGCTCAACAAAAAAAATATGATAAATGTCATCAATATCAATGTGTTTTATTTTACATACAGTAAAAGCACAACTAAGAATTAAAGGATTATCCCCATGTGTTTTTGTAACCTTTCATGAGATAAAAATTTTAGAAACATTTTAGTACAAAAATCATACTGATATGTTATTCCCACCAGTAGTATTCAATTTTAAGTTCACAAAAAATGCCAATAAACGAATATGAAAAGTTTCAGTATGACATCACAGACCCCTAGCTTTGCTGTTTTACAGGGGGGCCCACCCTGCCCCATTGGGGTCCACTCTGCCTCTTGAGGTCCACCCTGCCCCTCATGATAATTTTGTTTAATTTTTTTTCAAACTTAATCTTAATTAACCTCATAAATGAAATGCCTTATATGGA
Source organism: Chiridota heheva (assembly GCA_020152595.1). Classification (NCBI taxonomy): domain Eukaryota; kingdom Metazoa; phylum Echinodermata; class Holothuroidea; order Apodida; family Chiridotidae; genus Chiridota; species Chiridota heheva. Next base: position 507,578 of record JAIGNY010000111.1, on the reverse strand, counting down.
TACAGAACACAGAATAATAGCATAATAAGCAATTGTCCTGTTTGGCTCATGAATGGCCCTTATCGATCAGAATAGTTTTATTCTGAGGTATGATAAAAGCTAAAATCCCAGAGCTTCTTCACCATGTGATTGAGCCTTAAGGGGGCCCCTGGACTCCATGCCAAAAAGATGCAGCAATTTGCGCATGCATTAATGTGCCCCTTAACAAGTCTAGCACCCTGCCCCTTTTCAAATCAAGCTAGGGGTCTGCATCACAGCAACACATTCTCCCACAAAGTTGATGCATTTCATTAAAATCTATCATCCATTTTTATTACTAAAACCTTCTTGAAAAATAAATTGATGAAAGTTAGGTATTTATATACATTGCCAAATATACTGTACCCTACTTCAATAACTTTTGGAAAATTGTCTCTATTCATACAGAAACAACCAATTCAAAGAATACATAAACGTTTGCAATGGAATTGCCTCTATGACATCATTAAACATGAATTCATCATACTGTACAAGAACTTTAAAATGGAATTAGGAAATGCTTAAAATCCATATCTCCTGAACGGAATATGACATCAACCTGATTTTTGTACCAAATTGGCTCTAAAAGCATGCTCTTTCAAATGAAATTTTACAAAAAACCATGGGAATATTACAAAATGGAAATATGGGCTCTGCATCCCTATGGGCCCTGCATCACTATGGGCCCTGCATCCCTATGGGCCCTGCATCCCAATGGGCCCTGCATCTCTATGGGTCCTGCATCCCTATAAGCCCTGCATCCCTATGCGCCCTGCATCCCTATGGGCCCTGCATACCTATGGGCCCTGGATCCCAATAGTCCTGCATCTCTATGGGCCCTGCATCCCTATGGGCCCTGCATCCTATGGACCCTGCATCCCTATGGGCCCTGCATCCCTATGGGCCCTGCATCCCTATAAGTCCTGCATCCCTATAAGCCCTGCATCCCTATGGGCCCTGCATCCCTATGGGCCCTACATCCCTATGGGCTCTACATCCCTATGGGCCCTGCATCCCTATGGGCCCTGCATCCCATATAATTTAAGCAAGTTTGTATTCTTTATTTTAGAAAAAATACAACTGCCCCTATGGCGAGCCGTCTATTATGCACACAGATACAAGGAATACCACATAAACCTTTTTATCTGATGAATTAAATCTTATGTGTATTTATTTAGCTTTTTCAAACAAATCTTTAATGTGTTACTAAAAGTTTATCGTTGTCTTTCCTCTTGTAAAACCTGTTGCTTAGCTGTTCCTTACAGGGTTTGCACTAGCTTTGGATTTTTGTGAGGGAAATTACCGCTTTTAAACAATTTTGGTAGGGATTTTAGAATTTTAGTGGATTTTAGAATTTTGGTAGGGAATCTCCTTGTGTAGGCAGACGATGCCAAAATAACCTTTTATGCTTTTTGTACTAACAGTAAAACTCTTAAATTATTCTAGTTTCCATAATTTGCATAAATAGAGCTTACGTTTAGCAAGCTAAACGTTTAATCGGTCGATGTTTTGTTTGTTTAAATACTTTAACATGACCTTTGACCTCAAGTTTCATGAAAAATCAGGAAAATGTTGAAATACCAAATAAGACCCCCCTGACATCTGGCAACATGCTGTGCTACCATAACCAAGCTTTTTAGAGCAATAAATAAGAAGCATCTTTGCAAAAAAAATGCTTTTATATGCGACAATACCTAATACTTACTTAACTATGCCCTAAACACCCCTTCCCCCTCCCCGACAATCTACGCAAATTCCCATACCTTCAACTGCACACGGCCATCGTTGCACATGGCTGAGTCCTTATTACTAGCAGCTACCATGCTGAAGAAACTGACTGTAAATAGTTTCGTGGTAGCCCCCTCATATATCGCTCAGATTATTACAGAATTGAAATAAAGTTCCCGGATGAGGCTAAACCTTGAATGAGGCTAAAAAACTTCTAATGCGGTCAAAGACTTGAGATTCTTTTCTGACAAAAATGACAACACAATTGGCAAAGAATATCGTGCGACACGCGTGCAAATCAAAGAAGCTTACGATTTATTTTAGGTATCTTTGGTTCAAAAAGATTTCATGTCTAATCGCTAAAATTCATATCGTTACCTCGAGGCCTAATATTAATTCACTGAATGCTTAGCGCAGATTTTAACACTTGTCTTAGTCAGCAGCTCCCGGTAACTGTGCACGACCATCCCACATTGCTTCTAATTTGGTGCTGGATTCTGAGAACTGATTGCGCAATTCTCGCAAACGCGCTGCTAATGCAAACCTTGGTTCCTTGTGGAAAGACATGAAAGAATCAGGAGACAACTAATAACTGAGTTAAATCTATTTGTGAGTTAAATGCCAAATTCTATATTTTCCCTCAAACTACATGTAGAGCTTTAAACAGCAGTTTTTCACACTGTGATACCACTTCAGGTGGTATTTTTAGCAGCAAAAACCAGGCATAAATTACATATAGACGGAGAGAAAACAAAGCGAATTCTGAATACCATTCATTAGCATATGTATGAAAACTTGAAAAGACATACAAATTAAGTTCGGTTTCTATTATTAGAAGGTATTTAAATCTTTTGTGAAATTTTGTTTTGATCAACTAGAAACACAAAAGTTTAATAGTTAATAATTTCAGTGCAAAGTTTTCAACTTATATTTTTACACAGAATCACAGTGTGAAAATTTTGAAATATCACTACTACTGTATGCAATTATGCCATTCCTACAGTAAGGCACATCTCAATGAAAAGTGTATACAAAATTACACAATGTACGTACTGTGTTATCCTTTTTAATTTGTCTTTAAATTAAAGGTCTCAACAAAAAAGGGCTCAACTTAAAGGATTAGTTTAGTGGTCAGGCATGTCCATCTTATATAAAAGAGGACTTCAAAAGAAACAAAATAGTGAAGAAAGCGTTGTGAAATCTTATTCCGTTAAAGATATATTATATAATTAGTTCAGTGGTCAAGCATGTCCATCTTATATGAAAGAGGACTTCAAAAGAAACAAAATAGTGAAGAAAGCATTCAAAAATCTTATTCTGTTAAGGAGATATTCAAGTTCAAAGTTTGGTATCATTTTTGTAGAAACAACTGAAATCAGATTAGTTGTGATGTCACAGATTCAGATTGCTCAAAGTCTTTATGTATTTTAAAAAAACTTTATTTTATTTGTTTTATATTTAAATTATTTATCCTCAATCTTTCTCCAGGTGGAATATTTAAATACCTTTCCTTGATTCAGTTTTACTACTTTTCTGACATATCCCATGGTTTTTAAGCCACAAAATCACAGTACAAAATATGGTAGAATACATACAGACTTTTAGGAATCTGAGGCTACGACATCACAACTAGTCTGATTTTAGTCGTTTCTACACAAATGATACCAAACTTCAAACTTAAATACCTCCTTAATGGAATAAGATTTATGAATGCTTTCTTCACTATTTTGTTTCTTTTGAAGTCCTTTCTCATATAAGATGGACATGCTTAACCACTGAACTACTGTAATCCTTTACGTTAAAAGAGCTGCACCAGATTTTCATTGACTGACAATAACAGTAGTGAAAACTAATCTGTCTAGACAGAAACTGTACTGGAAAACATACAGTATATATGCCACCTGTAGACACAACAAACATTTCTCCAAGTAGCAAATACTGAAATATAAAAGTTTAACAGAACTCTGTGGTGTTAGTGGTTAGTGCTTTGTCCTCTCACCCACATGTCCCGGGTTCGAATCCCAGTGGGTCTGCAACCAGTGAGTTCACAACTGGTAATAAAAGGCCATGGCCATCTTGATATAATGTCCAGCACTGGATGCTTTCGGGATGTTAAACCTTGCTATGCTATGCTATGCTATGCTATGCTATACTATACTATGCTATGCTATACTATATCATTCAATGGTGAAAAACTACAAAACATGTACAGTGCTGAGTACAGTACATGTTTATTTTAATTAAATAAGCAGACACTCCAGTGGCCACTCACTGACCACTCATCAACTCAATCTGGTAATATTTTTACGGTAAAGACTCAGGAGACTCATTGTGGTTCAATGACCTTAAATAAAGTTTTCCTATCATACTTGGAAATTACTACAATACACAAATAATTTACAGTACAAATACTGTTTAGTAACATAACGTAAATCAACATTTTTGCAATTTTGTGTCCATACTGTAGTTTTACATGTTATGTACTCGTAACACTGTTTTTCACAAACGATGCAAAACACTTGATATTTGAAGTGGTAAATCTTCTCAACCCTTCAAATTGGCGGCTACTTTCCTCACTTCAAATACTTTTATATATCACATGAGAAAGATATTTGCTATGAATAAATAATTCAAACTGTTTTAGGCATTTTTCAGAGAAACATTCGATACAAAAGCAGTCCTGAGTACTGGAATATTCCCATGGTTTTTTGTTAAATTTTCATTTTTTTCCTCCTAATTGATATACAATGTTTTGAAATGAATATGATTTGTTATTTCTAGATATACAGCATAGACACCTTGAAGTAACATGCATGAAGAGAATTTGTATATGAAGGTGAGAAAAATGGCTGCAATATACTAGCAGGAATAAATATCTATAAAAGAGAGTAACACTCCATACGGAACCGAACTACACCCAATTTATACTATTTTCAATCTAAGAAAACAATATGACAGGATAAATGAACTGTAACGACAAGATTTTTGAAGATGGTACATAACGTTACTGTTAAGTCCTGTCAACAGTACACTGCTTCATATACTGTATACTATATCTAAGGGGTCAAACTGAGAATCAACAGAGTTTAAGGAATATTATATTCCAATGAGGTCTTTTTTGTAAAATTTCATTTGAAAGAGCATACTCCTAGAGCCAATTTGATACAAAAATCAGGTTGATATCATAATTCGTTCAGGAGATATGGATTTTTAAAGATGTCCCAATTGCATTCTAAAGTTTTTGTACAGTATGATGAATTCGTGTTTGATGATGTTATAGAGGCAATTCCATTGCAAATGTTTATTCTTTCTGTGAACGTTAATTGCTTGTTTCTGTATGATTAGAAATAATTTTCCAAAAGTTATTGAAGTAGGGTATATTTGGCAATGTATATAAATACCTAACATTCATCAATTTATTTTTCTAGCAGGTTTTACTAATAAAAACGATGATACATTTTAATGAAATATATCTTTGTGGGAGGATGAATGATTTTCATACTAAATTGTTTATAAAATATTCTTTTGATTATGAAAGGTTACGAATAAACATGGGAATATTTCTTTAAGCCACACACACTGGAACATGATTTACTGTGACTGATACACGCACTCTATATGTAGAAAGTGTCTACATGTACAGTACATGTAGACACTTTCTGTTAAAAGTGTCTACATAAACAGTACATATAAACACTATCTACAAGTACAGTACATGTAGACACTTTCTACATGTACTGTATATGTAAAAAGTGTCTACATGTACAGTACATGTAGACACTTTCTACATGTACTGTGCATGTGGAGACTTTCTACATGCGCTGTATATATTACATGTCTTTTGCGCATGGTGTTTCTAGTTTCATATATGGTAAATACTGTATGGCTGGCCAGAGTGAGATCACTTTTGTACTGTATACAGATTTTACTCATAATGTAAAGCAAGCTTGGTACATCTTTTGAATGTCGCGATCCATGCTCGCAGGAAATCTGTCAATCTAAAGGGAAATGATCAATAAGCAAACAAACAAAATATTTAATGGGGATATTTAAGGAACAAATGTCCAGTAACAAACAAACAACAGGACCAACTTTAATGTATTTTCAGTGCTTTTATATACCATGGAGGAAGGTGCCTCCCTAAAGCGGGCCAATGGACCCCATGCTGAAGGTGCTCGTACAAACAGCACTTGTATATTTGCTACACAAACACTAGTGGGAATACAGCTACAATCATTTAATCTTTGTGGGAAGAATTGTAGGTTTGTTTGTTTTTAGGCATATACCAGGGAAACCACACATAAAAGTCACAATGACTTGTTTTCAGTGTGAACCCAAGGAATTCGCCAGGATGGCCAAGGAATTCGCCAGGATGGCGGGTGGATGAACACCGGGTTAACACCCTGTTCTTTTCGAGAAGTGTTCAGAGAACCAGGCAGGGGGTAAAACTCCTACCATTGGACCAATGGCTTTACATCCCCTCTGAAGGACGGTGAGCACCACCCAACCAATGGCAACTTTTCACAAAGGTCGGGTGAGGGAGAAGGTTTGATACAGAAGACAAACCTCCGCACTTGATGTCAGTGCTTAAGGAGTCGTGTTCGTACTCGAGAGGTACCAAGTTTGATTCCCGCCGTCAGCGCTGCATTTTGTCCTTAAGCAAGACACTTAACCCTATTTGCTTCAGTCCACTCAGCTGTAAAATGAGTACCGACACTGCGATGGACTGGCATCCCGTCCAGAGGGAGTAATGTACTCTCATCCGCTTGCGCCAGTGAAAACCGGAATAAGCACCAGCTCAATAAGCCTAATGGCTCGGATGGATTTAGCTTTTTAAATATGAATGAATAAACAATGGAAAAGAGTTTTACTATCTCTGCCTACAATATTTGTTTAGGAATGTTTACAAGAATAGTCTCATTGTTTCAATGTTAAGGACAAAACAAAAGATAACGATTTGGCTAGACTAATCATTCAATTCCTTTGTTCATTTACTCAACGAAGAAAAACAATTAAGAACAATTTAGGAAGACAATTTTAGGATGCAAAAATGAAAACGTTATGTTCAAGAATGGAAATATATGCAGATTATTGTTTTTGATGTTTGTAAGCATGTCGTCTCTCATAAGTGTGTCATTCTGAGATTTGGCTCAAATCAAAGTTATGCAAGAGAGTATTTACTGTAACTAAAAATAAGATTGTAAAGTGTCAGTAAAAATCTTATAGATATGGTTAATGGGTCATTTAGGCACATAGAAATTAAGGGGTTAGTATAGGCTAATCAACCCTCACATAACACACCTTATTTTCCCATAACTGCTGTTAAAAATCCTCTGATGTTGGCAATAACAAACAATTACAAGCCCATTCAACCACAAAAATGTATATACAATCATAATTAAAAACTTTTAAATACTCTTAAATACTTTCTTAATTAGGGTCGTAATTAGTTGTTTTCTCTTAATATCTGAAGAACTACAGTATATGTCGTATCTGTGTCGGACCCAGACCCCTAGCTTTGCTGTTTCACAGGGGCCTGCCCTGCCTCTCCGTGGGCCCGCACTGCCCCCCTGTGGGCCTGCACTGCCCCCTGGGGGCCTGCCCTGCCCCCTGGGGATCTGCCCTTCCCCCTTGTGGTCCACCCTGCACCTCATGAGAAAATATATATATTTTTTTTTAAGATTTCATGTTTCTTTTTTACATTATTTTTTTTTTTTTAACATTAAATAGTTTTTTTACTTAATAAACTTAATTAGCCTCATAAATGAAATACTTTACATGGATTCAGAATACAGAATTATAGCCCGGTAAGCAATTGTCCTGTTTGGATAATGACTGCTTCTTATCAATCAGATTAGCTTCATTCTGAGATGTATGATTATAGCTAAAATCGCAGAGCTTTTTCACCAGGGGATTGGTCCTTAAGGGTGCCCCAGGACTCCACGCCGAAAAGAGGCAGCGTTTCGCGCGCAATAATGTTAAAGTCTAGCACCCTGCCCCTTTTGTAACAAAGCTAGGGGTCTGTGACCAACGCTATATTGTCAATTATCTAACATTCTAGCTTCCTTAATTTACCCGCATTAATCCATCTACATGATCAAATCCTTCTTACATCAGAATAACAATAATAAGGGATCGTTATCTAAGACAAGAAAAGTCACAATTTATGCGGGTAAAGGATATTGTTTAGCGAAGAACATTAGAGAACCTCATGTGAAGTCTTGGAGGTGTACATATCCTTCATTATGCATTAAATCACTGAAAACTACCCACCTCTAAGAAATATCTTTTAACAGACCGAAAGCCTAACGTACGCAACTAGTTATTACAACACCACGTGTGTATGTGTGCATTACTATGTACACATGGTCATTGACCACAAAAGTCCCGCCTACCAAAGTTAATTATCTCCAAATATGACATTTTTCGAGTATGTTACTTTATACAGCATGCATATGGCAAATAGACCAGTTTCTAAGTCTATTTGTCTCTAAAGAGCGCCCCTTAAACCACTAAACCGCATTTGCATATAACTGACAGATTATCTGACAGTTGGTCAGGCCTTCTGTCCTTATGCTCAAGGTCTCGGGCAAGACTGTAAAGACAGTATCGATACGATTTTGTAACATGTAAGATGTATCTTGTGACCTCAGCCAGGTGGAAAATGTATGGATGTTATATTGGACGCTAACACCAGACTTTTGATGAAAGAATTATAGCATGAATATATATAACAAGTAAAAGAGAACATCAACAGAAACTATTTAAGTTCAATGACCCCTATTATTGCCATTTCAAGCGTGTAACAAGTTTATGAATCGAGGTGACAAAAGTTCATCGTTATTTTTAAGTGCCAGTGGAGTGAGGCTATTAACTTTGTTTTCTTAACCCCAAACAATATTGCAGTTTGCACATAAAGGGCACTTTGTATCAGAAAGTTATCAGAGAAGAAAACAAGTCCATTCCTGTAACCAATTGACCAAAAGTAGGATGTAAACACGTTCACAATATGGCACAATTTCAAACTACATTTAAATTAGGCTCGGGAATACATGTAGGGCCTACAGCAGGATGAAAACAGCATAGTGAACTCAATAAAGGCTCACTTCATTGGATAAAAATACCATATATTCTTGGGTCCAGGGGCATAGCCAGAGGGGGCAGAGGCATGCAACTCCCTTTCAGAGGCCCTGCCTCCTGTTTCCCCCCTCCTCAAATAATATGATAGAATATTGTGTAATTGTTCCAACTCAAAAACAGAATGTACACCTACTGTACATGTATGTCCTCTAACAGCTCCTGCACACTACAGACCCCAACACATCAAACGCCAACCCACCCCTCACACACACACATAACATGCAAATTTGAAGTGGTTATTATATACCCTGCCTTCATCCCCCTTTAACACTGATTCAACTTAATATCAATTACATGTGTACTACCAGCTGATCTCAGCACAATGCATCTTAGTACCCCTAGTACACCAATTTAATGACCAATACTCTTCTTCTGCTTGCAGTTTGCAACATTAATTTTGCCCCACAAAGTTTAACCCTGCCCCTCTTGCCCCCAAAAAAAAGGCCAGTGACTAGGTACGTCACTGGTTGGGTCTACAGAATTAAAAAAAAAAAACCAAGTGTAGGCCCTACCTTACCAATACCCCCTGGGCCAGCCTAGGCTTCGTACATACCCACAAACCCAAATAGAGCAGATCTACCAATCTACCGATTAGGATATGTATCCCTCTTTATTTAAAAAGTTGTGCCACACACTAAACAACAAAAGTCAATGTGATTTAACACATCTCAAAATAAAGATCCCAGATTTTTCTGGGAGCCTCTATCTTTAATATCAAAATCAACCCCCTTCTCACTGAAAATAAAAAAAATAAAAAAATCAGCTTGTTTCCAGTTGCAATTGTAAAAGTTGGAAAGAAATAACAACAATTATTGATCAAAATTTAAAAGTAAGGAAATAAAACAACTTTTTTCTTCTTCAAAATCTAGTAACGCTCTAAACAATACATACTATATGTATGCATATAGCGTTATATGCATTGCAAATGCAAGGCTCAAACAATGCAATTCAATTTCTGCACTTTAAATACGCCCCTGAAAAAGCTCATGAAATTTTCTCGACCGAGCTGCTCCTTCTTTAACTTGTGTATATTCACGTACGCATAACAAATGCTTATCGTAGAAAATTCAATTCTATACAGGAATTTCACTGTAAAAGACCACGGAGCCAAGACTTCGAGAAAATAATGTTCTAAACACATTTCTAGCGATACGTTTTACTTAGTTATATCTGAATCTGAATCAGTTAAGTTGGCAAAAATCCTTTAAGAGGACATGAACGTCAACCGAGCATAAACAGTATTAGTGAACAAAAAAATATAAAAAATATATAAAAAAAAAATATAAAAATAAAAAATAAAAAATAAAAAAAACACATTATTTAATTTGGGATCGTCTCCTTAATACAAAGGACAAGGCTAAATGTTTTATATTTATAAGGTAAGGAAATAAGATGGTAGCCATCTGAAGTAAAAGTTTGTTGTTTCTATGATGTTACATATCCGTTGCATAATGGTCCATAGCACTGTAGTGGCATGGTGGCTCACTAGCCTAGGATAGAGCATTATTTAATGTAGGCCTAGGCCTACACCTTTCTTCTGCCAATGTCAGGACCTTCACAAATCAAGTGGGTGGGCCTAACTAGTACAGTATGCCTAGGGGCATACTGTAATAACGTTAGTGTCACTGTCAGAATGAGACTGTGACTGACACGACAGGTCAGATTTTCACGAAATTTATATATTAATAAACTCTTCCGTAATACGCAAAAACCTAAACTAGACTTACCACTAGCCTCGATGGAGGCATTTTTCTCTTGCTTTTTGGCATCTGATTTCTTCCCGGGTCTACCACTTACAGAGGCTCTTCGTTCTTCTTTGGTTTGCTGTTGGCCCATAGCCTAGCCTACACGAACAATTAAGTTAGGCCTTTGCAATAATGCTGACCAGCTTACTTTCCTCTTATCAAAATCCTGAAAGTGGTTAAGATTTGTGAGAATGAAGTCCTCTAAGAGACAACATCTAGAGCAGAAAAATATAATTCCTGGCTTAACTTTCATTCCTGTAAAAATAAAAGTAAAATCCGATCGTGAAAAATAACACCTAACCAGGAAGTGGGTGCCATTTTGGGATATGATGATCATCTTAATGAGGGAGCTGTTAAATTTTATCAGAAATATAGTTTCAGAAATATAGTTTGGCAAAAAGTTTTTGCAATTTCTACTTAAATCAAAAGTTTTAGGGAAGTTTTATTATTTCAATGTTAAAAATAATACGTCAGATTTTTTAGTCACGGCTGATCAAAGCTTGATCAATTGTTAACTTAAACTATGATGTCTAAAAGACTGGGCGGGAATGTTAAAATCTAGGATTAGTTAAGTGGTCAAGCAAGTCCATCTTATATAAAAGAGGACTTCGATAGAAACAAAATAGGGAATAAAGCGTTCAGAAATCTTATTCCGTTTAGCCCTTTAGGAGATCTTTAAGTTAAAAAGTTTGGCGTAATTTGTGTAGAATTGACTGGAAATAGCTGTGACATCACAGCCCCAGATTCCTCAACGTCTTTGTTTATTTTATTGTATTTTGTCTTGCAACTCTGTGGCTTAAAAACCATTGGATATGAAAAGAAAAAAATTAAACAATTAACATTTGTTTAAAATGTGAGTATCAGTGGCGTGGTGGCAGGGGGCCAGGGAAAATTCCCCCGCAGTGAAGCTTTCTGAGATGGGGTGCCAAAATTTGAGAACATAGTTTTTTAGGGAAATATTTATGTGTTTGATCAATAACTTTGATTATGTTGTCAGTGATTAACAACAATAAAAGTTTTCGCACAACTTCTCTTTAGAAATATATTTGCTAATTTCTCGATAAAACAATCTTCCAACTATTAAGAATGTAATAAAGTTCCGGGACTTAGCCTCTAAATCCCACTGCACTATGGCTTAGGCATTCGAGCGGGCCAATAGATTTCGCTGTCGTGGACGGAGAACACATTGAAAAGTTAGACATACATTTTTGGAAGGCACATTTACACTTTGTCACTCTATCATTATATGAGCTCGAAAAACAATGTGTGCGTTTTTCCTCCTTTCATTCATTAATTGCCATTATCGTATTTCTTTAAACTTATATGAAAAACATGATAAGCATCGATGAACCCCAATTAAAGACACAACTTGTAGTGAACTGAATATTTCTTCGAAAATTAAGTTTTCTAAACTGATTTTAGTGTGTATTTGATATCGTGTTAACATGGAAAGTAATAAACAATAATCATGAAATTAGTCAATTGTAATAAATTACAAATAATTGTACCCACAAAATGCAATAAATTGCCTGTTTTCCGGGACTTCACCCCTTTGTTACCCACAACGCGATAGCACCTCCGGCATAACTATGTTCATCATTCAGCCACAGCCACCTGGGCAGTGTGGAGGGAGCCGGTCGGAGTGGCGGGGAGGGACGATAAGACAAAAACAAAACAAAATCAAACAAAATTGGGCCAGTGGAGATGGCACAATGTAAGGACATGTGTGTATTCATATGTAAACGCACTCAATTAACAATCATACTTGCAACCAGAAGAAGACCACGGAAAGGGGGTAATATTGTACAGGTGCTTTGCATGCGCCCATTGAATAGAACCAGTTGAGTACAACGATTTTGCTTATTGAATATAGGCCTATCTGTCAAGATTAAAAATGCCTATGGCACAAGGGCGCCATGCTTCAAACTGTTGAGGCCCATCCCAAAATGGGCATATTTTCATGATTCTGATACTTCAGCGTACCTAGGCCTTCTTCAGTCATTTCATGGCACGACCTCCAGTCAGACTCTGAATACAATTTAACTTATACTTGTTGAATTTAACTTTTTTAACAGTTTATCAGTGAGCTGAATTTACCTTCTCGAGTGAATGTCCTGCCTAAACTCAACACTTTCAATTCTTTATTTTTTATTCTATTGTATGATAATGCTGTTCTTAAGAAATCTTAATATAACACCCAAGTTATAAAACTGAATTTGGAATCATTCTCTTGAACTCTTTTGTTTACTTGCATGGCTCCCTCCAATAAGTGCATTTTAGACATTTTTTGGGAATTTTTGTGAAATCGAGTTTCATTTCCATTGTTTTCTTTCCAAAATTGATCAACTGAAGTTCACTGAACCTTATGATTGATTAAGAAAAGTGATGATGTATCAAAACTGTTTCATGTAATTATCAATATTTCTTTCCCAAATTTCAGATATCAAGGGCAGTGGCGGCGCCAGGATTTTGGTCATGGGAGGTAGCGTGGGAAAATTTGTCTGGGGCAAAAGCCAATAAATCGGACAAAACATGTCACTTTACAACATTTTCTGGAGGGCAAGTGGGGGGCAAAAGCCAATGTCACTTTACAACATTTTCTGGAGGGCAAGTGGGGGGCAAAAGCCAACAAATCGGACAAAACATGTCACTTTACAACATTTTCGGAGGGCAAGTGGGGGAAGCAATCTTGCAGGGGGTGGGAGAATTCCCCCTGTAACGCCGCCACCGATCAAATTGCGTTCTAATATTAAATCTGGATCAGGGTTATAAAAATATCCAATTTCCAATTTCCCAACTTCTCCCTTTGAAAATATTTGGGAGAAGAATCAAAACAATAAGTTAACAGGCTGACAATTGCAATTTTAAAGTTGTACCATTCTGCCATTCTGAGGTCACAAAATATCGTGCAATTTATGCTTTTAGTATATATATGTTTTATAGTGTTGTAAAATGGTAAATTTGTAATCGATTTTAATGTGACTTATTGCTGTTTGCATGACTTTTACAGTATATTTTGAACAACACACAACTTCGGATTGCATTGACGCAATGAAGATGAGGAAAAGGATGGTGGGAGGGATGAGAGAAGGGAGGGAACGAGAGGGATGACGAAATGGAAGGAACAAACTTTGGAGACGACGGAAGGGAGAGTGGAAAGGATGAGGAAATGGAAGGAACGAGGGATCAAAGCAGAGGCGGCGGAAGATGTTTTAATCTGGGGGCACAGGATTTGAGGGGTACTTTCCAACTGTCATATTTTCAAAGCATGTAGCACAGCAATATAGCTGAATAGGGTCAACCATCCTGACGTAATCTCCATTTTCAACATGCTTACAACGTATACATTCTATCTAGCGGAACTTAAATACCTCATTCCTGACGACGTAAACGCCGTGCTTCCGTCGGTGACGTATAAACTCCATGTTTAACGTGTTAGCAACGTAGAAATCGAATTTAATGCAACTTAAACGCCCCATTCCTGGCGGCATAAACGCCGTGCTCCGGGTGACGTAATCTTTATGTTTAACGTGTTTACATCGTAAGGACGTAAGTTGGCGGACAAGAAACATACATTTTCCGTCGAGTATAACACCGGAAATTCGGTGCTTCATTGAACGGAAATTCTTTGCTCAAAGTGACGTAAGTGACGTAAATGTTTTATTTGTTACAACGTAATATTGTCAACTTTGAAAACCAAACACTGGCATATTTCACACTTTAGTCGACGGTAACTCCTTGTTTTCTGCATTGGAAACTCGATTCGGACGCCATGGTCGGAACCCTTTGGTCGGAAATGCAACATAAATGGTCCAAACTGGTAATTGTAGTCCAAACTGGTAATTGTAGGAAGTTAAACCTTATGAACTAAATTCCACAAGCCTAACTATACATTTACTGCTATTAAATCAAACAATATAAAAACTATTTTTTATATATTTAGGTAACTTCTATTATACATTTAAGATTTAAAAACATAAACGTAGGCAATAAATTAAGGGACGGCATTATATATATATGACGAGCTTTCTGGCTGTTAAGTACACTAATACAAACAGCTCTCCGCCATTGATGTTATAAAAAATGAAAAATGCTGACTTAAAGTTAACTAGACACAAAATGAGTACATCTTTCTGTTGAATTTTTCAAATATTTATTGACCTGTTTTGCCTTACAAATCTCAGGTAATACCCGAGTACGTGGTATGAAATTTTGTCGTATAAGTTTTGTAGCCCTCCACGCCACTAGGGTCAAAATAATTTGCTGCTCTAATATGTCGGTGAAGTGCCCCTTTAACTTTTAAGTCTTCTTTCTGATTGGTTAGCTTTCCCATTTTACCTATCTATCTATCTGTCTAGGTTGATATTGAGACTAAGAAGACTGGATGGAAAAAAAAAAAAATGCATGAGGTCAATTGATTAAAGAGGGAGGCTCGTCTCACTATAATACGGTAAAAATGGGGGATACTTTCTTTTGACGTCACTTCCGGTTGTGAAGGCAAGATCCGATCCTCTGTCTGTTCGTACCACACAGTACAGCCAGACACTAGCATGTACGTTGTGTGTGCAGGATTGCATACACAGCGCATTACGTTACTGTGACGAGAAACTTATTTGTTTTTTTCAATGCTTTTTTGTCAGAGAGCGAAAGTGAAATTTTAGTATCATAATACTACAATGATAGTCATTAAATGAAAATTACTGAGAAAAAAAGAGAAAAAGATGAAAGCAAAAAATCAAAATAAACGATTCTACCGGGGCTTGAACTCACGGCATGATTTGAAGGAAAAAAAAGGTATTACTTGAGATCGTCACATGCATCTGGCCTCTCGTGTGTCAATCTTGAAGGGGTTTTTAATTACTATATACCTTGCAATACGAGACAACGAATCGCGCAGCAAAATTTCAACCAATCAAAAAATTTGAAAGGATTTCTAAATATTGTGCACATATGACGATATCGCCTCTTTAACATTCTTAAACACAAAGCATATAAAAAGGCTTTATAAAACCTTAACTTCAGAATAAGTTAATTTTTCTTCAACTTAAAAAGATTTATAAATTAATCACAACTATCATAAACAGATAAATAAACATATTTTTTAGAATTATTAACTAACTCACTAAAGGCTTCCCTGTCCATATTTTGATGACTGTAGGAAGTTATTCTTAACTTTTGAGGTTTAATGTCATAATTTTGCCATCCTCAAACCAAATTGCATTTGTATATTTTCTTATGCTTACTTCAACAATTTTATATACTTTACTTTTCTTTAAGAATTTTAATATTAAAGTTAACTTTTAAAAGGATAGAAAACGGATGATTTGTCAATTTGTTTTTTGATTGTAATATTTCGAGCGATGACGAAAGTGATGACATTCAACTCTAACAAAAGATTCAACGCCTTTTAGGAAAAGACGTTTCTAGAATTGATGAAGGCAGAAACGAGAATATTATGAGAATAAGATCAAAATAGTTTTGTTTAAAATATTTTACCGAAAACTCAAAAAGAAATTCGAATATGCAGATATGTACTGGTATTAAGTCATTCTGTCGAATTTTCTATATAACAATTGAAATTTCATTTAACGCCATCATTAAGGCTAACGCCTTGGGCCTCTTAACCCTCACGATGACGTAATACCCATGTTCCAAGCTGTTACACAGACACGGGGACTATGATCGAAATTAATGCCTAAATAAGATTTCACAATCGACGAAAAATGACTAAAAGCTATTCACCTTTGCAACCTTACATACTTAATTTTTAACTTGATGAAAAAGACATTTACACACTAGAGAAAATCGAGATCACAATCGATCATAAACTGATAAATTATTAAAATTATGAAGCATGACTGGGCAGGATATTTATTTTTATAATGTAAATCCAGTTTTTCATTGTCTTTTGTAATTCTTCGAACAAGTCGAAGGATTACAACAAATTCTGGTCGAAGCATTTTGAGTTTTACCATACCGCCAATAAATTTTGTAAAAGTAATAAACAGGTGATAGTTTTCGGCGACAAACATTTAGAAACGGAAAAAAGCATTAATAAATAAAAATTGCGATTAGTCCGCTTAGTACCGTGGCTCTGAAAGGACATTTCGAGTTTACGAATTCACGAGATTTTCGTCACGAGTTCACGGTTTTTCATCACGACTTTACGAGATTTTCGTCATGAATTCACGAGTTCACAACTTGACGAGTTTCAATAAGTGTATTGTTTATAAATGACCACGTGTTGCGCCAAGCGGGATATCGGTAGTACGGAACTAATAAGGTATCCAGCATCCAAAAATGGGAAACCTCAGCAAAAAAAGTAATAAAAATATTTTCGAGAAGTACTATTATGGGACAGGGAGCTGAGAACTTGAAAACTTCAGAAATGGTGGAAAAAGGATAGGTCTTGACTATGCATATCCAAACTTGACGAGATTTGTTGCAGTAAAAGTTTTATGGGAAACTTTTTTACCATGGGCCCACACCAAAATTGTATGTTTTTTTTCTTTCCAAAACACAAATTAAAGAAGCTCCACGAGTGAAATTTGGGGTATTTTGCTTGATGTTTGTGGTATTTTCTTCCATCTGCCAATATTAAATGACATAGGGGCACCTTGTAAACTTTACCAAAACGATAGGAGAGGGCATGTCAGTTTATGTCATGACAATGGCCCGGCGGGCTGCCGGATCCAAATATTAAGTTTCGCCAGGGGCGTTGTCAGGATAATATGTCAGGAGAGGGGGGGGGGGGGCAAGCCAAACCAAATCAGGGATGATATGATAACGTGTTTTGTGAGCAGTTATGATACGAATAAATGGAACATATTGGGATGAGGGTACATGGTCTTATAAGCGGGAAGTAGGGAGAAAGTTCCTCCCTGAAAGGTTTTCTCTAGATAGGGAAATCTAGGAAATTATTAACAAAAAATTGATGGAGATCTTGGTAAAATCATTAGAAATTTTAGTACAATTTGGCAACGTTTTCCGATAATTTACGAAAATTTACCGAAAATCAAAGAAAAATTGCGCCAAATATGAAAAAAGTTTTCCGAAAATTGAAGAAGATGGCACAAGAATGAAAGAAATTTCCCCAAAATTGAAAGAGATATCCCAAACATTGAAAGAAATTTCCCAAAAATTGAAGAAAACTTAGTAATACCTAAAATTGAAAAAATTAGCTCCAAATTGAAAGGAATTTTTCAAAAATTGAAGAAAATTGACCATTAATTGAACAAAAATTGATGAAAATTGACTAAAAATCAAGGAAATCTCCCCCAAAATGAAGGAAATATTCTAAACATTGAAGGAAATTTACCAAAAATTGAAGATGAAAGAAAATGTACCAAAAATCTAAGAAAATTTTCCTCAAGTAATGGAAATTGTCCGAAAATTAAAGAAAAAAACTGCACGAGAGAATCAAAGGAAATCCCAAAACAATGAAGGAAATTTACCGACAATTGATGAATATTTTTGTTAATTGAAGAAGAGATATCCCATACATTGAACTGTTGAAGGAAAATTTCAAAAATGAAGGAAATTTTACCTGAAATTGAAGAAAATTACTCCAAAATAAAGGAAATTTGCCGCAAATTAAGAAAATTGACAGACTGACTAAAAATCGAAAAATAAAATGTCCCTAGATGAACGAAATTTCCGAGAATTGATCGAGAATGAATGAAATTTCCCAAACATTGAAAGGGATATCATAAATAGTGAAGGAAATTTCCTAAAAATTGAAGAAAATTTCCAAAAGTTACACGAGAATTAAGGAAATTTCTCAAACATTGAATGTTATTTCACAAACATTGAACATGTTGAATAAAATTTCCCGAAAATTTCCCGAAAATTGAAGGAAAGTTGTTTT
Source organism: Chiridota heheva (assembly GCA_020152595.1). Classification (NCBI taxonomy): domain Eukaryota; kingdom Metazoa; phylum Echinodermata; class Holothuroidea; order Apodida; family Chiridotidae; genus Chiridota; species Chiridota heheva. The sequence goes on along the minus strand of JAIGNY010000111.1, from coordinate 489,080 downwards.
AGACTTTTGAGAAGTGGGGGAGGAACATGTGACCCCGGTTCTGCCGCCTATGCAAAATATGTGAAATGCTATATGTATGATAATAATAATAATAATAAATGTTATTTAAATACGCCATTCACCAAAGTACCATGGCGCTTACAAAGTAAAATAAAAACAAAATAAAAAATATCAAAATAAGTGGGTCTTAAAGAGTTTTTTGAATACTGTGGTGGATGGAGAAGTTCTCATGTGGGTGGGTAAAGTGTTCCAGGATCTGGATGCAAGTATTTCAAATCTTTTGTCACCTATGGCAGAATTGGATATGAGTATGTGAAGGGAGTCATTACTTGATCTGAGTTCACGTGCGGGTTTTCTTATCTTGATTATATCCTTTAAATACCAAGGCGCCTCACCATTCAGGATTTTGTAGATGAAGAGAAGTGTTTTGTAGGTGACCCGTTTTGATATTGGTAGCCAGTGTAGTTTGCTGATCAATGGACCTGGATCAGTTTGTCTACCAGCACCGAATATCAGACGCGCTGCTCTATTCTGGAGACGCTGCAATCTTGTCAAGTCTCTACGAGATAACAGTAAAGAGTGAGTTGCAGTAGTCCAACCTGGATGTGATTAAAGCACGAACTAGGTAGTGACATGTGTTTGTGTCGATAAATCTTCGAATACGCCAGAGGTTTCTGATGTGGTAAATTATTGACCGACGTAAAGCGTCAACATGGCTACTGTACTTACTGTACTACTGTACTTACAGACTTAAGAGATATATGAGAATCATGCCCGACTTCGCTATATCATAATCAATTCCTCCCGAATCTGCATGATGCTGTCAATATGATTCTCGGGTCACCAATCTTATTTGGGCGAGGAAGTGAAACTTCAGATACAGTATACTGGTATACGTACAACCAGCCTCACAAAAGTTCGATATGCATTTATGCATTTATGCAATTATCTTTTGGTTTATAAGTGTTCAAAAACAGTCCCACTGTCTAAAGAGCCATGAAATTTATATTTTATTCTCTGCAATTCTTTGAAAATATCGTAACGGTTGTAGTAACTTTGATGCTTTTTGGCGCCGTGATGTATAACTGTATAAAGCAAATTATTTAAAATTAAAATTTCAGTCTCACCCTTGTATTTCTTTTCCCGTTTTCCCTAGGTGAGTTTCTCATGTCGCGTCTCTGTCTTGTGTCAGCACCTCTTAGGAACTGCTTCTGTACTCTCTGAAATAAAAACAAATTACATCCAGATATTAAGAGCATCTCTGAAAAATGCATGATAACAATAACGAGGGTATACGCCTGAAAATTGCAACGACGTGTATTTATTCGCTAAAACTTTTCATAATAAGTTCAAATTATTTAATAAACTTTATTTTTAGTTTTCTATCAGTCAATCAGTAGCGTAGGAAGCGGGAGCAGGGGAAAAAACTGCCCCCTAACGGAGTTTACTTTCCCGGTCGACCCATCTCTTTCCCGATCTGACCAAACTGGCTAAAATTTGAATTAAGGAAAACTGGCCGCAAATTTCCCGAAAACTGGCCAAAATGACCTGAAATTCTGGTCAAATTTTCCCGAAAACTGGAAAAAAATTCCCGAAAACTGGCAAAAATTTCTCGAAATTGAAAAGAAAATTCCGAAAAAGGAAATTTTCTGAAAATGAAGGATATCTCTCCAAAATTGAACAGCTGACTGATTGAAGTAAATTTCTGGAGTAGCAGCATCTTTTCAAGGAAACTTAATTTACCAGTGAAATGTTTGCACTTGTCACAGGGAACCTTCCTACGCCACTTTATTTAATACGGCTGAAGATAAAATATGGTGCTGGAATAAATAAACAAGTGTTTTTATATTTGATAAAATTAAATTTCTATGTTTAGAATTAGCAATAACATGTATATTAACAAAGCATATTATTGTTAGGTAACTGCATGCATCTTCCTTTCCTAAGAACTGAAGAAAGTTTGAAAGATATATGCACATGAAGACTAAGGTAACATTAGCTAAAATACTTTATAATCTATTACAGACCATGAAAGCAAAACACTTCATCACAATCGTTTTCAGCGATTTACATCAATATGCATAAATTTGTGATGTATTACAGGGCAACTGTGATATTTTCTTTTGTAAATTATTCTTATCATTTTTAGTAACTAAGATTAGGAAACAATGTTAATTGTTAGCTGTCCGCCCTTACCATCCCATCACGAGTCGCAAGGAACTCGTGGTAAAATAAAAAGGAGGAGGGGGCATAGTTATTAAGGAAGACTTTTCCTTTTCAAAAAAGGCACTTTAGTTGTCGGAAAATTTAGGGGACGTGCCCGTTGGCCCGGTTCCTCCTACACATATGGTTTTATCATAGGCCACACTTTTTTTCGAAATGTATACTTTTGTGTGGTGATTTGTTTGTATCTTAGCGTGATTTTGTGAGTTTGCCCCCCCCCCCCTCCCCACACACACACACACACACACACACACTTTTCGCCCCACTTGCGGTAGGAAAATCCCGTCTATGGGTTTGGGATTAGAAGGCCAGGACCAATATTGGTCGAATAGATCAAATGCCCTATTTTGAAAATTAATGCTTTGAAAATTATCTGCCACGGCCCTCAATTTCGGGCCCCTTGTATATGATATGCTTCAATTGTGTCAAATAAATACTAAATGTATGCAACACCTTCAATGTACTATATGTAGGATTTGTGACTGAGTGGATTTCTATTTCATAGTATTTGTTTTCAAGAATGGCCTAGAATAATTCATATAACTTTAAAAAGGGCACAGCCTGTCTCAGACCGCCCTCAACTTTCAAAAGAGAACCACCTATTCCGGTCCGTCCTCAACTTTCAAAAGTACGCCTCCTGCCCCGGTCCGCCCAAACTTTCAAAAGGGCACCTACTGCCAGTGGCCCCTTCCCCGTTATTCCGAAATCGCTGCCTGTTTTAATAAAATTAGCATGATGAATTGAAAATTGGTCAAACTTTGATTAGTCACTTCTCAAAAAATAAAGGTGCTATTTTCACAATTTTAAAACTGATCTGTTCGGATTTTAATGGTTTATGGGGATCTTATATGAAAAAGGACTTCAAACAAATTAGTAAAGAAAGTAATGAAAATTCTTATTCCTTTAAGGATATATCTGAGCTTAAAGTTTGGTATCATTTGTGTAGAAACGATTGAAATCAGACTAGTTGTGACGTCACAGCCTCGAATTGCTCAGTCTTTATGTATTCTTTTATACATGTCCTGCGATTTTTTGACCTGAAAACTATGGGATATGTAAAAAAAAAAGTAGTAAAACTGAATCTAGGAAGGGCATTTATAATATACCATTAGAAGAACGTTCGAGGAAAAATAATTCAATTAGTGAAAAAATTAAATTGATCTAAAATTGTTAAAAATGTGAGGATGAAGACGCCAACTTTCCATCGTAGACTTACTACACCAGTCATTTCCACACAGATAAGACCAGATGACCAGAGTTTTAAACTTGAACGTTTAATATCTGTTTTATATCTTAATGTTATAAGATTTTTTAATGCTGTCTGCACCATTTTGTTTCTTTTTATGTCCTTTTTCATATAAGATGGATATGCTTGACCACTGTACTAATCCCTTAACAAATGGTTAGACATGTATTTGGACCAAAAAGAATATTAATCCCAATTATTTTCTATGAAAAAGAAAAAGAGGAGATGAGGTGACGAGAGATGACACTTAATTGGACTCATCATGCAGCCACTTTAACTGTTTTAGCAAGGTTGATGGGCAGATAGCAATAACGAAAAGTATGATAAATATTTCATAACAAACAAAAAAGTATCTAGGAATATATATATATATATATACATATATATATAGATGGCAATAATATAAAAGTATGATAAATATTTATAACAAACACATTTCATTCCTCAATATATATATAAGTACCTATATATATATATATATATAAGATATTGAACATATATCTATTTGTTTATATATGAAGGTATTAAACATATCTAGGTCTAATTTCCAAAATTTTGATCATTGTAAATATTAAGAGGGCATGAATTTAAATGTATTTTACAAGAAATTTATCCGACAATAATTCATTTAAAAAATTGAGTTGTCTTTATTGCCATACATCAATAGTTGTGCAAAAATTCAAAATAGAAGAAAAAGTTAACCTGGACTTTTTGTTTTAATATGCATTGAAATGGTTGAAAATTACGAGGGCGCAATTTCCGACTTTCCACAGCAGTCATTTTTACAAAAATGACACGGAAGTCTAAACTCGAATTTCAGTAGTTTCCGCACATTTTTTTTTTAAGTCATCTTTTCATTCAACTGTACAAATTGAACCAGCATGACAACTGAAATAATCCTTTAAGCTACATGAATTAGGTTGAAGTTACATAACCACGTATCTATAATATGAGTTCAAATGATTTTAAATATTCTAAATAAGAAATCGTAGCCTACAAATTGGTGAAACAATTGCCAAAAGTATAAGGCTTGGAATTTTAAGGTTAATCATGCCTTAATCTTTTATTTGCCAAAATCATGCAAATTAGTATTTAGTTATACGAAAACCGGTAACAATTATGACATGATAATAAAAATATCTCTACATTTCCTGGTGTAAACTGCTTTTTTGTTTATAGTTTTCTAAGAACAGAATAAATCATTAGAACCCAATGTTTTCTTGGCACATAATATTTTCGGACTGAATGCTCATGAATCACCAAAATGCATAAAAAGAAAGGAAGAACATTCCTAATAGGCCTATACATAATCAAAGTTTCTTGTTCGAGATATTAGTTATTACTATAAATACTGACTGGCCAAGAAATAGCTCAGAGGAAGTGCCTTTACTACAGTCACTAGTAGTAAGTATAAAAGCATGAATAATTTTACCGGTGACGTGTCAAATACATTTCCTTAGGACAAAATTTTATTTTTTTAAACTTTTATCAACACAATCATTATAAAAATGGATTTGTAAATTAGACAACAAAAATGGTCTAATTTCTTAGATAATCGTAAAATTCCTAACAGCATTGGAATACTTCTTCTGGGCCGTTTACCATTGACAACAAACACCCTGAAAAAGCGAAAAGTTCATTAATATATATTTTTATTTATATCCAAAATGGTAATGATAGCGATGTTTTAATCTTGAAACCCCTTTTCCACAAGCCACTTGGGGGCAGGAGTTGGCGGAGGCAGGGTGATTTCCGGAGAAGTTTATGCAGTTGGATTCATTTTGCAGTTTGTGTGATCGTGAGAGGGGGGAGCCACAAGCGGCACAGCGGGGTTGGGAGAAGAATTGTTTTTTTCTGTTGCTGAATCGCTGGCAGTTGTGGCATATGAGGGGGGTTGGTATGTTAGAGGAGACGGGGACGTGGATGTAATCGACGTGGATAGAGGTGGGGGGGGGGGATTTGAATGTGAGGAAGTAGGTGCTGGTCTGGATGGTGGTATTGTGGGAGAGAGAAAGTTGGCGGATATCATTGATGCCCTGTGACTTAAGTTCAGTCTTGATTTCCTCGGGGGGATTTCTTGGAGATCGGGGCACTTAAAGACCCCTGGAGGAGTTGAGGTAGCGGTGCGGGTGGGGGTGATGTTAATTCAGGTGTTTGCAAGGGTGGTGGAGGATAGGAGGAGTTTAGATTGGGTAGAGGTTGAGCATTTGACAAGGTCTCCAGACTTTAGGCATTTTATATGGTCGGGGTGCCAATGAGACCCTTGGTGAGGGCAAAAGGGAAGAGGTTTTGAGACCTGTTTAACGGGAGGATAGGCTGTGATGAACTTTGGCTATGGTGGTGGGTGATGGGGGGGGGGGGGAGGTGGAGATTTGCAAGGAGAGGAGAGGAGGTGGGAAGGAGGTAAAAGAGGCTGGGGAAAATTGAAGCTGGGGGAGAGGAAGTTCATTTGAAGCATTTTGAGCGGGTACTGAAGTTTGAAGGGAGAGTCTGAGGTCTGCTGTATCCATGATGATGGAAACAAAAGGGAAGTCGTGGGTAAAAATAAACTGACGGAAGACACAAAAAATAGAAAGAGGAGTAGCAGGTACCCCGAGAGGGGTGAAAAAGAAGAGTAAAAGTGTAGAAACAGTGTGAATGGGATGTGGATGGAGGTCAGGAGAAGACAAAGACCGGGAGTTGCCCACGCAACCGGCAGGCTCCGGTGCAATGTGTGTGTTATGCTAAGCTAACGATAGATGTAGGGGGGAGAATGAAGAAAAGGAGAAAGGTCTCACCAAAATTCCAATGGAAAAATTGGGTGTTGGGAGGTCAAATTTAGAAATTATTTACATAAACTTTGATAAAATAAAAGGAAAAATTGTGTAAAATTATTTGAAATTTTTCTTTGTTTGTTTGATGAGGGTTTAACGGCACCACGATAACAAGGGTCAAATTGTGACTGAGAGGTTATATCATTATAGAGGTAGGAAGGAAAGAAAACAGGGAAAGTTTGAGAGAAACACAAAAACTAAAGTCAGAAAGCTGGGATCGAGAGAGGAGGTGTATGGGTGAAAAAAACAAAGTAGAGAGGGGGTGGGAGAGGAGGACTAAATATGGCTGTAGAGGGGAGTATGATGAAGGAAAGAGATAATTTTATCCAAAGGGTTTTTCTGGAAAAACTCGACAATTGAGTTGTGGGGAGTGAGGGAAGCTCTGGGAAGGTTGTACAGAGGGCAAGCAAGGAGAACGTGATGGACTGTGAGAGTGCAATGGCAATTGTTGCAGAGGGTTGGGAGCCAATAAGGAGGTGGGAGTGAGTGAGGTGGTTGTGACCTATTCTACGACAGATAATATGAACGTAGTCGACACGAGAGAGGTTGCGGATGGTGGGTTTGATCGGAATGGTGGGCTGATGACGTGGAGTTTGTTATCAATTTGGGAGTCCCATGAGGTTTGCTAGCGTTCACGAACAAGGGAAGCGATAAACGGTTTGATGTTAGAAAGGCTTTTGGGAAATGGGGTAGGGGGAGGTTGAGGGCAAGCTTAGCGGCTGTATCAGCCCTGTCATTGCCAGGGATGCCAACATGGCTGGGTATCCAGAAGAAAATAATATCTTTTCTTGCAGAGGGTGGGCGAAAGGAGTTTATGGGGAGGTGGGATGTAGAGTTATCCAAATTTTCCCGTAAATTGACAAAACATTCCCCGCCCCCAACCAAAAACAAAAAAAAACAAAAAATCATTCCTGAATATCGAAGAGAAAAATCCTGAAAGTGTTTGAAACTTTCTAAAAACATTTTTTTAATACTGGGGGTAAAAGAATAATGTCCACTAAAAATCATAACATGTGGGGCAAAACTTGACACATAACCGATTGAAAATGGGCAAACATTGGCAACAATGCTATAATATTAAAAGATAAAAATAGCTGAAAAGATTGTTTTTTGCTCTTCAGAAATTTTCTGATAATGAGGGCCCCCAAATTTGAGTTTGAAGGAGCGTCTCAGAATTCTTGTGATTTGGGGGCTCAAATTTGATTTTGCCCCAGGGCCTCGTAATCCTCTCAGTGGCCCTATGTACCTTACCTTGACAATTATTCAAAACCACATATCCATAATCAAATGCGACAAGGAAGCATTGGGGTGAAATAAGGGCCGTAGCTAGCACAAAATTAAAAAGATGGGGGAGGGCAAAATATAAGAAAATGGGTATGGTGGACCTTAGGGGGAGCAAATGCCTTCTGACCCCATGTTTTACTGTAGAAATTCACATTCGGTGAAAAATCGTGGGGGGTTGTTCCACCACCAACCCCACCCTCCCACTAGCTACGGCTCTCTTCAAAAACTCTGTACACCTGTAATTCACACGTCTTATATCAGTAACAAAATGTACGAAATCACAACAAATTCATAAAATTATTTCTCATCGTTATCTATTGCTTTTTAATTACAGAAACTGAATATACTTTTGGCTAAAAGGCTCTTTCCCCGATAGAATGTTTGGCCTGTACATCCTATACACAGTTTCTGAACTTCAAATATTTTGAAAGTATACAATGGTAAAATGTGGTCTCTTCAAAAACTCTGTAACACCTGTAATTCACACATCTTGTATCAGAAACAAACATGTACGAAATCACAACAAATTCAGTGCATTATATCTCATTGTTATCTATTGCTTTTTAATTACACAAACTGCATATAGTTTTGAAGGTATAAACAGCTTCTATTTTCAAAATGGATTTCTATTGTCAAAATGGACTGGAATAACGCCTTCACATTACCATTATTCTCCTTTTTTGGTACTTGATAAACTATGTACCAGAAAGCAAACAAAATTTTTGTTAGCTATTCTGGCACAGAAATGTTTATTTGAGTGTATAATGTAAAGGCTTTATTCCAGATTTTGACAAATAAAATGAAAATATAAAATAGAAGCTGTTTATAGTGTCAGGTAGAAGTGGATGCAACACCAGGTGTTTACCCTTTCAGTATTCCATTTTGACAAAATGGATTTCTAAAATGGACTGGAATAAAGACCTCATATTTCCATTATAATTGACACATAGAAATCTCTGTCGAATTTCTTTTCTGGTAAATATCAAGTACAAAAAGGTATAATGGTAAGAATTCAGTCCATTTTGACAATAAAAATCCATTTTGAAAATAGAGGCCGTTTCAGAGAAATAATACAAGGTAAAGAATCATGCCAATGGGGCCCAGCATTTAATACCCTTGCACAATGAGCTGTGGGCACCCCACAGGTCTGATTCTATGTCAGTGAATTATTCGGTATACCTATGAGATAACCATAGATAAATCTTGTGGGACTCTAAAAAGAAACTTCACAGCATTTTAATCATGCACTTAACCACCTGTATGTACCATTTGTGTAGATGTTAAAGTGGCTCCAATTGTTGTGATTCATTTCTACAAGCTTGATGTTTGCAACAACCATAGATGCCTCATTGTTAATCACATGGCAAGCATTTGTGGAAAGGCAGAACAAAACATATTCCTTTACCTCACCCCCAACCCCAATGGAAAAGCAAAAAATATGTACTTTACAGTGAAATATGGTCAAAGATGCATGTTAATTTGAATCGTGTGTGAATTGATCAAATTTTGTAACATATGTAAAATCTATCATGCGTGAAAGTGCAGATAGCTTAAATTGTATATGTCAGTCCTAAATTTGTATGCATGAAAGACAGCTCAAATTGTGTATGTCAGTCTTGAAATCTTTCCAAATTTGTATGCATGAAAGTAAAGACAGCTTAAATTGTGTATGTCAGTCTTGAAATCTTTCCAAATTTGTATGCATGAAAGTGAAGACAGCTTAAATTGTGTACGTCAGTCTTGAAATCTTTCCTAAATTTGTATGCATGAAAGTTAGGACAGCTTAAATTGTGTACGTCAGTCTTGAAATCTTTCCTAAATTTGTAGGCATGAAAGTGAGGACAGCTTAAATTGTGTGCGTCAGTCTTGAAATCTTTCCTAAATTTGTATGCATGAAAGTGAGGACAGCTTAAATTGTGTATGTCAATCTTGAAATCTTTCCTAAATTTTTATGCATGAAAGTGAGGACACCTTAAATTGTGTATGTCAATCTTGAAATCTTTTCTTAATTTTCATGCATGAAAGTGAAGACAGCTTAAATTGTGTATGTCAATCTTGAAATCTTTTCTTAATTTTCATGCATGAAAGTGAAGACAGCTTAAATTGTGTATGTCAATCTTGAAATCTTTTCTTAATTTTCATGCATGAAAGTGAAGACAGCTTAAATTGTGTATGTCAATCTTGAAATCTTTCCTAAATTTTTATGCATGAAAGTGAGGACACCTTAAATTGTGTATGTCAGTCTTGAAATCTTTCCTAAATTTGTATGCAATGATAAATCAAAGCAAAGAAATAACATTACCATTTAGAATCAGCTGCTCTCCTTTAAAGATTTGTAGAAGAGGATTAAAATATTATAAAAGGTCTAAAATATGTACTTTACAGTGAAATATGGTCAAAGATGCATGTTAGTTTGAATTGTGTGTGAATGTTTGGCAACTCCCAGAATTCTTTTCTCTAAATTCTTTTTATTTCTTTAAATTGATCAAATTTTGTAACATATGTAAAATCTTTTATGCGTGAAGGTGCAGATAGCTTAAATTGTGTGTGTCAGTCCAATGAAAGTAGAGACAGCTTAAATTGTGTGTGTCAGTGTTGAAAATTTTCCTAAATTTTTATGCATGAAAATGAAGACAGCTTATATTGTGTATGTCAGTCTTGAAATCTTTCCTAAATTTGTATGCATGAATGTAAAGACAGCTTAAATTGTGTACGTCAGTCTTGAAATCTTTCCTAAATTTGTATGCATGAATGTAAAGACAGCTTAAATTGTGTATGTCAGTCTTGAAATCTTTCCTAAATTTGTATGCATGAATGTAAAGACAGCTTAAATTGTGTATGTCAGTCTTGAAATCTTTCCTAAATTTGTATACATGAAAGTAAAGACAGCTTAAATTGTGTATGTCAGTCCTAAAATCTTTCCTAAATTTGTATGCAATAATAAATCAAAGCAAAGAAATAACATTACCATTTAGAATCAGCTGCTCTCCTTCAAAGAATTGTAGAAGAGGATTAGAATACTATAAAAGGTCTACATGCTCGTACATCACAAATCTGAAAATATCTGAAAATTAAAAAGGTGTAAAACAGCAAATGTTTATCTGATTTTGACAGAGACCTTTTCCTATTTTCAAGGTTTTCAGTAGAACTTAAGATAATTTATTGATGTACCAACAGTGACAGAAACTTTAAAAGAGAAGAAGGGGAGAAAAAAAAAACTGCACTTAAGTCAAGACATTTTTGCTAGTAATTATTTACTAATTTATCCATTACTTAATGTTGAAATGCAAAAAATGCTGAAAAAAACAGATAGGGGGACAAAACTGGACTTCTGAGAAGTGTGTGTTTGTTCCCCTGGCTCCCTGGCATCTTCCCTGGCATCTCCCCTGGCATCTCCCCTGGCATCTCCCTGGCTCTCTCCTGGCTCCCTGGCATCTACACTGACCATTAAGACAATGAAGAAAATGTATCTTTATGTGTCCATAGCACTATAAGCACCATCTTCTGTAAAACTTCAAATAAGTTAGTCAAACTCTAGTATGATCTCCAATGGCCCACAAGGAAGCTTGGCTTGACCCCAGTCGACTAATATGGTGACTAAATCATCTGACTTTCTTAGCTTTCCTCGACAGATGCTCCATGTCCATCTTTCCTTTGTGATCATATTCCTCTGATGAACATTCTCTTAGCGATTCCTTGCAAGAACCATCACCGTTGTCACCTTTCCAAGTGTACGTTGACTGATTCTAATGACTCGATGACCCATGTGGGATAGTCCCGGTCCAGGTAAGTCCTCTTCATAAAGCTCTTGATGAATTCTGGAAACCTATCCTCCACAATACTCTGCCTTATCCTTTCATCAAATTCATCTGAAGAGAAAAAAGGAAGCAGAAGCTCAACCATATGCATTGATCCTCGTGAAATATCACGTCCTGCAATTATTTTGTTTCATAGGATAAATATGCCTATGTTTCCTCCTCAGCAATTTCCTAAAAAAATTTTTTTTTTTTTAAAATTGTCAACACTTTTGACAAGTCTGTAAAGCAGACTTACAGTATGTTTGAAATGCTCAACTGACTGTATACTTTAGCTGATTGTTTAAGATTGACAAAAGTTCATCAAATGATTTTCTTGATCTACCCTCTTCTCCCCTCATAATAAAGTGACAACATCCGAAAAACGTTTTTCGGATTTTGTCACGTTATACTAACTGTGGTGTAGCGGTTATCATACATGTCTACAGACCACGAGGCCCTGTCTTCAAGCCTGGGTTGGGTAGACACGCCAGTGCACCACAAATGGTTATTAAAGGCGGTGGACATTGACTTGGTTGTCGATGTTATGTCTGTCCGTACATCGTACCTGTGTTCTCGTTCGAGTCGTATTAAGCGTTTCGTAATAGCATTGTTACCATCATAACCGAATACGCAGGCGACGACCCCATCATTGTAATTGTGTGTTAACTCATCGTCGTCGACATAATCTCATTAAATGCTTAATTATTACCTTTGATAATTAATACTATACACAAGAACATCGTTTGGTATTTCTTAACCCTTAAATGATGGTTAAATGCTATTTATGCTGTTGAAGGTCAAATTGTGCCTGAGAGGTCAGATCATTTTAGAGGTAGTAAGGAAAGAGATCTAATAAATCAAAGAGTAAATAAATTTAAAGCATCAGTATCTAACGAGTAAACATGGCAGGTAAGTCATCAGAAATGCTGGCAAAAAGAAAGGGAAGAATATCCAGGGTTCAAAATTTAAATTTTTGCCACTGTTCCACGGAAAAGTACTTTCTCAAATAATACTGTTCTGGATCAAATTTCACTTTTCCAACTTTAAATTCCTTTCTTCAAAATGGGGCATAATTAACAACTAATTGTAGGCAAGGTAGGAAGAAAAACTTTTTCTTACTAGAAGAAATTATTTTTTATGATGATCTTGTTTGAAGACGTGCATTTTTTGAGCACAATCAGATCATTGATGCCACATGTGCATTTTGAGTGGTTACAATCAGATCATTGATGCCTTATGCTTGAAAATTCACTGGTCCTGCATAAAAAGCACTGTTCTCGGAACAGGAGATGACCCCTCAAGAGCAATAAATCCTAATATTAATGATAAGACACCAGTTGGGTAAAAGTTCAGTTATAATATTTTGAAAGTCAAATAAATATGACACATCAGTATGTAAGGCTATATCAACCACTCAATGTAAAAAAATCAAACACAAATTTTAAACTCAATTTTCATGAAATGCAAGAGACACTGTATGACATTCAGTGGCACAATGTAGATACTTGGATGCTTGGTAGTTGGCACCAGGCTTATGGGGGAAGGGGTGACACCCTCAAGAAATCCCTTAAAAATGGTATTAACCACAGAGGGTATCTAGTATACAGACAATTTCAATGAACACACAATTACAAAACTGAATGGTCATCACCTGAGAAAACGGTTATGATAGTAACAAATGCTTATCACAAAACGTTTTATATGACCCAGACAAGAACAAAATGGTACAAAAATCTTATTTAACAGACATAACATTTGATCTTTGTAACCAAGTCAATGAAATCCACTAGCCTGATGTGACAACCAGTTGTGGTGCACTATTCAAATTATTTATCCTCAAACCTTTAGGCTTGAAACCAGGACCTTCGATTCAGGTCTCTAGACAAAATATGATAAATCTGAGGTTATGATATCACAACTTGTCTGCTACTACCAATGATACAGAAGGTATATTACAGAGGGTATCTGGTATACCATTTTGACAATTTCAGAGTGTTTATGGTCTAATGCCACTCTGATTACGAGGAAACTGAATGAGAAGTGCATTCAACAGAGAGAAACTTTGACTGAAACAAAAAACAGATCCTTTTTTAAAAGAGACATTTAAGTCTGGCTCTTTCTTCATTTGATAAGTTAGAAATAACAACTTCATCTGAAGAAATTTCACATTGTACAAAACAATTTACCATATATTTCCTGATTTAGCAAAACATTCATTCTATCAATACGAACTTACATGGGAGTGGCCATTTTGTTCATACACCCTCTAAAAATGATGTCATACACTCAGTACATATTAGAATATTAATGTATTTCTGTAAATATATTTAAAAATCATATAATTTTTTTTTTTATAATGATCTATTTAAAAACTTCTAAGAAATATTTTTTCCTTTGCATGGGTTTACGATTTTGTATTTGTATATGATACAAATGTTTCAAGCCCTTAGAACATCATGTCAAAGCATTTTGGAATGAAAATTTGAAAGAGAATTCTAAAGAAATACATTATGTTTGCTAGTACAAAGGGCAAATTATGTCATCATTGGCATGTTTTCAATACAAAATTAGACAAAATGGCAGCATCCACAAATTAAAATTTCAAACTTGGATAACTTGAGAATGGAATAAGATTTATAATGGGATTTTTGGTAGTTGGTTTATTTTTGTAATTCTCTAACAGATGTCAAGCTTGAATATTTGACTTTATGTCTCTTTTAATAAAATTTTATTCCTATTTTTTTCTCTCATGTTACTTCCCAAAGACTAGGGTAGAAAAATTGTTTTACTTTCTGGAACCATGGAAAGTCTTGAAACAAATTTTGTGTGTATACCGACCGCAACAGCAATAACAACAACAAAACCAAATGCTTTGTTAGGAAGAAAATTGTACTTCTTACTTTCACACCTTTCCTTTCCATTTCTCCATTTCCCTTTTCCCATTTTTCTTTCTGTTTTCTTTCTCTTTCTAAAGATCTGAACAAATTTTTGGGACCTTTGGTGGAGTGGTCCGCTGTATTTTACACCTCAAATATTGCATAACATTAGCACATTCTAACCTGATAGGCTAAGTTGTGAATAGTCAGTAGCTGGCAAGGACAGCATCCTGTGTTAGTGCATGAAGGTAAGCCCTGGTGTAATTCTTACATGTAAAGCAAGTGCAGTCTTTGTTGATAGGTTCAAATCATTTGCGAAGGCTTTGCTTTTGAGATTTAAAGGTCCCGAATCCAACAAGATAGTTCCAAATCGCTGTAAATTAAAAAACAAATCAAGAGAAGCTGATTAGTTTAAAAAAGATTAAACAACCATTGCTACTTCTTTATGTCTTTTTTTCCAATAATGGGCTGCTTCAAAAGATAAAGATAAACTGTTCAATAATTACTTAAATATGTGGAGCAAACACACAACCAGAATTTAAAAATAAATCAAGTGTTTATATCTGCAACATTTGTGCAAGCAAAGCAAGCAGGCTCCAAAACAGCCAGTTAGTAAGAGAAAATCTTTATTAATATTTAAAGAAATATTCCCATATTTTTTTGTAACCTTTCATAAGAAAGAGAAAATTTTTAGAAGCAATTTAGTAAAAAAATCATGTTGATATGTTATTCCTACCTGAAGATATTCAAATTCTAAGGTTCACAAAAATGCCAATAAATGAATAGGAAAATGCTTAGTATGACATCACAGCAGCACATTCTTCCACAAAGTTGATATATTTCATTAAAATCTATAATCCTTCTTTAATTAGTAAAACCTGCTAGAAAAATAAATTGATAAAGTTAGGTATTTATATACATTGCCAAATATATCCTACTTCAATAACTTTTGGAAAATTGTTTCTGCTCATACAGAAACAAGTTCAAACAACCAATTAACGTTCAAAGAAATACATAAACATTTGCAATGCAATTGCCTCTATGACATCATCAAACACGAATTCATCATACTGTACAAAAACCTAAAATGCAATTGGGAAATATTTACAAATGCATATCTCCTGAACGAAATATGATATCGATCTAATTTTTGTACCAAATTGGCTCTAGAAGTATGCTCTTTCAAATAAAATTTTACAAAAAAAACCATGGGAATATTTCTTTAACCCTTACTCTACCAGCACTTTTTTGAAAATGCGCCTGGTAGGCGGAGTCAAAGATGGGCGCACAAAACGGCAATAATATCGCCACGTGGTAGAGTAAGGGTGAATCAAGGGCTGATTATTAAAGGGTCCTGTCTTCCAGGCAGCAGATCTAGTCTGGCTCGTTCGGCTTCAGTGATCTGCTGGGCCACCCACCAGGATCATGCTGCATATATTTTCGAGTTGGCACACTTGTCGCGGGTTTCTTAACCCTTATTCTACCAGCACTTTTAAAAAAATGTGTATTAAGGCAAGCGAGAAGAGATAATTATTTTCAATGGGCTAGATATACCACTTGCTAAGGCTTTACAGGTATATGAAATGTAGAAAATGACATAACAGTGAACAGGCTGGTACTTTCTCATTTCAGAGTGATGAAATTTTTAATAATAACAGGAAAAGACAGATTTAAACCCAAAATTAAATTAAAAATGTAGAATCCCATAAAAACAAATATATGAAAATTATTCAGTTTATTTTATTCCATTTGTATTTGCTCAGATTACCTCTTATATTAGTTGCACTTATCATCACAATCTAAATAAATGTTTCATTGGCCTCGGTGTCTCCAAAATTCATTCACAACCAGGAATTGTGTTCCTTGGAGAACAAAACTTTAGAATTTGGTAAGAATCATTATTTATTTTTTTCTCTCTTCTATATTTTTTTTTCTTCTCTTTTTCAATTAGTTACAAAAACATACATAAATATTAAGAAAAACAAATAATAAACATAATTTTGTTGTGACCAATGAAAAGATGATATAAAAAATGTGATAATTCAAATAAAATAAGGAAACACGTTTGCCCATTCTAAAAATTCTCACAGATTAAATCAAACCAAGGTACTTTTCCCACGTATTAGACATATTTTCCTTCAAGATAAAACCTTTTGCAATAAAAAATAACCTTTTACATATCTTGTACATTCCAACAACTGTAGGTATTCTACCCTTTAATTTAATTATAATCATATTTAACAACTTATCTCTGTCAATACCAAGTATAACTAAATCTGCAGGCATTAATGTGGAACAAATGCTACTTTTCTTTAAAATATTGTCAAAATGAATCCACAACCAGTGAACAATCAAAAAATAAATGTTGCGAGACTCAGCATGAGACTCACACAAAGGAGCCAGTATTATGAGCCTGCCCATCTTGTATAATAATACATTTGTTGGAAGAATGTGGTGTAGTAACTTATACTAAAACCACCTCAGTTTTAATTAATTATTACTAAATAGTGATAGCACCCCCATTTTAAAAGCACTAGTGGAAAACAAGAACCAACCACATGATGAGGAGAGGCCAATTTTTCCTCAATGCACACAAGAAGTTTGACATTCTTAAGAAAGCACTGTGACAGATCTTTGCTTTCTTAAGTGATGGTATTAATATTGGTTATAGGCTGCAGATAAACGTAATGATGCTAATGTTCTTCATCATGGCTATCATCGTCATGACGATCATTGTCACCTATCATCACCATCATCAATATGATGATGACAATGACACTTAATGATGATAAGGATTAAAAAGATAACCAGTTGGGTAAATCTACTTGTGATAATGACGGTGATAACCTAATTCAATAAATATTCATTCACAAAATTTTGATGCGCTATTTACCAAAGTACCATGGAGCTAACAACAATCAATCACGTACACATGCCAAAAAAAAATTCAAGTCCCCGAGGACTATGCTGGGGTGGGACAATGCCCCGGTGCAACCACAACAATAGCGCAACAAGTCACCAACCACACAAAATCATTATTCTGCTCTTATATGTGATTATAACTTAATTAAGGGGTTCAAACCTTCTCAAAAGGTTAGAAAATACCTTCCAACATTTCAGAGGTTGGAAGCTTGAATTCCATTTCCTAAATTTTATAAATAGTAGTCAGTAATCAGGACAAAGTACTTACAGCAGTGCGAGTTGGATACACACAGTCATACATGTCTACTCCTAATGCTGAACACACAACCAAATCAACACCATACCTGAGGAATACAAATATGGGCTGTCAAGTGTGGAAACATTAAAATAACAGCCTCCGATTAAGTCACTTAAAATAATATTCTACAAAAGATTAAAAACAATACAAAGTCAGTTTGAAACTGAATGCTGCACATTATCTTTCCTTGAGTCATTTTCTATACACCTTTTCAAATCTGAATCGGCAATTTCCAGATAACTAATTTAAATAAAGTCACATGGCCAAGATCCACGTGTCCATAATGGACCAATCGTATACTGGAGGAATCTTATTGACCAATAAAATACTGGAGGAATCTTGGCCGTCTGCACAATTCATGCACGGTATGGGACCAAGCATATGAAAAATATGTTTTTAAGCGCAAGTATCATACGTGCGTTATGCATGAAGGAAATATGCGCGCGTATTGATGCTTACGATTTTTTGCTCAAACCTGCACCTGATTAGTTGGGAAACAAAGGAAAAGTTCCCCAGCATTTAATTGGTTGCAGTACTGAAAAATTCACGTTCGGCTTAACTCGGTTTGAAAAGGTCTATGTGATAGGCCTTAACTCATTAGTACATTAGCATCTAGATTCAACACTAGCTAGATTGCTTTTATATCTATTAAAATTGATCAAAATTGTTAACAAAATATATTTATGTTTGTGTCATAAATTGATCAAAAATGAATCCAACCTCTATAATGCTGACCATTTAAAAAAATATCCAAAACTGCTAAACATTTATCTCCAACCATTGTCTGATATTCATGTTTGTGTCCCAGTTACAATTTTGAGGTAAATCTTCGAATACAAAAATCTTATTTGTAAGTATCCAACCTCTAAAATGCTCAAGGGGTTCAACAATTTGAACATACAGATTATCCAGAAACAGGCATCTGCCCAAACATCTATCTCCAACCATTGTCTGATCCATGTATAGTTAATAGTTTGAAGTCTGCCTATTCTGAAATTGTCTACCTTTATAAGGACATCTATTGTCTTACTCACCCAATCCCCATACAGAATATCCCAAAACAGGCATCCGCCCAATCATCTATCTACTACCATTGTCTGATCCATGTATAGTTAATAGTTTGAAGTCTGCCTATTCTGAAATTGTCTTCCTTTATAAGGACATCTATTGTCTTACTCACCCAATCCCAATACAGAATATCCCAAAACAGGCATCCGCCCAAACATCTATCTCCAACCATTGTCTGATCCATGTATAGTTAATAGTTTGCAGTCTGCCTATTCTGAAATTGTCTTCCTTTATAAGGACATCTATTGTCTTACTCACCCAATCCCCATACAGAATATCCAAAAACAGGCATCCACCCAAACATCTATCTCCAACTATTGTCTGATCCATGTATAGTTAATAGTTTGCAGTCTGCCTATTCTGAAATTGTCTTCCTTTATAAGGACATCTATTGTCTTACTCACCCAATCCCCATACAGAATATCCAAAACAGGCATCTGCCCAAACATCTATCTCCAACTATTGTCTGATCCATGTATAGTTAATAGTTTGCAGTCTGCCTATTCTGAAATTGTCTTCCCTTATAAGGACATCTATTGTCTTACTCACCCAATCCCCATACAGAATATCCCAAAACAGGCATCTGCCCAAACATCTATCTCCAACTATTGTCTGATCCATGTATAGTTAATAGTTTGCAGTCTGCCTATTCTGAAATTGTCTTCCCTTATAAGGACATCTATTGTCTTACTCACCCAATCCCCATACAGAATATCCCCAAAACAGGCATCTGCTCAAACATCTATCTCCAACCATTGTCTGATCCATGTATAGTTAATAGTTTAAAGTCTGCCTATTCTGAAATTGTCTTCCTTTATAAGGACATCTATTGTCTTACTTACCCAATCCCCATACAGTATCTTGGCTTTTCTTTGGGTAGTATATCAGTGGACAATGTAACCATCCTCCAGAAATGACCCTTTTCTTCCCCTCCACTCAGGCCACCAATGGCATAGCCTGGGGTATCCCTTTTCACCATTTCTAAGAAAAAGAAACATATATTTGGTACACTAGAGTTGCTGCCATTTAGAATAAACACAATGTATGAGTGTTAGAAGCATTCAACATTTAAGAAACAAGCATTTTACAAGAATGGAAGAATGAAAATGGAAACAAGCATGTGATAAGTAATCAATTTGTTCTTGTTTTAAACTTGAAACTTACTTATCCCTTGCAACATTGTGCTAATGAAAAAAAGCAAAACAAGAGCAAGATATCAAAATCAATCCAATGATTTTACTTGAAAATAATGTATTTTTAAGAATAATTTTTCACTTATACTTAAAACTAAAACACCCCAAATAATCATTTGGGAAAACTATAATTGTAAATACCGTCATAGTTCACATGCCCATGCAATTTAACACCCATATCATATGACCCAGCCAATTATAAAAATGGTATCTCACACTAAGTCCCACCTTATGTTTCACATAGTATCTCTCCCAATGACATCCTACTTTATGTCCCACATGGCATCACATCCAATATCCCCATGGCCTCCTGCCTCCTACCCCCACACATGGCATCCTACCGGCACATGGCATCCCAACCTATGTCACACTCTGTGTTACTCGTGGCATCCCACCATATCCCACATGGCATTCCACCCTGTTCCACATGGCATCCCACCCCATGTCCCACATGGCATCCCACCCCATGTCCCATGGCATCCCACCCCATGTCCCTATTCAACCCCATGTCCCACATGGCATCCCACCATGTTCCACATGGCATCCCACTATGTCCCACATGGCATCCCACCCCATGTCCCACATGGCATCCCACCCCATGTCCCACATAGCATTCCACCCCATGTCCCACATGGCATCCCACCATGTTCCACATGGCATCCCACCCATGTCCCACATGGCATCCCACCATGTCCCACATGGCATCCTACCCCATGTCCCACATGGCATCCCACCCCATGTCCCACATGGCATCCCACCCCATGTCCCACATGACATCCCATAGGCTCCATAAGAAGTCTCATCCTAGCTACCACAGTCCCTGATTGAGCATACTATGTATGAAAGTGTCAGTCCATATAATAACTTCTAGGCAAATGTTAATTTTTCACTTATACTTGAGGCTAAAACACCCCAAATAATTATTTCGGATCAAAAGTGGATTCTATGACATCAAATCAGATTTACATACCAAAAAAACAGAAAGAAATAATTAGGTGATAGGGAATTTTCAGACGCATGACCTAAAGATAAAGAATAGAACATGTTCACCATGAAAAATCAAAAAAGCTGATAATTTTTTTAAAAGGACCCACTTGTTCCAAAAGGAATTTGCATATTTTTAATTATTTTTATTTCCTACAGATATTTTAGCTTTTGTTTGTTTTATTTAACTCAGCTGATTACTCTTTGTAGAAGCAAATTCTCTATAAATGTTGCAAATAACAATAATAATATGACATCATCAATGGATTAGAAAACTGACCATTGTTCACTTTGAAATTAAAGATGGCAACCCAAAGGCACACAAATGCTTATATCCTTGCCTGATTATTTTCTTTGCTTTTCAGAGCTTTCAAGGCCCATATGATGTACCCAAGTTCGCCTTGAGGCACATTTCCATTTCTCTCTCTCTTTCTCTGAACAGCAATACAAACAAACAATTTACCTTTAGCACAAAGGGTTCTTAATTCTGCATCAAGGCCACCTTGGACAATTGCAAATAAGTTTTGTTCTGTTGGTCTGTTGTGAGTTTTGATACATCTGTCCAGCCATCTTATTGATCTAAGGAAGAGAAAATCAAGAGAGAGAGAGAGAGAGCAAAATTATCTTTTTGTGTCACATTTCATCAAGAACACCTGTTTGTAGAACAGGAATTTTGTATTACATAACCAAAGTCATTCCTAGATGTGTAAAAAATAAAGTTGAGCAGAGGAAAGTAACTTCACTGATTTCAAATGTTACATACTGTCTTCTTATAAGTTGGCTAAAGGTTCTTGGTCAAACCAACCACTCAACTGAAAGAATTTGTGGTGCTGTGATGCAGCGTTTTAGGTTTCTCCTTAGTGGCTGTGCTTTAGCTCTTGGTTAGATACTAAGAAGTTGACCCAATTCTCTTAATAGTTCAGTCCATGCTCCCGATCGGGAGATCTCCTGATTGGGAGATCAAGACATGTGCAGTGACCATAATTTAAACTATTGCTAATAATTTCAGCGGTATTCCCCTATAACCTTTTTTGGCCTGCATTTCACAAAAAGCTTGCCCTTCCAAACCTAAATTGGCTGATTATTCCATTAATATCATTTCTCAAAAGTAATAAAGACATTTCACCTGTGCATGGCTTCTTCCATTCTTGGTCCTACAGTGAGACTGTGGACGACATCATCAAGCTGCATGATGATGTCTGCCCCTATACTGTTCTGTATTTCAATGGACTTCTCTGGAGAAAGCATCAATATTTCATCTGTGTACGGCGACTGGAATCTCACCCCCTCCTCAGTAACTTCAGAAAGTTTTGCCAAGGATACCATCTGGAACCCACCACTGTCCTTTAAGAGGAATAAATGTGGAAGTTTATTTTTAAAAAAAATACTGTATAGTACAGTGATCAAACAAGTAACCTTGACAACTATTACATTATTGATTAAGCATTCACTATACAAAATAAACAAATAAGTTATTCAACACATTTTAAGACAATGATGGCAATGTTAATACTTTGAAAATCCTTCATTTTTATTCCTAACATATACACGATTTCCTTTATAAGAGCATGAGATGTACCTCCGCTTTCAGTTTAGTATGCACTGCAACCGCCAATTTTGGCCAAAATCGACGGTTGCACATCACACGCCTCGCCAGAGCAAGAGCAACCTAATATGATATCATTATTTGCTTGGCCTGGCACAGCTACGATCTATTTACATTGCCAACACATGCGAGTGTAATATGATGCCTCTATCTGATGCACGTTGGGCATATTATTAATGCCCCTATGATACCATACTAAAAGGAAAGAGCTTGCACACTTAATGAGAACCCAGTCATGTGACCTAATTAATGGGGCTCTGCGGACTGATTGTATAGTACAGTATCAAATCTCAATTTTTGAATGATTTTAATAATTTGTATAAAAAGCTCTAAAAACACAATATTGGGATGTGACACCTTTATAGTCACTAGAACAAATCCATAAAACTATTAAAGCTTTGTTTATATATTGATATATTTATCTAACTTACCCATAATTGTGCTATTGGAAAAATGTGTTACAGAACTACAATCTTACTGTTAAAATTGCTCTCTTCCAGTCCATAAATTTGTGTAATCCTCCAACTTTATCCATCAACTCAGGACCCTGTTTACAAAAAAGTACAAATAAGTTTTATTTGAGATATTATTTTAAAATATATAAGGCCACAAGATTTTCTACTTACCACACTTTATAAAACTTGGATAAGACAGATCATTTTCAAATTATAGACAGCAGTGAATCACATTTCCCTCACACAAACACTTTCTGGAAAAAAAAGGTGCAGGCAAATTCACCCTCAATCAGGTGCATAGCCAGCATAAGGGGAATGGCGGAGGGAGGGTTAGGCAATCGAGAGCATTAAATGACATTAAGCAAAAAATAAAAAGAACAAGAAATGCAGCCTCTGTCTATCCATACAGTGCCCCCAACACCCCACCCCATCCCCCTTGACAGAAATTAGATCCCAACTAAGGACCTGCGTTCAATCACAATAACAAAGGTATTAAATGATGGTAAAGAGGATTAAAGGATTAGGGTTTGAAAATTGCTATTTTGAAGTAAACACATTTAATATTGCCATATGGCCAAACAAGTATACGGCCACTAAAATAATAATTTAACTTGCTTAGGCCCCTAATGTTATTACATTTTATAAATTTTGTGTCTAGAACTATTGATTTACTTTCAAATTAATATATAATCCTTCAAATTATATCCTTATATCCTTTAAATTTTTGATCATAAGACAATGTCTATTTTAACATACGGTTTTGAGTTATGGGGTATCACTCCCCATGAAAGTACAATAAGACTTTACAATTCGTTTCATAAATATGTTTTAGGTTTACCAGCAAATGCTATAAATATTATAGTTCTAGGAGAGTTGGGTGCTTCTCCTTTAAAAGTCAAACAATACTAAAGCAAATAACTTATTGGTTAAGACTTCTCACTCTTGATAAAGACAGGTATCAGACTCATTGTTATGTACAACAAAGGGTATTGGCAACAAAGGAGTGCTATCATGGGAACTGTGTGTTAAAAATATTGTGTATGAAACTGGGTTTGGTAATGTTTGGGAAGGGCAGGGAGTAGGGATTACTGCACATTTTTATGAAAATTTTAAGCAGTGAGCTTGTGACATAGATAGACAGAATTGGTTGAGTGATATTAATTCTAGAAGTTCTTTGTGTTGTTGTGCACAATTTAAAACAGAAAGTTATGCAGAACCATATACAGTACCAATTATTTAGTAATGCTTACAAAATCAGATGTGCTTGCCTTGAAATTGAAGTCAACAATGGTCGTTATTATAATATAACTTATGAACAGAGGTTTTGTCAGCTTTGCAATTTAAAAGAAGTTGGAGATGAATATCATTTTCTCTTAATCTATCTATTCCTTTTTTAAATCCCCTGCAAATTTATCCCAAAATATTTCTTTCAACTTGCAACTAGATCAAAATGTAATACTTTATTATCAGCTAATTCTGAATACTTATTTTTGCAGTTATCACACTTTATTTTACACGCAATGGAAGCAAGACGTTTGTTGCTTTCTCTTTGATTATTGTAAGAACCTCAATCATGTACCATTTATTGTTTAAGTTTGCTGTTGTGACAAAGGCCAGATGGCCTATAGTACTGAAATAAATTGTATTGTATTCTCAAGGTCGGAGAGACGTAATCGTGTATGGGCTTAGTACAGTTTTACTAAGTTGGAGGGGAAACTTTATCATTACAGTCAATGGGATATTTTTTCATGAATACTTGTGTCGCCTTAGCCAGTCAGCGAAAATGAATGGTACTCATACACTGTATATGTTGGAAACTATTATCTAATACAAAACATTTGTAAATAAAAATATATTCTGTCCAGTATTTGTTGAAAAATGACAAAAAATAGGTTTCTCTCATTGACTGCAATGATATCTGACTGTTTGTTTTCCCCTTTGACTAAAGTTTGAGATCGCCAAAAAAGCATTGTTACCTCGCAGTGCACTACAAACATTCTTGGATGTCTGACCTCCAGATTTGTATTGTTATTACATTATACAGGCTAATAGCCTATCTATCCTAATTTGAAAGAAATATTAACATTTCATATTGAAAATTTCTTCATTATAATAAAATTACATTTTCACAATGAAGGTGCAGATGCAAAATCACAAAATGAAATTGCCTATCATCAATGTGTGTGCGTGTTTGTAAGTGTGAGGAGGGGGGACAAAATCTACATAAGATATTTAGGCTAGCCTACTAAAACTTCAAAGTAAAAACACACACAAAAAATCACCATACAAAAGATTTAGATATGGAAAAAAGTGAGAGAAATTTCCCTTGCATTCCCCCTTCCCCCACCCCTCCCCTTGAATGCCGGCTACGCTAAGGCCCCTGGTCCTACTTAGTATCACAGGAACAAAAACAACAATTTACCGACCGGTCTCATTCCAAGATGGTACGTGTTCCCTAATATCAATTGGCAATCCAATAGCTCCATTTGTTTTGAAGTCACCCCTTTCATAGTCCCCTGAGTTCCGACTGGCATAAAAACAGGAGTATCCACGACTTGATGTGGTAACGTCATTTTACATGTTCTAGCTTTTGTTGTGCTACATTCTGCAATTATTTCTAAGGAAAGAGCTGATGATCGCTGAGCTACCGTCTTTGCCATGGAGGCTGCCATTTTGGAAATAGATTATTCCATTGAGATCTACAAAAGGGGGGCTATGTTTTATAAAAATAAAATAAAGTATAATTTGAGACGAAATATTTGTTCTTACTTTTGAATAACCTATAGTAATAATTAAACAATTATTTATAACTTTAAAAAATACTTTTTATGCTAAATCTTTTTGATTTATAATCAAAGATTATATCATAGTTCTATTTCTTTTGACTATTCCCTTTCTTGGGGAATATGCATTTAGGCCTGCGCCTATACTGCTATAACACGTACTGATGATTATACCGTGTGTGTGTGTGTGTGTGTGCAGATTTTGACTTTCAATTTGAAGCATCAGGGTGATACTTTCCAGGTTGTAAACCCGATCAAAAAAGATGGGTGGGGATTGCTTGGCATCAGACAATGAAGCTTTGCCTCATGATACAGTGAGGTGGAAGACGGTTTCGCTTACGCATGTCGAATATCCGGAGGGTAAGACTTTGTTTTGATTGTAAGTTTTAACTCCTAAGGTTATTGTGACCAGCTGTGCATGCTAACACAACATAGCCTACAATCATGCTAGCCTTGGCTGTGTCAAATTAGGCCTAGGCCTACATACACATTGATGTTAGTATAAACAAAACAAACAGACCAGGCCTCGCACTGTGGAGGTTAAGGTGAGTAGGTTAATCCCAAATTAATCATTTTCTAAACACTCAAGAGTCGTATCATGGCCGTACGAGGTGGGGGAGGGGGGTAATTATAAAGGTATTTTCCTGAAAATTGCCCAGAAATGTCCTGGAAATTAAGGAAACTTCCCTGATATTGAGGAAAATTGACCAAAAAATGTGTGAGTCAGGCAGAACCATGCCAAACTTTACTAGATACACTACCGATGCGAGCAGTTTTACACTGTGTTGAGATTTTTTGGCACTTTACCGGCACTTTATCAGCGCTTTACTGGCACGAAAGGATAAACTCGGGAGCTATTTTGGTCACTTTCGTCAGCCATCGCCACTGCAATATAATTATAATTGAACTTTGGCAGAAAAATTTACGATACGGCTGTACTTCATGTTCTGTAAAACAAATTTAGCATACAGCCGTAACTTATAACATAGCCCAAATTTTGGTGATTTTCTTAATTTGATTCTTGATTGCTCTGACATGATAATCCAAGCAAGTTAAGTTAAAAGTTTAGCAAAACTTTTCCTTGACTTGGACCCAATTTCTAAAACAAGACAGAAAAAAGATGCACACTCTTTATTGCAGCGATCAGCAACTTGTTAGGACTTGGTAGGAAAAAATAAACAAGAATGGGAGAATATAAAACGAAATGAACAAAATAAACTTATTCCAATGTCAGATATTTTTCTGAATATCCCCCATCCCCCCTCAATCCCCCATCCCCTGCCTTCCCCCATCCCCGCCCTCCCCATCCCCACCCTCTTCTCATCCTCCACTCTCTTTCCATCCCCCATTCTCTCCCCATCCCCCGCCCTCTCCCCATTCCCGTCCTCTCTCTCCCATCCCACGCCCTCTTCCCCATTCCCGCCCTCTCCCCCCATCCCCTGCCCTCTCTCCCCATCCCCTGCCCTCTCTCCATCCCCTGCCCTCTCTCCATCCCCTGCCCTCTCCCCATCCCCTGCCAACTCCCCATTCTTCATCCCATTCCCTATTCCCCATCCCGCCCACTCCCCATTCCCCATCCCGCCCACTCCCCATTCCCCATCCCGCCCCATCCCCGCCCACTTTCCATTCCCCACCCTCTCCACCATCCCCGCCCACTCCCCATCCCCTGCCCTCTCTCCATCCCACTCCCCATCCCATGCACATTCCCCATCCCCACCCATTCCCCATCCCATGCCCATCCCCATCCCTGCCCATTCCCCATCCCCGCCCACTCCTCATCTCCGCCCACTCCCCCATAGAGCTGTGACCGTTTAGCGTGTATACGCTACATGTTCTCAGAACCTTGTAAAGGTTTACTAAATACTTCGTTGCAAGTAATCGTTTTTCATAGTCAGTCTTGCTGTTGAAAATCAATATGATCATTTATGATTCAAATCACACACATTCGGTTGACAAAATTCCAATCAATGACTTTTTACAAACTGTAAACCGGATAAGCATAATTTTTTATAATTGTGAGAATCACAAATGCGCAGTAATCACCTTTGAATGGGGATATTATGAACTTTGATTTCACTGAAATCTGAGTAGGCTAACCTGTAAAAGGCATTGCGAACGTACAGCAGTAAACAGTGGAACTTACAATAGGCCTAGGCCATAATTTATAAGGCTTTAAATCCCACTCAATCAAGGCCCGTTTTACAAGCTGGTAAATCGACCAACAAACACAGTCAAAATACTTAAACCGTGACAATCAGTACATTTACATGTAAATATTACCTGATGAGTCAAATAAAATTTGCAAGAAAGAAAAAATATTGCAAAATAAACAAACATAACAAGTTTTTACAGAACTGAAATTCTAGGTGTTTTGCAAAGTGGTGGCCATTTTTTTGAGTGGACCATCCCCGCCCATCCCCATCCCCCCTGCCCTCTCTCCATCCCCTGCCCTCTCTCCATCCCCTGCCCTCTCCCCATCCCCTGCCAACTCCCCATTCTTCATCCCATTCCCCTATTCCCCATCCCCGCCTCCCCCCCATTCCCCATCCCGCCCACTCCCCATTCCCCATCCCCCCCATCCCCGCCCACTTTCCATTCCCCACCCTCTCCACCATCCCCGCCCACTCCCCATCCCCTGCCCTCTCTCCATCCCACTCCCCATCCCATGCCCATTCCCCATCCCCACCCATTCCCCATCCCATGCCCATCCCCATCCCTGCCCATTCCCCATCCCCGCCCTCCTCATCTCCGCCCACTCCCCCATAGAGCTGTGACCGTTTAGCGTGTATACGCTACATGTTCTCAGAACCTTGTAAAGGTTTACTAAATACTTCGTTGCAAGTAATCGTTTTTCATAGTCAGTCTTGCTGTTGAAAATCAATATGATCATTTATGATTCAAATCACACACATTCGGTTGACAAAATTCCAATCAATGACTTTTTACAAACTGTAAACCGGATAAGCATAATTTTTTATAATTGTGAGAATCACAAATGCGCAGTAATCACCTTTGAATGGGGATATTATGAACTTTGATTTCACTGAAATCTGAGTAGGCTAACCTGTAAAAGGCATTGCGAACGTACAGCAGTAAACAGTGGAACTTACAATAGGCCTAGGCCATAATTTATAAGGCTTTAAATCCCACTCAATCAAGGCCCGTTTTACAAGCTGGTAAATCGACCAACAAACACAGTCAAAATACTTAAACCGTGACAATCAGTACATTTACATGTAAATATTACCTGATGAGTCAAATAAAATTTGCAAGAAAGAAAAAATATTGCAAAATAAACAAACATAAAAAGTTTTTTACAGAACTGAAATTCTAGGTGTTTTGCAAAGTGGTGGCCATTTTTTTGAGTGGACCATCCCCTGCCCATCCCCCATCCCCTGCCCTCTCTCCATCCCCTGCCCTCTCTCCATCCCCTGCCCTCTCCCCATCCCCTGCCAACTCCCCCATTCTTCATCCCATTCCCCTATTCCCCATCCCGCCCACTCCCCATTCCCCATCCCGCCCTCCCCATTCCCCATCCCGCCCCATCCCCGCCCACTTTCCATTCCCCACCCTCTCCACCATCCCCGCCCACTCCCCATCCCCTGCCCTCTCTCCATCCCTCCCCATCCCATGCCCATTCCCCATCCCCACCCATTCCCATCCCATGCCCATCCCCATCCCTGCCCATTCCCCATCCCCGCCCACTCCTCATCTCCGCCCACTCCCCATAGAGCTGTGACCGTTTAGCGTGTATACGCTACATGTTCTCAGAACCTTGTAAAGGTTTACTAAATACTTTGTTGCAAGTAATCGTTTTTCATAGTCAGTCTTGCTGTTGAAAATCAATATGATCATTTATGATTCAAATCACACACATTCGGTTGACAAAATTCCAATCAATGACTTTTTACAAACTGTAAACCGGATAAGCATAATTTTTTATGAATGTGAGAATCACAAATGCGCAGTAATCACCTTTGAATGGGAATATTATGAACTTTGATTTCACTGAAATCTGAGTAGGCTAACCTGTAAAAGGCATTGCGAACGTACAGCAGTAAACAGTGGAACTTACAATAGGCCTAGGCCATAATTTATAAGGCTTTAAATCCCACTCAATCAAGGCCCGTTTTACAAGCTGGTAAATCGACCAACAAACACAGTCAAAATACTTAAACCGTGACAATCAGTACATTTACATGTAAATATTACCTGATGAGTCAAATAAAATTTGCAAGAAAGAAAAAATATTGCAAAATAAACAAACATAAAAAGTTTTTTACAGAACTGAAATTCTAGGTGTTTTGCAAAGTGGTGGCCATTTTTTTGAGTGGACCATCCCCCGCCCATCCCCCATTCCCCGCCCACTCCCGCACCCCACCCACTCCCGCATTCCCGCCCACTCCCCATCCCCGCCCACTCCCGCATCCCCGCCCACTCCCGCATCCCCGCCCACTCCCGCATCCCCGCCCCCTCCGCATCCCGCCCCACTCCCGCATCCCCGCCCACTTCGCATCCCCGCCCACTTCGCATCCCGCCCACTCCCGCATCCCGCCCACTCCCGCATCTCCCGCCCACTCCCGCATCCCCGCCCACTCCCCCTTTTTGCTGCCGTGATACTTTCATTTGATATATAAATAAAGGCATATCCCCTCTATTTGGACCCTTTCCTATAATTAAATTTTACTACAACATTTTCAATGTCTACGTAGTGTAGTGGATATGAACACGGCCAGCACTTGAGCGCACCAGGTTTGAGTATCACCGTGACTACTGCATTATAATTTTTCCGCTGCAGTTTTCAGGGATCATTTGACTAAAATCATTTTTCATGTTTTTTCATCTTTCCTTTCTTTATAAAAATTGTAGATTAGCATCATTGAAAAGGAAATTTGGTAAAGAATCTAAATATGTTACACAAATCTCTGTTTTCAATATTGACAAGAAGTAATACTTGTACAAAAATTGACCATTTGTTGACCAAATTTAGGAAAAAATTGCTTAATTTGCATATTTTTGTCCAATATTTCCTAATTTGGCTTTCATTACTCAAATATAAATATCTTAACTTCCATTCCAACCAAACTTGTAATGAAAGAAAATGAATGGAAAGTTGTCAAACATGCGTATGAAAAATAAAGTTACGAAAATTGGGCTCGCATTTTTAAAGCCCTGATAGAGTAATGATTAAGGTAGGAGTTGCATTTCGTAGTAATTAGCTATGAATAGGACTATATTTGGCATTGATTCGCTGAATTTTAAAAGCTACTTGATTGACAACAGGTATAATTCTGCTTTAAGTTAACACCTGATCTGACCCAGAACTTCACAGACAAAAAAGCTTTGATTGTTATTTTCACCACAAATAAATGCAAAGTTTACCTGATGAGTAAAATAGATTGCGCAAAAAGGAGAAAAGATTGCAAAATAAATTAACAAAAATGTTTCAAAATTGCTGAGATTTTAGCATGGGGTTTGCAGAAATCTCAGCCATTTTCAAGAGGTTAGAGCAAATACAGTACAGTTGGGAATGGAAATGGGTTAGAATATTTTTTCTACAATATAGCTGGTACAGGGTGGCGCACTTTGGAATCTCTTATGGCACAGTCATAAGTGCTGTTTTAAATGCTTACAAGTCACGGCAAATTTACCAGCTGGTATGTTATTTTTGCGTCTGTTTAAAGCAGGTTTCAACCATGGATCATTCATTTCTATGCCTTACAGGTAATTTGAAGATTTATTGTAAGGCCCCTACACTTGTTTTGTGACATTTCTTGGTTATTTTTGGGAGTCCACAAAATTTTCAATTTTTTTCTCAATGCTTCCAAGGTATATTTTTTATTGGGTTTGGGGTTGGTTTGTCTAAAACGAACAGAAATTTGGCCATAAAATGTTTCATCATTATCAGTTCCTTCTTCCTCTTGAGGAAATAGGGCCATCAATTCTCTTTCGCCATACTGTCCTGTCACTTGCAGCTACGCTTACTTGTCTGAAGGTTCTGTACCCAATCTCTTTTCTTTCTCTTACAGCAGTCCTCTGCCAAGTCTCTTGAGGCCTTCCCCATCTCCTCCCCTTAGGTACCCAAGTGAAGGCTGTCTTTGGGTGCTCATGCTCACTCATTCTCAAGACACGGCCAATCAATTTCCATCTCCTTTGCCAGATCTGCTCACTTAAGGTGTCAATTTTTGCACTGTGTCTCAACTCTTCATTAGAGACCTTCATGGGACAGTGAATCTTCAATATACGTCTAAGACACTTGTGAAGAAAACCGTCAAGCTTGGCTTCGTCTTTTTTAGTCATTCCCCAAGTGTCACTTCTATAAAGCAGTACTGCCAAGACGTTTGTTTTAAATGTTTAGGCTATTATTAAACGAAAATGCCACACAGCTTTATTCTCTAACCTATAATTACCAAACTTAAGTTGATGTCGTTATGACTTCAAATATCTGGAAGACAAAATGCATGAAAATGAGTAAAATTATCAAAAACCTTCTGCAAGTAGTTCTCTTTATAGGTGTCAATCTTAATTATCTGGGTCATGCTCAGGCCGAAGTTTGGAAGCAGCTGGCATGAGTTTGTAAGCAAATCTGTCAACGGTGCCTGGGGAGGGGCAGAGGCATTATTTATAATTCTTTAGAAGTTTGCCATGTTTTTGCCGTATGTGTTTCATAAAAGAGTTTAATGTTGAAAATTTTGGGTAAGAATTAGAGTATTTTTGTTAGTTTCACACAATCTATTTTGCAAAGAAATAACACATTTGTGGTCTTATTAAATAGTGGGAGCTGCTTGTTTGTAAGGATGTACATATTCGCTGGACAGTTGGCTGTTTCTGGTTTGGTTTTTCTGTTTACTTGAGCTAGGTGTGTTACAGTGTTCAGATTAATATGCGGGATTCACGCAAAAATACTAAATCCCCTTCAAAAACAATTTTAGGGAAGGAGGGGGTGAAACGCGAAAAAATGAATGACCTAACTTTATAGAACAAAGAAAGTTTAGCGAACTACTTCATACAGTATGTTGTGGTAGTTAGGCTATGATTGTTTAGGCATAAATTTAGTTTTAAATTGTGCAAAAATGTTATAAACAGTAAGAAAACTAGTTTGGAGTCGTTTTCCTTCACCCCATACTGGCAAACTCTGATGAAACTTTGCACACAAAAAAAAAAAAAAAAAAAAAAAAATTCCAGGCCCAGTACAGGCTATGGTGACATCATTGTGTTGGGTCGAAACAGCTTGTGCATATGTGATGAAATATACAACGTAATTATTGTAACGCAATCATGTCATCTGCTAGTTGGGATCGTTATGTACAATAGGCCCTACAGGTATGTACAGTAGATGTATGCAGGAAATTAGAATATGTCATTTTTAGGAACCTGCACTCACGTAGTATGCAAGTCTAGTGATATTTGATTGTGTTTTATATTTACTGCTCTGCTCTGAACTGTCGATCCCAATCTCTGTTAATGTGTTAAATATGTCTTACTTCCAATTTTCACTAGTAATTCTTCAATTACTAATTAATGACCAGCAAAATGCAAAGGCTTCAAATACCTCAACCAATGATGAAGAGATAATTCAAGTACACTAGAAAGACCAACTGCTATGTGCATGTACCTGTTTTTCCATTATATTATCCATGACAACTTACTTTTCAGGGACATAATATTAAGAGGGATTGGGATTGACACTGCAGAGCAGTAAATATGAAATGTAAAACACAATCAACTGGAATAGCAGCACTCTGTAGAGCGCAAACCTCTGCCCCGTTGCAATTCCAACATGCCTAGAATAGTTTTAGAGTTCATTCGATCCCAGTACCCACTATAATCTACCTCAGAAATCCTAGGCCCACCAAGATTCATCCCCAAGTTTTGATCAGTAAGGACTATTTGCATTATGAACCCTTAAGATTATCTTTTGACTGATTTCTTCCAAGGCCATATCATTGTTTTCAGTTTCATTCAGGCTAAGCATTCATTGTTCGAATTCTATTCAGTTAGGATTCACATTCCATCATTTTCCATTCATGGCTGAAACCAACTGATAGTAGAGGCAACGTGGTTTAATTTTCAATGAGTCCAGAAAATTGATTGTTGGATTCTTTTCATGGCTAAATTCATTGTTCATCACATTCCATTGGGAAGTTTCAACTGTGTCTTAACAGACCTTACCCTGAACATCCCCACCCCTCAATTTCTGCCCTTCCCTTGTATAAATATGTTCCCAATTTAAATAACTTGTTTCATAAGCAATAATAAATCAATTCAATTTAATGATCAATTCATTTTCACCCTTCCCCTATTCCATTATGTCTCAAATTTTAATTACGTTGTCCTTAAGCAGTAGCAAAACTACACACCAAATTAATTCCAAATCCAATCATCAGTTCTTGAGATATCTTGATGGCAAACAAACAAACAAACAGAAGATTATCTTCTGACTGGATTTCTTTCAAGGCCATACCATTGTTTTCAGTTTTAATCAGGCTATGCATTCATTGTTTGAGTTCCTTTCATTCCAGACTCACAATCCATCATTTTCCATTCATGGCTGAAACCAATTGTTTATTTTCATTAATTCCAGAGACCACTTGATTTAAGTATCTAGAAAATTGACTGTTGAATTTCTTTTCATTGATGAATTTATTGTTCACCACATTTCATTGGAAAGTTTCAACTATATCTTGACAGACCTTACCCTTAAATCCCCACCCTTCAATTTCTGCACTTCCCCTGTTACAGTATGTCCCAAAATTTAATCACTTCTTCCTTAACCTGGGAGCCCAGAATACTAGAGGGAGGGGACACGAAGACGAAACTAAGATTAACTGACAAGTAGTGCTGTCACAACATGGCTCAATTACGTATCGATTATCGTGGAGAATATTATGGCGATATATCGTATATTGCGATACTTTTCTAGAAAACTGACTCGAGACACAAATTGTTAATCTCACTAACGTTATACGATCATGGAGTTACAATTTACTCCATAATATGATAAACGCAAGAAAACATTATTTGCAGATCTAGCAGATGATATGATCAGTGACTATTACGTTCATCACGCACGTGTTTGGTAATTCAGCCAACGTGACCATGAATCATCAAAGTGAGAGCCTGAGTGGCACATTCTACGCCAATTTTTTGTTCTTTTTGCTAACTTACATCGACGCGTGCCAATTTGTATTTAGTTGTTTTTATGTTTCACGATTATTTTGCACATTTTCAATGGCCGAAACTTGACTTTTAGATTAAGTACCATAATGTAAGAATTGTAACGTACGAAGTAGCCTAGCCTAGTTGCGCGAAAATTTCTTAGTTGAATATTAGTTTTTGGTATCGCGATATGTCGCGAGAAGCATATTTCATGTCGTGGGAAAAGAGATATCGCTATATTGTAATAATCGATATGTCATGACAGCAATATTGACAAGTGAAGGACAGAAATGATTGTCGTGTATACTCCAGGATCTTAATGCATCATGTGCATTGTCTCTCGATGACTTTCTAAATTTAATGCCGAAAAGTGTACTATACTTAATATCCATGCTTCTCTCCATTACTTGTGTACTATTGATGGACGATATCTTCAACAATCGTGAGTCTAATCAGTGTGATCTTGGAGTTATTATTTCAGATAAGTCTTCTTCCTCCAGATCATATTGCAACTTCTGCCAAGAAAACTTTGCAAAGATTGGGTATGAAGCGATGCTTCACCAATTTTAATAGACAGTCTTAAAGCTTGGACTTGATATACTTCTTTAGTGTTACCAGTGATTGCATATGCTTCAATCCCCTGAAACCTGTGGTTTAAGAAAGATATTAATTGTCTAGAAAGGGTGCAGGGACAATGTATCAAACAGTGTAAGGATGAGATACAGTTGGAATCTCTGCGAAATAAAATTGATTTAACGGAAACCTATAGATTTGTGAATGGATTCTACAAAACTTGAGTCTAGCTCCCTCTTTCGTCGTTCCACCACCAACCTTCGTGGTCACAGCATGAAACTTTTTTAACCAAGCGCTTATTCCGAGATAAGCCTTATTTTTTTACCCATGGTGTTGTGGATAAATGGAACACTTTACCTGATTCTGTGATCTCTGCCCCCAGTGTGAATGTATTCAAGAACAGTTTGAGGGCTCAGCCATCTGGCGATGAGAACTGAACAACCAAGTAAGTAACAAGTAAGTAACCCCCAAATTTAAACAAACTTGCCACCTTGTTTGTTTTAAATCTTGTTGTTATGACAAAAAGTACAGTACAGTAGGCATTAACTTAGTAAGCACTAAGTTAGTAGGCACTAACTCAGTAGGCACTAACTTAGTAGGCACTAACTTAGTAGGCACTAAGTTAGTAGGCACTAAGTTAGTTGGCACTAACTTAGTAGGCACTAACTTAGTAGGCACTAACTTAGTAGGCACTAAGTTAGTAGGCACTAACTTAGTAGGCAATAACTTAGTAGGCACTAACTTAGTAAGCACTAACTTAGTAGGCGCTAGCTTAGTAGGCACTAGCTTAGTAGGCGCTAGCTTAGTAGGCACTAACTTAGTAAGCACTAACTTAGTAGGCACTAACTTAGTAGGCACTAACTTAGTAGGCACTAACTTAGTAGGCACTAACTTAGTAGGCGCTAACTTAGTAGGCGCTAACTTAGTAGGCGCTAGCTTAGTAGGCGCTAGCTTAGTGGCACCAGCTTAGCAGGCACCAGCTTAGTAGGCACTAGCTTAGTAGGCACTAACTTAGTAGGCACTAGCTTAGTAGGCACTAGCTTATTAGGCACTAGCTTAGTAGGCACTAGCTTAGTAGGCACTAGCTTAGTAGGCACTAGCTTAGTAGGCACTAGCTTAGTAGGCACTAGCTTAGTAGGCAATAACTTAGTAGGCAATAACTTAGTAGGCAATAACTTAGTAGGCAATAACTTAGTAGGCAATAACTTAGTAGGCACTAACTTAGTAGGCACTAATGTAGTAGGCACTAACTTAGTAGGCACTAACTTAGTAGGCACTAACTTAGTAGGCACTAACTTAGTAGGCACTAACTTAGTAGGCACTAACTTAGTAGGCACTAACTTAGTAGGCACTAACTTAGTAGGCACTAACTTAGTAGGCACTATATGAATTATTGTGAAAAGCTGTACAATGCGCTTACCCAACTCTAGGAGCTTTCAATGATACGGCTGTACAGTTTAACAGAATGACTTGAAGTCTGGTGGTTGTGATGCTTGCAGGCATAAACATCTAAAATGATTTTCAATTTTGATATTGCCAAGGGTTATTTGCATATAAAAGAAAAGTTACTTGGGAACAAAAGAAAACTGGTACAGGGGGTCGAATATTACCTCTGGATAAAATTTGCATTAACACTGAAAAGGGAAAACAGTTTTTGTGTCAAACTTTCCCCCAGTGATAGATTAGATAAGAGTACTGTACAAGGTTGCCATCCTACAAAGGTTACATTCTTGTTGTGCTGCTATACTATACCACTCATCACCACCACAAGAAATAGATTAATAATGAGGAGAGGGGGGGAATAAAATTTTGAAATGCAGTAGGATAGAAATGGTTGACATTTCTTGTCATTGCCCCCTCCCCTTCATGAAAAATGCTACAGTACTTCTTATGGCAAAAATGAAGAAACTCTAAATCCACATACAGTGTTTGTATTTTGTCTTTGATTGTGGGTCAAGGTAGAATATGCCTTTGATTTGTGAATGACATTTACATTTTATGTCAAGAATATCATCATAAAAATCCCAGTTTGTTGTAAATCTGTCTTTAGATACAGTAACTAAAACGTATGATCTTCCGTGTAATCGATTCTTGTGTCTGGGTTGAACTAGATCAAGCATACTGTGTTCAGGAAAGGCACAGGGCGAAAATGATATATGATGACACACTAAAAAGTAGCACTGACCCCATAAAATCATGTGGCCACTATACTTACCCTTGTGGTAACTACATGATTTACGATGTTGATTGGGCAAATGGATCAAACCAAAACAAGTGATAACTTTGCCATGTCACATAAATTGGTGCTTTTGCATTCCTACACAGGTGTGCTCAGTGTTGTTTTCCAGGGGGAACGCGGGGGAAGGCTGCTCCCCACTTAATATTCAGGGGAAACGCCGCTCCCCCATCAAAACGCCGTTCCCCCATAAAAAAAGAAAAATGAAGAAACAAAGAAAATCGCGGAAATGATAGTACTCTAAGACAAACAAATTGTAATAGAACAAACAATCTGGTAATATTACCTGGGAAGTTTCATTTCCTGCGATCTATATAGGGGATGCTTTTGGGAAAAAAATTCAGATTTCGCGCCAATCGATGGTGGAGCTCCTCTTAGATATTAAAACTAAAAAACGTCCCCCACTACAATTAATTGGAAAACAACACTGGGTGTGCTCAGGATTTCGTAGGTCGGCGCCAGCCTCCTCTATCCCTGAAATGACTTCAATGGTCCGTTTTAGAGCACACTGGGGTACAATACCAAAGTTTAGTGTATCCAGCTTGAGCACCAAGTGAGGACAAACCTTCAAATGGTCTAATCTGTATGAAGAAAAGTTGCTAAAATAGGGTGTGTACAATGCCCTCGCCCACCATAGCTAATTAGCACAAACATAACATAACAAGATTACATGCGAAGAAGGGTAGTCACCCAATAAAAAGCCCAAA
Source organism: Chiridota heheva (assembly GCA_020152595.1). Classification (NCBI taxonomy): domain Eukaryota; kingdom Metazoa; phylum Echinodermata; class Holothuroidea; order Apodida; family Chiridotidae; genus Chiridota; species Chiridota heheva. Next base: position 450,857 of record JAIGNY010000111.1, on the reverse strand, counting down.
CTAACACCACCACAAAAAACAAAACAAAATCAAAGACGCCCAGAGTTAGTTAAGAACTTATCAATGTTGACTTTGAAATTGTGAACAGAATTGAAGCTAACTACCCACTCGGGCAAACCATTTTACTCATTAACAACACCCACTCAGGCAAAGCATTCCACTTATTAACAACTCTTTGCGGAAAGCTAAAGCACCGAATATCCATCTGTGAGAACTCTTTGGTCAACTTCAAACTGTTACCACATGTCACATGAGGATTAGCTGAAACATGCAAGAAATAACAGGAAGTCAAAGCATCACTACCTGATAGAAAAATTTCAACTCCAAATTTCAATTTCAATTTCAAAATTCAACTCCTGCCTTAAGAAGGATTAGATCCTTTTTTGATTGTATGTAAAGTTTGAATTGTAAAAGTCATTGAAAAAAAGTTTGTGCGTGTTTGAATGTTATTGATTTTCAATAGCAAGTGTGACTCGCGAACATTTACATTTTTAAGATGATTAGACTAAGCATTTAATCGAATGTTCTTTCGTTTTAATGTTTACACGTGTAATCGTCACAGCCCTGCCCACCTCCACCACCACTTCCATATTTAAAGTTTAAAAAACTCTACCTTTTTAAATCTAAAGTCACAGATTTTCAATCCAAAATCGAAGATTTTTATTTCAAGCATAAATTGTCCAAAATGGAAGAAATTTATACTGAAATTAAAACATTTTAACCCTGAAATATAAAAAAAAAAATTCTCCAAAATGTTTGATTTTTAATCAAAAATCGAAGATTTGTTCCAAATCGAAGATCAAAAATTACAGATTTTTAACTGTAAATTGCAGATCTTTTATTCAGAAGTATTGATTTTTGATTTTGCCCATGCCACTGAAGCTATGCCAAAATGAAACATTGATGTGAATTATCTAAATTATCTACAGTACTTAGCCTCCCACATTTGTGTAGGAAAAGTGTTTTAATTTTCTGACAAAATCATACCATTACCCTTCCATTAAAATGGCCCACACACTGCAGAGTAGAATACCCCAGAGTTGAACTTTAGGATATAAGAAAAGTGTTGAGTTAATCCTCTTAATAATACTTAAAGGATTAGTTCAGGGTTAAGTGTGTTTATCTTTATGAAAGAGGACTTCAAAAGAAACAAAATAGTGAAAAAGCATTTGAAAATCTTATTCCGTTAAGGAGATATTTAAGTTTAAAGTTTGGTATCATTTGTGTAGAAACAACTGAAATCAGACTTGTTGTGATGTCATAGCCTCAAAATCCTCAAATTCTTTATGTATTCTATCATATTTCTTCCTGCGATTTTGTGGCTTAAAAACCATGGGATATGTCAAAAAAGTAGTATAACTTAATCTAGGAAGGGTATTTATAATACACTACCTGAAGAAAGTTTGAGGAAAAATAATTTAAATAGTAAAATTTTTTTATTAAAATACATACAGACTTTGAGGAATCTGATGCTGTGACATCACAACTAGTCTGATTTTGGTCATTTCTACAGCAATGATACCAAACTTTAAACTTGAATATCTCCTTAACGGAATAAGATTATTGAATGCTTTCTTCACAATTTTGTTTCTTTTGAAGTCCTCTTTCATATAAGATGGACATGCTTGACCACTGAACTAATCCTTTAATTGTTAAAAATTTTTTCTGGCATCTCTATTATTTTCATGCTGACAAGACAAACTATTGATAAACAAAGATGTTAATGTTGAGTTCTGATCCTGTTTCTTTCAGGTGACATCATAGGCAAGGCTCTAGCCTACATCAGCCTGCTTCCTGTCTGCATCCTGGTTGGATTTGTTACACTTCTCATCTTCAGAAGAGAGTTACACACTGTAAGTATTCAAGCATTTGCAGACTACAACTTTTGTTCTTTTCTCCCATGCACCTCCTCTCTCGATCCCAGCTTTCTGACTTATAGTTCTTTTGTTTCTCTCATTCTCCCCCTGTTTTCTTTCCTTTCTACCTCTAGAATGATCTAGCCTCTCAGGCACAATTTGACCCTCATTGTCATGGTGCCGTTAAGCCCTCATCAAACAAACAAACTACAACTTTATCAGAGGCAGGGATGTAGGTGGGGAGGCGGAGCTCCCACCCTATTTGGGTAGGCTTTAAAAAAAAAAAAATTGATTTGTATCTTACAGTGCATTTAGTGGTTTTATGAAAGCATTGGGGAAAAAAGCAATTACCTCTGCCAATGAAGTTGGAAGGAGGTTATATTTTCGCCTGCCTTTGTTTGCCATCAAGATATCTCAAGAACTGATGGTTAGATTTGTATTAGATTAGGTGTGTGATTTTGTTACTGCTTAACCCTTACTCTACCACGCAGCAATATTATTGCCGTTTTGGGTGCCCAATCGTTGACTCTGCCTCCCGAGCTGATTTTCAAAAAGGGCTGGTACAGTAGAGTAAGGATTAATCAAGCTGCGACAAGTGCGCCAATTTGAAAATATATGCCCCATCTTTTTTGATAGGGTTTACAACCTGGAAAGTATCACCCTGATGCTTTGAATGTCAAAACACACTAACATCTTATAGATGCCTATTCGTAACGATTTTCCAGAGAGGGAATATGAAATGATTGAATGATTGAATTATAATCACAAAGATTTAGCGTAAAAATTGCTTTGAAAAGTTAGAGATAATATCTAAACTTTTTCTACAGGTCACTCAAAAGAATATTTTGAATATGTTGTCTCAAATTATAGTTTGTTTTATTTTTATAAATAAAAACCCCCTTTTATAGATCTCAATGGAATAGTCCATTTTCCAAATGGAAGCCCCCATGGCAGTGGCATATTCAGCTTTTTCCAGAGAGGGCAAACGGCAATTATCAAAATAGGCTATATCGAGATGTGTAGGAAGCTGGTAGGCCCCTGGTAAGATTTCACCTTGGTTTGAAAGTAAAATTTGTTAAGTGTTAACATTAATTTGAAAAAATGAAGGTAAATTTTGTAAAATTATTGGAAATTTTGGTTCTTTATTAGAAATTTTTTAAAATTATTGAAAATTTTGGTAAATTTTTTGGAAATTTTAGTTAATTTATTGAAAATTGTAGTAAAATTTTGTAAAATGATTGGAAATTTTGATTAAACTATTGGAAATTTTGGAAAATCTGGCAACGTTTTTGAAAGTAAATTGAACATCGAAAATTTTCTGAACATCAAAAAAATGACCAAAAATTTAATTAATTTAAGAAAATTGCCTGATAACAAACGAAGAAAAATTTCCAAATGTTAAAGAAATTTGGGCAAATTTTAACCTTACATATAATCTTTTTTACAGTAAATTCCCCGAATATGCACCATAACATATTGTACAATGGTATATCCTGCTACTAACATTTTACCTATGAAATTTTGCCTGGAGGGGAAATATTACTGAATATGCCACTGCCCCGTGGTAAAAACGGCTGCTCAGCGTTCATCGGCTCTTTGCTTAGAAATACTTGCACAATGTACTGTAGCACAACAAAAGCCAGAACCTGTAAAATGACATTACCACATCAAGTCGTAGATACACCTGTTTTTATGCCAGTCTGAACTCTAGACTATGGAAGGGGGGACTTCAAAACAAATAATTGTGTGATATCGATGTGGGTCCATATAGATTTATCATTATATTGTAGGTGTATGATACAGAGCGATAATTATGCACTCCCTTAGTCCTGGTACTTTTTGAAATGTTACCAGTTTAGTTTTCTCTATACATATTTTAATCTTTTGCAATTGATCAGAATTTTCTGCATAGTTGTGAATTCATACAATACATACTAATTTATATACTAAAGAATTAATTGGTTATTAAGTAAATGAGGGCATTTTTGTCCCCCCAACATCAAGTGAATCCTTCTCTTGTATGCAAAAGTATTGATAGTTAAACACCAACATTCAAATTTGGCCTTGACTTAACGATTACCTATTCATGCTATTTTATTCTTTTCGAGTTCAGATGTTACGCTGCAGTTGTTGCACTCGAATATTAAAATATTATGGAAACGTGAAATTTTCTTAGCAGAAGTTAGTTTCTTTAAGTTTTTTTGTAATATATGTGATTACATACAATTTTAGTTCATGCAGTATGTGCACAAAGACCTTTGTGTTGTTTTGCAAACTCTTAACCCTTAAAAGTCCACACGGTCATGACATGACCGATTAGACATGAACTTTTCAAAGAATTATTTTGCTTTGTCAAATAGGCCCACAATTCATTTGAAAGAGCTTGAATATTTATTACAAAAAATGTAACTTTTTGATGGGGGTTATGTTGAGGTTTTTTGAGAAAAAATAGATTTAAATAAAAATAAAATAAAAAAATGTACAAAATTTTTAAAGCTTATTTGCCATACTTTCAGACCTAGCTATTCCTTGAAAAGCCATGAACAACTGTCCAAGATATCAAAGTATCCAATTCTGGTCTAATTTTGTCTGCCCTTATCACTAATATCTTTTTTTGGCAAAAATTGTGCAAAATTTTTAGCCTTTTGAGACCAATTTTTGAAAAAAAATCATATCTCTGGATTGCATTACACTTACTGCACAGCAAAAATATTGTGACGAAGCTTACATCACATACTTTCAATTAAAAGCAAAAAGACCAACTACCCCCTCTTTATTTATGTTGGTATTTAACTTTAAAAACAAACCCATGTACTGAAACATAAGCAGTCTGGTGTTGCGGATAGTATGCAAGCTGGCAACGTGCAACGTGGGTTCAAATCCGGCCGTTTGCGGGGCTTTGTTTTTAGCGAGTAATTACAGCAGTAATTATTCATTGTTTTTTTCATTGTTTGTACATGTTTTGCTTTGAGAAAAAAATTTAGACTGGTATCATTGGAAAGAAAATTTCACAATCTAAATATGTTAAAAAAAATCCTCCATTTTCATTATTCACAAGAATTTTGCCTAAATTTGCCTAAAATTTGCATATTTATGTCGATATTTTATTATTTTTATTGAAAAGCTTATTGTCTTAGCATTTCAAACAAACCAAACTTATAGTGATACAAAATTAAAGGAAAGTTGTGAAAATCAATTTTGGAGAAGAAAAAAAAATCTGAGTTATTTTTGGGTCACATTTTGAACCCCTGGGACTCTAAAGATTAAGCAAGTTATTTGTTTGCACATTGAAATCACCCCACACTTATTTATTTATATAAATATTTTTTGTTTTTTGCTGATGGTCAGGTGGCCACACCCTTAAATCAAACACTGCAGAGAACTATGGAAAATCAAGTCTTAAACTTTTGTAAAAGTCTACTTTAATTTTGGAATTTAGGACTGATCAAATTTTGGGATAATTTTTTGAGAATTTTTTTTGTGATGTTACTGTAATGAATGTGAAGACAGCTACAGTATGTAAAGATCTTTATGGATTTAACCTTTCTGATTTAGATTATTGACAGCTTTTTCAACCAATCACAGCATGAATTTGCCTAGCAACAAAATATGTGTAACTAAGTGGGACAAACATCCTACGTGATACTGGTACAGTACAACTAGCTAGCGGCGTGCTCATGTAGTCAATGCAACTTACTGTACAAAACAAATTTCTGCACACACAGACTTAGTTACAGCAAAATGGTGAACAAAACTTGCGCTTATGGGCCCGCTGCAGGCTTTGATGAAGATGAAGTTGCTTGACCCCTGACCTAATCCTTTAGACTAATGTTGCCTCTACCTGTCCATGAATAGATTCTTGTTTCAGAAACAGTGTAAAAGTCTTGACTAATTTGCCTCGAGTGGGTTCTTTAAATACATGTAGCTGAGAGGGTGGAGATGCTGTCGTGGTTGGTACCTCTGCCTCTCCTTTCCTGTTCTGTCTCGATCACTAATTTGGTCATTTGTGAAAGATGTTCAGCTCAATTAAAATCGATATCATTATCCTGCAGTGTTGTTCCTGGCGTGCAGTCCGTTTCCTACTGCCTTCACACTTTGAAGTGTATCTCAGTTTGCACAGTATTCCATCATGACATGAGTATAGGAAGTTTGCATTTTCCAGTAAGTGGAAAAGGGTAAAAATTGGGGCCTTGTACATTCTTTCTCGGCAAATATTAGTGTTAAGAACAGCCCAATAGGCATACGTCATGATCAGGATGTGAAAAATCACATCTTGCTATTCTCAAAAGCACAATGCTGTTGGGAAATATCTAATGTGGACCTCAATTTCCTGTAAATTAATTTATAGATGAAAATGAAATTTGAGGTGACAAAGTTACAAAATTGTATTTGATAATCTTCTATGATTTTAAGGTTGGAAGTGTAAATCTAATATGAGCTTTCATTTTGAATGGTAAGGTGTGGTACAGTATTTCATGGTAAGGGTTCAGAAAAAGTTTTGATACATTATGTCAAGGTATACAGCAGTTAAACAGACATGGGTGGTTACTGTGTTTTGATGATGTAGTGTACTCTATTCTAGTGTGCTCTATTCTAGTTTACTCTAATCTAGTGTACTCTATTCTAGTGTACTCTACTCTAGTGTGCTCTATTCTAGTGTGCTCTATTCTAGTGTGCTCTATTCTAGTGTACTCTATTCTAGTATGCCCTATTCTAGTGTACTCTATTCTAGTGAGCTCTATTCTAGTGTACTCTATTCTAGTGTGCTCTATTCTAGTGTGCTCTATTCTAGTGTACTATAATCTAGTGTACTCTATTCTAGTGAGCTCTATTCTAGTGTACTCTATTCTAGTATGCTCTATTCTAGTGTGCTCTATTCTAGTTTACTCTATTCTAGTAAGCTCTATTCTAGTGTGCTCTTTTCTAGTGTGTCCTATTCTAGTGTGCTCTATTCTAGTGTACTCTAATCTAGTGTACTCTATTCTAGTGAGCTCTATTTTAGTGTACTCTATTCTAGTGTGCTCTATTCTAGTGTGCCCTATTCTAGTGTGCTCTATTCTAGTGTGCTCTATTCTAGTGTACTCTAATCTAGTGTACTCTATTCTAGTGTACTCTATTCTAGTGTACTCTATTCTAGTGTGCTCTATTCTAGTGTGTCCTATTCTAGTGTGCCCCATTCTAGTGTGTCCCATTCTAGTGTGTCCTATTCTAGTGTACTCTATTCTAGTGTACTCTATGCTAGTGTGCTCTATTCTAGTGTGCTCTATTCTAGTGTGTCCTATTCTAGTGTGCCCTATTCTAGTGTGTCCTATTCTAGTGTACTCTAATTTAGTGTACTCTATTCTAGTAAGCTCTATTCTAGTGTGTTCTATTCTAGTGTGCTCTAATCTAGTGTGCTCTATTCTAGTGTGCTCTAATCTAGTGTGCTCTATTTTAGTGTGCTCTAATCTAGTGTGCTCTGTTCTAGTGTACTCTATACTAGTGTACTCTATTCTAGTGTGCTCTATTCTAGTGTGCTCTGTTCTAGTGTACTCCATTCTAGTGTGCCCTATTTTAGTGTGCCCTATTCTAGTGTACTCTATTCTAGTGTGCTCGAATCTAGTGTGCTCTATTCTAGTGTACTCTATTCTAGTGTGCTCTATTCTAGTGTACTCTATTCTAGTGTACTCTATTCTAGTTACACTATTCTAGTGTACTCTATTCTAGTGTGCTCTATTCTAGTGTGTCCTATTCTAGAGCCCTATTCTAGTGTGCCCTATTCTAGTGTGCCCTATTCTAGTGTGCCCTATTCTAGTGTGCTCTATTCTAGTGTACTCTATTCTAGTGTACTCTATTCTAGTGTACTCTATTCTAGTGTACTCTATTCTAGTTACACTATTCTAGTTACACTATTCTAGTGTACTCTATACTAGTGTACTCTATACTAGTGTACTCTATACTAGTATATTATATTACAATGTACTCTATTCTAGTGTGCTCTATTCTAGTGTACTCTATTCTTGTGTACTCTATTCTTGTGTACTCTATTCTAGTGTACTTTATTCTAGTGTACTCTATTCTAGTGTACTCTATTCTAGTGTACTCTATTCTAGTGTACTCTATACTAGTGTACTCTATGCTAGTGTGCTCTATTCTAGTGTGCTCTATTCTAGTGTGCTCTGTTCTAGTGTGCTCCATTCTAGTGTGCTCTATTCTAGTGTGCCCTATTTTTAGTGTGCCCTATTCTAGTGTACTCTATTCTAGTGTGCTCTATACTAGTGTACTCTATTCTAGTGTACTCTTTTCTAGTGTACTCTATTCTAGTGTACTCTATTCTAGTGTGCTCTATTCTAGTGTGCTCTATTCTAGTGTGCTCTATTCTAGTGTGCTCTATTCTAGTGTGCTCTATTCTAGTGTGCTCTATTCTAGTGTGCTCTATTCTAGTGTACTCTATTCTAGTGTACTCTATTCTAGTGTGCTCTATTCTAGTGTGCTCTATTCTAGTGTACTCTATTCTAGTGTGCTCTATTCTAGTGTGCTCTATTCTAGTGTGCTCTATTCTAGTGTACTCTATTCTAGTTACACTATTCTAGTATACTCTATACTAGTGTACTCTATACTAGTATATCATATTACAATGTACTCTATTCTAGTGTGCTCTATTCTAGTGTACTCTATTTTAGTGTGCCCTATTCTAGTGTGCTCTATTCTAGTGTGCTCTATTCTAGTGTGCTCTATTCTAGTGTACTCTATTCTAGTGTACTCTATTCTAGTGTACTCTATTCTAGTGTACTCTATTCTAGTTACACTATTCTAGTGTATTCTATACTAGTGTACTCTATACTAGTGTACTCTATACTAGTATATTATATTACAATGTACTCTATTCTAGTGTGCTCTATTCTAGTGTACTCTATTCTTGTGTACTCTATTCTTGTGTACTCTATTCTAATGTACTCTATTCTAGTGTACTCTATTCTAGTGTACTCTATTCTAGTGTACTCTATACTAGTGTACTCTATGCTAGTGTGCTCTATTCTAGTGTGCTCTGTTCTAGTGTGCTCCATTCTAGTGTGCCCTATTTTAGTGTGCCCTATTCTAGTGTACTCTATTCTAGTGTGCTCTATACTAGTGTACTCTATTCTAGTGTACTCTTTTCTAGTGTACTCTATTCTAGTGTACTCTATTCTAGTGTGCTCTATTCTAGTGTGCTCTATTCTAGTGTGCTCTATTCTAGTGTGCTCTATTCTAGTGTGCTCTATTCTAGTGTGCTCTATTCTAGTGTACTCTATTCTAGTGTGCTCTATTCTAGTGTGCTCTATTCTAGTGTGCTCTATTCTAGTGTGCTCTATTCTAGTGTACTCTATTCTGGTGTGCTCTATTCTCTATTCTAGTGTGCTCTATTCTAGTGTGCTCTATTCTAGTGTACTCTATTCTAGTTACACTATTCTAGTGTACTCTATACTAGTGTACTCTATACTAGTGTACTCTATACTAGTATATTATATTACAATGTACTCTATTCTAGTGTGCTCTATTCTAGTGTGCTCTATTCTAGTGTGCTCTATTCTAGTGTACTCTATACTAGTGTACTCTATACTAGTATATTATATTACAATGTACTCTATTCTAGTGTGCTCTATTCTAGTGTACTCTATTCTTGTGTACTCTATTCTTGTGTACTCTATTCTAGTGTACTCTATTCTAGTGTACTCTATTCTAGTGTACTCTATTCTAGTGTACTCTATACTAGTGTGCTCTATTCTAGTGTGCTCTACTTAGTGTGCTTTATTGTAGTGTGCTCTATTCTAGTGTGCTCTATTCTAGTGTGCTCTATTCTAGTGTGCTCTATTCTAGTGTGCATATACAGTATTTGGGGGTGAAAGTGGATAATTTTTCCACACTTGTTTCCATATTTATTAGGCCCTATATCTTTTGTGTAATTATTTATTTTGTATTTTAGGGTGATTTTATCAATTAAAAAAAAAAAGATAGTTGAGAGAAAAAAGCGTTTAAAGAATTTTCAGTTTCAAAATGTCTTTAGACTTTTTGTGGATATTGTAGGTTACGATAAAACGGGTTGACACATCAAAGACCCAACAATGCAACTTTGGGTATATACTTCTATTCTAATCCATATCAGTGGTTCACTGAAAGAAGAACCATGAAAACAATCATGAGCATACATGTTTGTATACATAACATGAAACAGAGATCAACCACTTCAATGATAACCCTTTATCCATAAACACAGAAATACTGAAGTGCGCACATGTAGCCCCTAAGGTGACATGAAAGAAAACAAATGTTATTTTGTTTATAGTTTATACAAAGTATTATTTCATTTATATGTAATATTGTTTCGTTTATACAAAATTATATGAAATATTTCGTTTATGCAAAATATTTTTGTTTATACAAAATAATAGTTTGTACAAAATAAATATTTTGTTTGTACAAAATAAATATTTTGGTTTTGTACAAAATAAATATTTTGTTTGTACAAAATAAATATTTTGTTTGTACAAAATAAATATTTTGGTTTTGTACAAAATAAATATTTTGTTTGTACAAAATAACTGCGGCATGGTGCTCGTATTCACGTAATAAGCATCCAGGGCATTTAAGAAAATAGAATTGCACAACTTTTTAGGACCAAAGTTTTTTTCCTAACAAGCGCCCATGCTCCGGGGCTGCGTACAGTGTGCTATTTGAGCTGCATTGTGTGCAACTTATTCTAAGTCTTCATATTAATCAAATAAATTATGTTATCAGTTACAAAATGTTGGGTGGGAACTCTGAAAAGTTTGTAAAGTGACATGTTTTGTCTATTTTATAGCTTCCCCCATGCGATAAAACTGCCTCCTCTCTTTCCCCCTCCCCCATCCCGCCGCCTAGCACGGCTACTGGTCACTAATAAAAAGCATATACTTGTATTTGTTAAAAATGTGGGGGATTATAACAGAGTTAAGGGCAGAAAAAAATGAAAAGCATTCCTTAGTGTTGGCGCATTGTACCATATGCACATTTAAGGAACATACAGTAAGATGTGTTTAACACTCATGAAGAAGGCATTTTAGAATTAATTACAGTATATCAAAAGCAATACAGTAGGTCAGCCTACAAAGTATCTTGATTTTTGTGGCTTTGTGTTTCAATTACAATTTTTAGAAGAAAAGTCATGTATCAATAAGCTGAGCAGCAAATATGGACATTTGGAAATCCAATATCATGACTGAAACGGCTGTATTCGTTCATGTCCTTCCCTTCATGAATAATTTTTCAGGTTATACATACTGTGTACCTGTAAAAATTTACGGTTCTGGTGGTTATAATCATGGGAATTCGCGGGAAGAATTTTTGTTTTCATTTAAAAAAAATTTTTTTTTATATATATCTTTTTTAAAGATTTCTTGAGTAAGCAACAGTACTTGTGGCCAATATGTGCTCTAAAAACATCCCCCTTGTAATTTTACGATGAATAGTACATTAAATTGCAAAAGAGGGAAGCATATAAAAATGTATTCCTACATTACTACTGTTTTGTGTCACGGTTTTTCATGGGAGGATTTTTGACACCTTCATTCACAACTGTAAGGACTGTAGTACTCATTGACCTTCGTATTCTGATTTTCCCCAAATGGCATCGAGGCATAAAATTGAATTGCCTCCTGACTGCACATATTGAAATTAATCCTCTTTACGTAACTCATCTCACGTAAAGCTTGCGCGCTTAGGAGGTGAACCGAGGTACATGTAAACGTGGACTCACTTATCTTGTAGATCTTCCGATTAATTTCCTCTTTGTTTATCTTCTCTTCAGGGATAATTAGAATGGTTGAGTACTGCATGTACACCAAAATATGAAATGGGAGATTGTAAAGAACAGAAAGGTGAAGAAGCACTTGCTAATCGTAACTCGTTAATTAAGGAAATGGTGAAGTTGAGTGCAGATTTGATTGAAATGACTGAAATCAGACTAGGAGTGGCATGGTATTCTCCAAAAGCCTTTCTGCACTCTATGAAATATATTTTGAGATATGATTATTTTGAGATATATATTTCATGACTTTTCATAGTAGACTTACTACACCAGTCATTATCTACACATATAAGACAGCTCTAAACTTTAATATCTCCTTAATGGAATAAGATTTTTGAATGCTTTCTTCACCATTTTGCTTCTTTTGAAGTCTTCTTTCATACCAGATATACGTGCTGGACCTTTAAATCAATCCTTTGCGGATAACTCAAAACCTAAATGTGTTATTTTTTGTCAAAATTGACAGAATGTTCTACTCAAAAGTTGATAGCAAAAATGGAGAACAAATTACAATTAACCTTTCCAGGTTTCCAAATAGGCCACGCCCACAATAGCAACACGATAACTATGTGGGGCAAACAACCTCAAATCCGCAATTGTGCATTACCAATGCATTGACATTTAGCCTAACTTAGATGTTCGCGAGGCCTGCCGCAAGCTTTGATTCATTAGTGGCACTTCTCCGAATCTTTAGAGCTCTTAACAAATAAGATAAACAAAATTCACTTTGCTAACTGTTTTGGGTAACAGCAATCAGATTTACAAAGCCCGCAGCGTAAATGCAATTTTTGTTCACCATTTTGCTGTCACTCAGTCTGTGTGTGCATAAATTTGTTTTGTACAGTAAGTTGCATTGACTACATCAGCGCGTGCTGCTAGCTAGCTGTACTGTACCAGTACAGCGTAGGATGTTTCCCCACTTAGTTATCAGATTTTGTTGCTAGGCAAATTCGTGCGGTGATTGGTTAAAACAAGCTGTCAATCATTAAACCCAGAAAGCTTAATTACAGTTGTCAGTTATGAATTTTGAATAAATTTGATATACAGTACAGGTTAACATGCATGAAAATCAGCATTTGGCATTCTGTTCTAGCATAAATAACTTGTTGAAATGCTTGTACATTATATAAATCAAAACATGTGGCAGGCCTTGCGAACATCTAAAATGTTAACGCATTGGTAATGCATGATTGCAGATTTGAGGTTTGTTTGCCCCACATAGTTACCGCGTTGCTATGGTGGGCGTGGCCTGTTTGGAAACCCGGAAAGGTTGATTAAGAGTATTATTGATGAGTAAAGATACATTAACACTTAGGGTCTCTTCGTGGCGAAAGTGTCTACAGAGATCTTTGGTGGGTCTTTTCGCGGCTGAAGTGTCTACAGAGATCTTTGGTGGGTCTCTTTGTGGCTGAAGTGTCTACAGAGATCTTTGGTGGGTCTCTTCGTGGCTGAAGTGTCTACAGAGATCTTTGGTGGGTCTCTTTGTGGCTGAAGTGTCTACAGAGATCTTTGGTGGGTCTCTTCGTGGCTGAAGTGTCTACAGAGATCTTTGGTGGGTCTCTTAAGTGGCTGAAGTGTCTACAGAGATCTTTGGTGGGTCTCTTCGTGGCTGAAGTGTCTACAGAGATCTTTGGTGGGTCTCTTCGTGGCTGAAGTGTCTACAGAGATCTTTGGTGGGTCTCTTTGTGGCTGAAGTGTCTACAGAGATCTTTGGTGGGTCTCTTCGTGGCTGAAGTGTCTACAGAGATCTTTGGTGGGTCTCTTCGTGGCGGAAGTGTCTACAGAGATCTTTAGTGGGTCTCTTCGTGGCTGAAGTGTCTACAGAGATCTTTGGGGCTAAGTTTATAGCAAAAAGAAGCAACAGCTGTAATACATGTTTAATAATGTACTTGTGATCAATTGTTCTTAATCAAGAACTAGGGGTGAATCATTACAACTTTTAGGAGAAGAACGTTATGGAACATTTCTTTTTGAATATCTTCATTTCTTCATTTCTTCATTTTATTGATTTCTTTATTTCTTCATTTCTTCATTTCTTCATTTCTTCATTTCTTCATTTCTTGTTTTCTACATTTCTTCATTTCTTTTCTTCATTTCTTTATTTCTTTATTTCTTCATTTCTTGATTTCTTGATTTCTTCATTTCTTGATTTCTTGTTTTCTACATTTCTTCATTTCTTTTCTTCATTTCTTCATTTCTTTATTTCTTTATTTCTTCATTTCTTGATTTCTTGATTTCTTCATTTCTTGATTTCTTGTTTTCTACATTTCTTCATTTCTTGGTTTCTTCATTTCTTGGTTTCTTCATTTTATTGATTTCTTCATTTCTTGTTTTCTACATTTCTTCATTTCTTGATTTCTTCATTTCTTGGTTTCTTCATTTTATTGATTTCTTCATTTTATTGATTTCTTCATTTCTTCATTTACAAGTTTGCAAAGGTATTTTTTTTCTGTCACATACAGCAATGCAAAACTGTCCATGGCTTGAAGCATTTAGGCATACATGTATATTTCAGGTGACAAAATGAGACAGGCATACATGTATATTTCAGGTGACAAAATGTGACAGATTGAAATACATAATTTTAAGCCCCAATGCATGATTGGTCAATATTGTACTATAATCATTAATTAATTAAATAACCACTCATTATTTTGGCTTCATTACAATAACAAATGGTTTGGTCTTGCCAAGCCAAGAAGATACCCAACAGACTGTAAAGTGCCATTGGGAAGGAGATTGGATAAAAATAAACATAACAAATATTCATGGCGGAAAAGCACATAAACATCTGTATTTAAAACATCTTTATCTGTATAAAGAACATGCATGCAATTTTGAATAGATAATCATTCTGTTTTTAGAATAGCATACTTATTTTGCAAGTCATGGCTGATCAAATTTTGATCATTTTATATACATGCAAAATTTGTAATGGATGAACAGGAAGCTCATGATTTGTAAGTAATTATTTTTCCTTTGAAAATAACCACAATTTCTTTTTTCACGTAGATGTTGATTGGGGTATATAGTAGATAATATAAACAAAAAAACACTTTTTGCCAGAACCAGCTACTTGAACCTAGTTGGATTTGAAAAAGGGGCAAGGTACTGGCTTTGTTGAGGGCACATTAATGTACGCAAAGCGCTGCACCTTTTCATTATGAGGTCCTTAAATGCTTGTGGCGTGAGTGCCTTTATAAGACTTCAAGTCCCTGGTAAAGCTCTGGGATTTTAGATATAATCATACCACAGAGTGAAGCTATTTGCAAGGGCCATTCATGAGCCAAACCGGACAATTTCTTTTTATGTTATCATTCTGTGTTCTGTATCCATATAAGGTACAATATTTAACTTATGATCTTAAGATTTTAAGAGAATGATTCCTAAAACATTTGTCATTAAAAAAATATATATATATTAAATTGAGAGAAGAGCAAAAAATGTTTATTTTATTTTCTGAGTGGCAGAGCAGGCCAAAAGAGGGTCGGTGTGGGCCACAAGAAGGGCAATGCTCAGGCACTGATAGCCTTCTCTTCAGAACATTAAATAGGCACTGATAGCCTTCTCTTCAGAACATTAAATTTACATAAAAACTAGAGAGGTCTGCCTATTTTTGTACAATGTAAATCATTTTTAAAAAGAGTGAAAGTTTTGCCTGATTTTGGTGACTTATTTGTCTATTTACATGTTTGAATATATTGTACATATACCTTGAATATAAACCTAAAGAATTTCATATATTGGATTATTAAAATTTAACAGCTTCTATTTAAAATGGATTTCTAAAACTCTGTACCAGAATTTGTTTCTTGTTTGCTATTTTTGTTTTTATAAAGTAACAAAACATAAAATATAATCTCTTTCATTCCATTTTGACAATAAAAATCAATTTTGAAAGTAGAAGCTGTTATTCATTATCTCTCTTGCTTTTTCTTGTCAGATAACGTTCTTTGGCGGCGTTGTTGTAAATGAAGCAGTTAATTGGGTGACCAAACACATCATACAGGAACCAAGACCATGTGGAGGTACACTACTATTATTTTAACATCTTGGTTTCATGAATCAAAGTTGCTTTGTTTGTTTAAGGATTTTAATGTCCCCACAGACGACCTTCAGTGGAGTATATAGAATCATATCAATGACCCCTTTGTAACCCATTGTGGAGCACTGTTGTAAGACCCCCAGAGATCTTGGAGTGGAAAACTGAATTAAGCCATGAAGACTTCTTGATGTTTCTTGACACAAGATTCAACTTGATTTCTTCATTTCTCGAGTTTGATTGATTGTGGATTTACAACGTCTCTATCTTTAGAATTGGTCACACTCACCTCACTCACTCCCACCTCCTTATTGGTTCCCCCAACCCCTCTGTAACAATTGCCACTGCATCCTCACAATCCAACACGTTCTCCTTGCTTGCCCCTGTACAACCTTCTCAGAGCTTCCTCGCTCCCCACAACTCAATTGCTGAGTTCTTTCAGAAAAATCCTCTGGATAAAATAATCTCCTTCCTTCAGCATGCATCCCTCTACAACCATATTTAATTCTCCTCTTCCACCCCCTCTCTACTTTGTTTTTGTTTTACCCATGCACCTCCTCTCTCGATCACAGCTTTCTGGCTTTTGTTCTTGAATTTCTCTCATTCTCCCCCTGGTTTCTTTCCTTCCTACCTCTAAAATGATCTGACCTCTCAGGCACAATTTGACCTTCGTTGTCGTGGTGCCGTTAAGACCTCATCAAACAAACAAACAAACATTTGTGTCTTACATAACACACACTACTGCACATCTTACAGCTCCATACACTACAGAAGTTACTGTCTTAAAGGTGTATGGACAGAGAGAATTTCTTACCACAATGCAAGAGCATTAAATTCTGAACAGAAGTCTTTAAATGCATTACAACAGCACTTATACTTTTTAAAGGAAAGGTATCGTCCCATAAATACATTTAGAAGTGGATGCCACCGTGCTGGTAAAGCCACTTCCGGTTTTCAATTTTCCTATAGAGGGATTTCATCATGTGACTCTTAACTCATTTGGAAGCCATTTTGCCAGGCAAGCGTCATTGCGTTTCATGTGTCTTCACACAGATTAGTCACATCACACATACAACAAATATACTGCCTGCTAACCTACCTACCAGTTTCAGAGAATTTTAATGTTTTGTTTGCAGCAGCGATTTTGACTTCATGTTTTCCTAACGTTTTATATATTCACTGGGTATACAAGAGTAACTTTTACATGAACGCCATCTGAATGTTCGTTATGCACAGACAAAGCCTACATACCTGGCCAGCATAAAGTGCTCACTGGAATTCCTATACCAAGGTTGAAAGATGTTCTGTCGTACAGCAGAAAACCACTTCGAACATTGATCAGGATTAGATAGAAATCGAGAAAACGTCTTTTTATTTCCCGGCACATGTCTATCAGTGCAACCAATGGCACAGCAAGATTCAGGCATAATTATCTTACAAAACTTATCTTATATAACAACATGCAAGCATTTGTAAGTCTAAATAAGTGTACAGCAGACGATCGTTCTCACCCGACAAAATGGCAATATAAACAAAGTCACATGACCTAATGATGTCAGCTTTGTCTCACCCTAATTGATTGCGAAAAATCTGCAATGCTGTCAATCACACATCCAGCATACCTACATGTGTTATCAATAACCTCACAGATTACCACAATCAATAAGGAAAATTGAAAACCGACGTTACCAACACTACGTTACCACAAAGGTATGGGATGATACCTTTCCTTTAAGTTATGACAAATAAAGTATGTAAAAAAATTACAGAATAAACAAAAGTGATGATGAATAAACAGGAACACAGCTAAAATTCTGTAATTAATTCTTTATATTTTCCCAAAATTTAAATATCAAAGGTTTTGTAATTGTGTTGTAGCGCTAAATATAGATCAAGACTGTAATAATATCCAAATTCCTCTTTACTATAGGCCAACTTCTCCTATTTAAACTGTTTGGGGGATGGACTGAAATAAGTTAACATATAAGCAATTTTCTACTTGTTTTATTCTCAAAATATTGTGCAATTTTGCTAATTAAGCTTTAAAATGCTGTCAAATTATCAATTTCTAGCTGATTTTTATTTCAAATTTTTTCATGGTGTTTAGTACATTTTAAAGCATTTAAATTTAAGCACATGTTGTTGCTACCTGTCTAAAAACACTGGGGAGGGGGTGGACACTTCATACTAAAAGTAGCAGGGGTGTGCAGCCCATCAACCTAAAACCAGTATGACAGATTTTTTGGTACCTGCAATATGAAATTATAAAATTTTGATACCTGCAGTATTGAGTATTCAACAACAAAATATTGTAAAAATGGACCAGCAGTACGAAATTGATAGAGTAAAACAGCAATATTTACAACCTGCACGATGAAAATGATGAGAAAAGACACCTGTACCATAAAAATGATGAAAACGACACCTGCACTCTGAAAATGATGCAAAAAGGAACCTGCTTGGATGGCATATATATATATATATATATATATATATATATATATATATATATATATATATATATATACATATATATATATATATATATATAGATATATATATATATATATATACATATATATATATATATAGATACATACATACATACATATATACATACATACATACATATATACATATATATATATATATATATATATATATATATATATATATATATATATATATATATATATATACCACACATATGGAAGTCCCCTCCTCCTCCTCCTCCTTTCCCCCTCCCTCCCTCCCCTTGGATACAAAAACATATAAAGATGTTACTTCAACTACAGTACATCCCCCAGACCACTGAACTGCAGGAACGATACACTGATTATTGTATGTAGACACTGGACAACAGATAAAACTTTGTTGGAGGCTCAAAGCTTCTTACTTAACAAATGTTTAACATCATTGTAAACCCCATAACACTTCCAGCTATGAAACAACAGTGCTGTAGTTTCCTCGTCAAGGAAATCAGAATGCCCCTTATTACTTCCTTGGGTATAAAGGTGAAACAAGTTTTGTTCCTTGTTAGCTTCATAAAGAGTGTAAAATGTTCTGTCATAATTGGTTAGAAACTTACCCATTTTTTGTGCTGTAATTTTGAATATTAGGCGTAATTACTGATGAACATTAAATTCTATTGCATGGGGTGTAACATATTTCAGAGAAGTATAAATGCACAATTCTTTACCTCATTTTTTTGCAGTAAATATTAAGGAACTTTAGGAACAAAGAAGTTTTAGGATGGGGAGGGGGCAGGGGATGGGGCGGGGCAAAATGGGCAGAGGTGCATGGGATGGGGAGGGCAGGGAATGGGGAGGGGCGGGAATGGGGAGGGGCGGGGGAATGGGGAGGGGTCTTACTTGGTCACCTTTTAAGCAGTCATTCTAATGTTTGCACAAGTCATTAGACCAAAATGCCAGTTGGACTTTTTGTAAGTCTCTTAAAATTCAAACACCCTATTCTACCTCAAAGGAAAATTAGATGAACATAAAATAACTGAAACGTTTTTATAATGGTCAAGCTTGTTCACTTTATGCAATAGTGGAAGAAGATACAGGGAAAACAAAATGTCTCGGGTATCCTTTCATGTTCCTAAGTTTGTTCGGCTTGGAAAGGTTTGTATCATCAATAACATCAAGCATAACCATTTTGTTAGTTCTCATTCAGAAAGTTCTCATTTAGTTCAAAGTCAAGCAAGTTTATCTTATATGAAGAGGACTTGTGACAAAATAAAGGCATTAAAAAACTTCAAAGGGTCAAGGTTCAAGCAGTTTATCTTATATAAAAGAGGACTTGAAAAGAGACAATGGTGAAGAAAGCATTCAAATATCCAAGTTATTCCATTAAGGACTTATCTACCTACTGTGGTGTAGCGGTTATCATACCTGTCTACAGACCACGAGGTCCTGGGTTCAAGCCTGGGTTGGGTGGACACGCCAGTGTACCACAACTGGGTAATCAAAGGCTGTGGACATTGACTTGGTTGTCGATGTTATGTCTGTCCGTACGTCGTACCTGTGTTCTCGTCTGGGTTGTATTAAGCGTTTCGTGATAGCATTGTAACTATCATAACCAAATACGCAGGCGACGACCCTGTCATTGTAATTGTGTGTTCACTCGTCGTCGTCACCATTAAGGAGTTATTAAATTTCAAAGCTCTTGTCTTATCTGTATAGAAATGACTGGTGTAGTTAGTCTACTATGGAAGGTTGGGGCCCTAATCCTCACATTCTTAACAATTGTTAATATATTTTTTTTACTTTTTCACGATTTGAATTTTTTTTCTTTATACTTTCTTCAGGTTGATAGTAAATTATGATTAAGTTTAACCTTACTAGATTCTGTTTTACTACTTTCCTGACGTATCTAATGGTTTTCAAGCCACAAAACCAAAGGACAAAACATTATAGAACACAATGACTTTAAGAAATCTGAGGCAGTGACATCATGACTAGTCTGAATTTAGTCGTTTCTACACAAATGATACCAAACTTTAAACTTGAATATCTCCTTAACGGAATAAGATTTTTGAATGCTTTCTGCACTATTTTGTTTCTTTTAAAGTCCTCTTTCATACTAAATTTGCTGGACCACTGAACTAATCCTTTAACGGAATAAAATCTTTGAACGCTTTCTTCATTATCTTGTTTCTTTTGAAGTCCTCCTTCATATAAGATGGACTTGCTTAACCACTGAACTACTCCTATAAATGTTTTTGCAGTTATTTTTCAGTTTCAAAGAGATTTGGCTTTTGCAGATTGATATAATGATTGTGCGATCACATTTTTCTTTCTTTAAAGTAAAAAAAAAGCGGATGTCTGCTCCCATCCATCAACGTAAAAGACGTCACTCTCCAAATTTATTCCTCACTTAAGAGTCAAGGGTTGTCATGGCAACCACAAAAGTCTGACTTTAAAATTAGCACAAAATTTATGTGAAAGATATATTCAGCTGTTGAGATAAGAGCGCAATCAATTACAGTATCAAATGGAAAAGAAAACACACATTAAACCCCCAAGTTTCTGGGGATGTGCTCATTTGACTTCCTCTAGTTGTAGTGTTGTTCTGATCAAGGATGTAGATTTTATTGTTGCAGTTAGTTAAATCATCTAAGATGTTAAGATATTATAATTCTTCTGATAGCAATGCTTTAATTAATACTAAGGAAAGATTGGACAAAAATGTTTCCTGCTTATATTAAGGAAGGAAAAATACTCCTGACATTAGTTTGTTCATTTATTATAAAATTCAACTTCTAAGATAAGAGGCACAGTCACAGCTCAGACCTAATGATTATTTACTTAAAGGAATATTCCCATGTTTTTTTGTAACCTTCCATAAGGAAGATAACATTTTTAGAAACATTTTAGTCAAAAAACTATGTTGATATGTGATTCCTACCAGGAAATGTTCAAATTTTAAGGTTCACAAAAATGCCAATAAACGAATAGGAAAGGCTCAGTATGACATCACTGCAAAACATTCTCCTACAAAGTTGATGTATTTCATTAAAATCTATCATCCTTTTTTATTAGTGAAACCTACTAGAAAAATAAACTGATGAAAGTTAGGTATTTATATACATTGCCAAATATACCCTACTTACAATAACTTTTGGAAAATTGTTTCTAATCATAACAGAAACAACCAATTAACATTCAAAGAAATACATAAGCATTTGCAATGGAATTGCCTCTATGACATCATCAAACACGAATTCTTCATACTGTACAAATACTTTAAAATGCACTTGGGAAATCTTTAGAAATCCATATCTCCTGAATGGAATATGATATCAACCTGATTTTTGTACCAAATTGGCTCTAAAAGTATGCTCTTTTAAATAAAATTTTACAATAAACCATGGGTATATAACAAGAAACCATGGGAATATTACAAAAAAAACCATTGGAATATTACCAAAAAACCATGGGAATATTACCAAAAAACATGGGAATATTAACAAAAAAAGATGGGAATATTACAAAAAACATGGAAATATTACAAAAAAAACCATGGCAATATTACAACAAAAAAAACATGGCAATATTACAAAAAACCATGGGAATATTACAGAAAACCATGGGAATATTACAGAAAACCATGGGAATATTCCTTTAAGAGTTGATACATAAGATCTTCTGTACACTGTTATAAAGGATCTTCTAAAATCTATGAGGAAAACTAAGGATTTCTGACTTATGAACTTGGTGGGTGGCATCAGACCTAAAAGAACATGATCACTAATGTATCTCAGATGAGATTGTTGTTGTAATTTTCCCTCAAATTATTTCAGAATTCCTGTTTAAATGTAGGCTTAATTGCAAGTAAACTTTTTTTGTTAGTCTTAGATACAATAATGCTTCAGAATAATTATCAAAGTTATTTTTTTTTCCTAGTAGACTTATGAGTGTATACAGACACTAGTATTGGATTCCATCTTGTGTGATTTTGTCTATATCTATAGCACACCTGTTTCTCAGTGTTCCTCGACACTGACAACAGGTGTCATAAAATGACAGGAGTTTATGTTCCAAAAATGGCATCTCATCATCTGTTTGCGACGGGTATGAAAATACAATCAATAGATTGAAGTGTTGATAGTTTAAAGGTGCACCAGACTGAAAAGTAAAGGCGCTCATTTTTGCTAATTTCACAGATTATCTGCAACAGATCGATAAACTTTAAACCTCTATAGCTCACAGATGAGGGCAAAGGTCACTTGAATATTCTTAACCAAAATTTACTATGCAGTTGCGTGCTAGATAAGCACTCAATTTTTTGGTGGACCCACCTAAAAATACGCTCTCAATTTTCAGACTAGTGCTCCTGTAAAAAAAAGGCTTATGTTGTGGTTTGTAAACATTTAATAAGATTCCAAAAAAGTATGACATTATTTCTCCTCAAAATATGTTAGCAACACAAATAGGCTACAATATGTGCGAAAAACAGGGTAGGGAGCTGGGAGGGGTGAGCAATGTCTATAATTTGTGACTTTAATGCTGTGTTATTATTTCTAGTATATCTTTAGGTATGTACCAGCGAGTGTTTTATACCCTGTAAGGGGTTTTCAAGGTTTTTGTAAATACTTCCTTTTGTATCTTTGCTATCATAATTTATATTTATCTATTACTTTGGAAGTACTTTCTTACATTTTATTTGTAAATATATATGTTTTGTAAATATGAAGAAAACTGTTAATGAAGAAACAAAAATGAAAAAATATTTGGACCCTGAACAGATGATAGCTCTCTCAATGCAAATATTTTACTTTTTTGTATCATTAAAAATGAGAAATATGCATCTACAGCTTGGTAATGAATTTTAGTTTTTGTTTTGTTTTGCAGGTCATAGCGTTGTGTTTTCAGCTTATGGAATGCCTTCCAACCATTCCCAGTTCATGTGGTTCTTCGCTGTATATATAATTTTGTTTACTTATATTAGGTGGGTATTTTCTTATTCTAGCATGACCTTTGACATTGTAAACAACAATTGGCTTTATAATAAAAGCATCAATTGTCCTTCAATAAAACCATTGACATAAGTACAACATATACGTACTATAGAATTATCATTGTACCGTTGTTATTTTTGCATGACCTTTGACATTGAGATTAGCCATTGTAATAAGAATGTTGTCATTATGATATGATCATTGCCATTATAGACCTTTTCAAATCTGAATCCGCAATTTCCAGGTAACTAATTTGAATAATGTCACATGTCCATAATGGACCAATCGTATACTGGAGGAATCTTATTGACAAATAGAATACTGCAGGAATTCGTCTGCACAATTCATGTACGGTATGGGACCAAGCGTATGAAAAAATAGTTTCAAGTGCACCTATCATATGTGTCTTATACATGAAGGAAATACGCGCTCGTATTGCTGCTTACATTTTTTTTCTCAAACCTGCACCTGAAAAAGTTTCCCCAGCATTTGATTGGTCGAAGTACTGAAGAAATCACATTCGGCTAAACTCTGTTTGAAAAGTTCTATAATCAGAGCATTTCCATCATATTATTAACCATTGTCAATGCAATAAGACCATTGCAATCATGAGATGACCGTTAATATTGTAATTAAACCAGTGGCATAACGAAAATCCTATTCTTTTGTCATTTATAGGCTGCAACAACCCCATTCCAGTTCTTTATTTGAGTTGCTATGGAGGCACTGCTTTTCTGTGGGTATTGTATTGCTTGCACTGCTGGTCAGTATAGGCAGGTAAGTAGTATGCATAAAAAACACATTTTCTTATGGACAAGTAGTAGCAACAACTTGATCTAGAATGGAAGCAAATATGCTATAAAACATGAAAATAGCACAAGTTTGATCAAAACCAGTTGAAAAATGATCGTTTTACATATTTCTCAATTTTAAGGACTTATTATAAATTATGCAAATTTTATTTAAATTTCACAGCAAAAAAACATAAATTTCCTGATCTTTACTTTTTTTTAATCCTGTACCGATGTTAGTTGAATGGGAGCAGCTGATCATTGCCAAGAGGTTTTGAATTTCCATCCTATGACAGAATTTTAAAGAAGTACATTAAAAGACTGAGCCGTCTCTTCCATATTTCACAATTTTTGCATATATTAAGAATTATGCAAATTTTATTTCCCATAACTCAAAAAAAATACATGTGCTTTTTTTTTATAATTGAAAGACTACTCTGTTTGGAATTTAAAGCTGTGTTTGGTGCCTATCAATTCTCTACCTACCCATACACCGCTTAAGGAATATTTCTCTGAAATATTCCATATTAATATATTTGATAGAGGACAATAAAAGAAACAGATTGGTAAAATAACCAAATTAATATCTTATTCCTACAAGAAGTTATTGAATTATAAAGATTTTATCTTGTCCGCGTAAAAGAGATTGTTTATCTGAATCATCGTTGTCATCACAGCACTCCCTGTACTATTCTTTATGTATTGATTTATTCAAGTCTCTTTAAGTCTCGTGGTACCACAAACAAAAATTATCAGTTATGGTGACAAATCTTTTAGAACAATAGCATCAGCACTCTGAAACAACTTTTTAAGTGATGTCCGAGACTGTTCAAATTTGAACACTTTTAAATCTTTATTATAAACATATCTATTTAATGCTAGCGTATGGACTATAACTTTTAATTACATTGATTTATATTATATTTCATGTACAGTGCTTATGAGCATGTTTTTTCATAATTTTAGCACTATAATATTCGGTATAATAATAATAATAATTTAAAGTTGGTATCATTTCTGTAGAAATGACTGAAATCAGACACTTTTGGATCGAGACCTCCTAGAATGGTTTTTGTGTATCTGTGCCATCTTTATAACTTGTATTGTATTTTGTTACAGGGTTTATTTGAATTATCATACTGTAAGGCAAGTCACTGGTGGTGCTTTACTGGGAATAATCATGGCAGTGCCTTGGTTTATTATCACACAGGTGAGTACTGTAATATTTGTATTCCATTCAACATTCCTTCCTTTCAACAGGCTTGGCACATGTGACTCTGACTGTCGCAGTGCCGTTAAACCTCACCAAACTTCAACTGGCCTCTGTGGGCTAGTGGTTATTGGATCATCTTGCCAAGCTAGAGGCTCTATCCCTGGTCTTCACATCTGGGTTATCAAACGGCCACAAACATCTTTATATGTATAACCTAATGACCAATGTACCTACATACCATTCAACAATCAGTTCAGCAATGAACAAATCAGTCATCTGGTTGCCTGGGACAACCAAAATATCATATCCAGACAGACAAGCTTCTATGCCTCTATTTCTATACCCATTTTTTGGGGGTGATCCCGAATATGGTTCACAGATGAAAAGTTACTTTGCTTTGTTGAGGATTTTTTCCTAGTAGACAAATTTATTCACGATGTAAATTACTGATTGTATGGATGATTAATTTGAAGCTTAATCCTTCAATTCCCACGCGGTCGTGACATGACCGATTGGACATGCACTTTTCAAAATATTATTTTGCTTTGTCAAATAGGCCCACAGCAGTGATCCTGGTATCACTTGAAAGAGCTCAAGTAGTTCTTTCAATAAATTAACACTTACGTGTGGGCTATATTGAGAATATTTTAGTAAACTCGCTTGAAATTAAGTAAACATGAACAATCTCGTCAAATTTCATTTTTTTTTCCTTAAAAAACTTACATGCCATACTTCCAGACCTACCTTTTGCCTGAAAATTCCATGAACAACTGTCAAAGACATCAATGCATCCAATTCCAATCAAATTTTGACTGCCCCTATCATCATTATCTTTTTTTCGGCAAAAGTTGTGCAAAATTTCATGATTTTTAGCCTTTTTTGAGACCAAATTTTGAACAAAAACGTAGGTCCAGATTGCAATACAACCGCGTATGCAAAAATTATTGTCAGAAAGCGTATTTCATATGAAACACAAAGAGCAACTACCCCCTCTTTGTTCACATCAAAATATAAGAATTGAAACAAATCCACACTCTACTGATAGGCAATGTAGTATAGCAGGTTAGAGTGCAAGACTTTCAGGTGAGCAGCCCAGGTTCGAACACCGACTCGGATCTGTGGCTTTGTTTTTTTGCAAGTAATTACAGCGTTGATTATTTTTTTGTTTATTTTCATTTTTTTGCTCGTTTTGTTAAAAAAAATTAAACTGATATCAATGGAAAGGAAATTCACAAACAATCGAAATATGTAAAAAATCCTCCATTTTCATTATTCACAACAAAAAATACAAGCTCAAAAAGCTTTGCCAATTTTTGCCTAAAATTTGCATATTTAGGTTAATATTTTCTTTAATTTGACTTTTTTTATTGAAAAGTTTATTGTCTTAGCATTCATATACACCAAACTTTGTAGTTAAACAAAACGAAAGAAAAGTTGTGAAAATTAATTTGAAGAAAAAAGTTCCGAAAAATTGCAGTCACGTTTTGGACCCCCTGGGATTCTGGAGTTCAATATTCATAAATAGAAATGTTTTTCCTTGAAACAAAGAGCATGCGCTGTAATTATGATGATAACAATAATATACTGCCATGCATGTATTGGGTTCAATAATGCTTTTCATTTTTTGAAAGCATGCACCTAAAGCTGTTGTACCTCTCTCTCTTGGTGCCGAGTCTGGAAGAGACATTGGTGATTATGGCCCTCCAGTCACTTCTGTTTAGAGCTAAATGCATAAACTTATTGTTACTTAGGCTGTTGTTGGTTGCCCAGTTGTTTAAGCTTTGGACATATTTAACTCGCTGCCTTCCTCTGCTTCTTTTGCACTCAATTCTCCCACATACTGCAAGCTGTTCCAACCCACCCTCCCGATAAACATGCCCGGAAATTTCATCTGTCTCCTTCTGATGGCATTGAGTAGGGACCTGTCCATGCCTGAAGCTATCAGGACATCATCATTTGTTTTCCTTTCTGTCCAAGATATTTTCAACATTCTCCTAATGAACCACATTTCCATAGCTTCTAATCTTTTCTTGATGCCACTGGCAATCGTCCAGCATTCACAGCCATAGAGAAGAGTAGACCATACATATGCCTTTAAGACACGGACTTTCGTGTCTATTCCAATATTTCTATTCTTCTGAATTGGCTTTATTTTTGTAAACATGTCTTTGGCAATTGCAATGTTGTACCTACAATTACTAAAACAGTTTCCCCAAGGACTATAGACAAACAATTAAAGCCAAAAAGTTACCAACCGCAGGTTTATTTCCTTGTGTTCAAAGCGTTATGTGATATGCATCCTTTTCGACTTTTTGATATACAGAAGTTTCTGTGTGTGGCTCATAACGTCCAAAGCATTATGCAGAAAATGAATAACCAATCGGGTGACAATTTTAGGCATGATGGGTATTGCTAAGGAATGAAAAATGTTTTAGACATTAAATATTCTTTACTTTTTTTCTTCGTTTAAAAAGTATAATAAGATATTGTGGTTTCCTTGATCCACTTTCCGAAAGTTTCGTAACCTTTAAACCTAACATGTATTAAAGAAAACAGCAAATCAGCCAGCGGTTAAAAGAGGGAGGCTCATCTCAGTTCGTACACCGTTGGTCTTTGTCAAATTGGCGGATGCAGAGCTTTTACGTCACTTCCAATTCTGGAATGCAAAAAATCCTTATCTGTTTGTACATATGCATACATAGCCGTGTGTGTGTGAAGATTCAATTGCAGTGCATAATGTTATAATGCTCTGCTTTTTCAAGGTATTTGTTAGTAAAAGAAAAGTGAAAGTGAAAGATTAGGAAGATAATACTACAATAGCAGTCATTAGATTAAGCGGGAAAAAAAGAGCAAAATTTGAGAAAAATTGTTCTTGCTTGATTCGAACCTACAACTGTTGGTTCGAGAAAAAAATCTGAAATCTGAAGTCCATTGCCTTAACTGACTGGACCATTATCAAGTGTTATTCTAGCTTTTGGGGTTTTATTTAATATATTCCGTAAAATAAGGGCCAACGAATTGTGCAGCAATTGGTTAAAATTTCAACCAATTGGTTAAAGTTTCTACCATTCAAACCGTTTGAATCAAATTCTAAACATTGTGTCCATATGATGATTTTGCCTCTTTAAGATGTAGGAAGCCTTTCTTGATTAGTTATTGGATCATTTCATAAAAACCCATTTTCTACTTCTCAAATTACCTTAAGACATTGTGACTTGTTAAGTCAGGAAGTCTGTCATCTGAAAAATATATTTTTATGTATGAAAAAAGTGAAACAACGTTAGAAATTCATCTTATCGGTTAACATATTTTACAAGCAAAGGATAAAGCTGTTGACTTAATGAACCATGTAGCCACTTATAGATGTCAGCTCCATAGAGTCGGAAGTAATTATTACATTTCCCACGGTTCAGAATATAGGTGTCAAAAATTTTCCTACAAAAATCATGACAGAAATAATATTAATGTAGTAAATACATTTTTTATGCTGCCCTCTCGCAATTTAATGTCCTATTAAATGGGGGACGTTTTTAGAGCACATATTTACCACATGTACTGTTCTTTCTCAAGAAAGCTTTAATTTATTTATTTTTTAATGGAAAAAAAAAATATCTTCCCACGAATTACAATTTTATAACCGTCGGAACCTACAACCACATGTACTGTACTTTCTCAAAAAGCTTTTTTTTAATTTATTTTTTAATGAAAAAAAGAAAATGTTCCTATGAATTACAGTTTTATAACCGTCAGAACCTACAATTTTTTCCAGGTATGAGTACAACACAAGTCAGCAATCTCCTTTCTTTTGCAGGTTTTTTTTACGCCTCTCTTCCCGTACATCGTCACATGGCCAATAAGTGAATACTTGCTAATCAGGGATTCCACTTTGATTCCAAAGGTCTTGTGGTTCGAGTATACCACTGCACGGACAGAAGCAAGGTAAGACATTTTCATAAGCCTGCAATAAAATCCTCAAACTTAGGATAAACTTTATTTCAGCAAGCAAAGCATTCATAAGGTTCCAAAAAGGGTGAAAGGTTAAATTGTTTATGGGTTGCCAATATACATACCATAGTTTCAAATAATTAAAGAATTTGTCCATTGGTCCAGCAAGTTTATCTTATATGGAGGGGACTTTAAAAAAAAAAAAAAAAAAAAAAATTGCAAACAAATTTCTCCCACTAACAAACCTAACATAGATGACTGATTTCAATTGCAAAAGTGCCTTGAATACTCAGCACTGGCTTTCTGTAATCTTAAACACATGCAAATACTATGAAAAACTTTTTTGCATGAAGATTAGACAAGAGCTTTAAACTTGAATACCTATCAATGGAATAAGATTTTGAATGCTTTCTTCACCATTTTGTCTATTTCAACTCGGAAGTTTTCTTTCATATAAGATGGACATGCTTGACTCCTGAACTAATCCTTTAAAGTAAACTAACCATCAGGAACTCAAATGGTGTTTTTAGCCATAAGGTGGTTTAAAATCTCATCTTAGAGAACTTTGTACACCATTGCCTTAAAAGCATATGCTCGGGATCCCAAAATAATATGTTCACACATTCGGGCCAAATGCTTTCTTAAATTGTTCTATTAGGACATCACAATTTCTCTCATTCTCCCCCTGTTTCCTTTCCTTCCTACCTCTAGAATGATCTGACCCCTCAGGCACAATTTGACCCTCGTTGTCGTGGTGTCATTAAGCCCTCATCAAACAAACAAACATCACAATTGATTTACACATCAGCTCTTATAATGGCATGCAGCACATGAAACAGGAGAAAGATTTTTGAAGAAATTTGAGGGGGATCGAGTTAAGACACCAAAATACTTTTAAAACGTTTCTACATATCCATAGACCTTAGTAGCTTGACTTATGTTGCATTTTGAATACAAGATAATGATTTTTATAAAAATCTTAAACTTTTATTCCCAGAAATCATAAAAACCACTTATTGATTGATTGATTGATTGATTGATTGACTGATTGATTGATTGATTGATTGATTGATTGATTCAAGCACACTTTAATACAGAGTACAGATATATACAGGTATACAAAATGATACATACAATGAAACAAAGATATTGATATATACATTCATTGACTACAAAAGTGGCTTAGGAGTGCCACACAGGAAGTTAGAGTAACTTATAAACGTGTGGCCTCCAGAACACAAAACACACAAACGAACACCTCCCCCCCCTTACACACAAACACAAATAATTATAATTGATTGATTAGTGTTAGAAGAGATATACATTTGTTGCTCTATAACTACTCTATATGAAACACTGGTTTCTACACTGCCATGCAGTGTAGAAACCAGAGAACAGAGTGTATCATATTCTCTTCATCAAATGCTAGTAAAGCCCTTGAGAACCTCAAGTTTGTTTTTGGCAATACTTGCATCTCACCAGTCACTTCAGTTAAAAATCTGGGAGTTGCTTTCGATAATAGAATGTCAATGGACAACCATGTGACACAACTTAGTAAAACAATTAATTATCACATTAGAAACATTGGCAAGATTAAACCGGTACATTGACGTTGAAACCTGTCATTATGTTGTTCGATCACTCATCCTATCACGTTTGGACTACTGTAATTCCCTTTTGAATGGTATTACCATGAAAAATGTAAATCGCCTACAGAAACTCCAAAATAAAGCTGCTAAGCTTATCTTCAGGAAACGTCGTCGTGATCATGCCTCACCCTTGCTCAACAAATTGCATTGGCTCCCTGTGTCACAGCGAATTTCATACAAAACATGTGTTATTGTCTACAAATCCCTGATACATCAATCACCTGAATACATATCCAACAGTCTGAAACTTTATACACCAGCACGATCCCTTCGCTCCTCTTCTGAAAACTTCCAGACTGAACCCAGAACTAACACCAAAGCTGGTTCTAGGGCTTTTTCAGCTGCAGCACCCCATGTTTGGAACTCTTTGCCTTCACACATTCGCCATGCCAGTTCACTTGGACAGTTCAAAACACGTCTTAAGACTTTTCTTTTTTAATCATGTATTACTTACTGAACTTTGGGGCAGCATTCTGGGCGCTTTGTATCCTATGGAAAAGGCGCCTACTACAAATGAACATGGATGGATGGATGGATGGATGCAGAAATGTTCTATTTCTAATAACAGTATATTTCTTTTCTCTTTTATAAATGTAATAGTTTTGTAATTCTCTACATGTTCGAGGGTAGGTTTCGCATTCTGCGCTGTGTGGTGAAATGTATGTGTTAAAAGATTATCACATTGTTGTTACTTTATTCTCCTAACTACCATGCATTGTTGCTAACATAACCAATACTTCAAAGTTCAAAGAGTTTCAATAATATCCTCAAAAAAAAATATTACAGACTATTTAAGTAAACTGTAAGGATGTTTCAGCTGATATCATGAGGTCACATGACTTTGTTTACATTGCCAATTTGTAGGGCAGACGGCATGTTGTTATATAAGATTACTTTTGTAAGTAGTATGCCGGGATCTTGCTGTGCCTAAACCGGCTCCCCCACCCCTTTTGGGTGTGGTGGGTGGCTAGCAACCCGGTAGGATTAAATACAATACCTGCAAAGGGCGGATGAGCTCCTTTTGAGCCAACGGCCAGCTAGCTAGAGTTGATGCCTCGATAAAAGCACCCAGAGGTGAGGATTAGCGCCCCCTCTGTTCTTTAGCTGATAAACACTCCTATATGTTATGAATCACAATAATGTTAATATGTTATGTCGTGGTGGTTTGAGGCCCCCGAGCAACCACTCCGTCTGTAATGCTACTCGGGAAGAAGAAGCTGTTGATGCGCATACTTTTGTCCCCTCCACGTCACATTTTTGTTGATTTAAAAAAAGCATTTGACAGTGTCATCCACACAAAGATGTTGGACGTACTCCAAGACTTCAATGCCCATGCTGATGTGCTTCGCCTTATTGCTAACCTTTACTCCAGAGCTAAGGGCACCCTGACATGGAAAGGTTTAAGTACACCAATGTTCAAGACTCCAGTTGGAGTGCGGCAAGATTGTCCTCTCTCGCCAACTATTTTCAACCTTTACACAGAGGCAATGATGCGTGAATGGACTCAGGCAGCTGAACATCTTGTACCTCCAGATGTTGAAGGGCTTCACTACCAATGAACTACGATATGCAGATGATATTGCACTCCTGGCACTAAGTGCTAACGATGCAGAAATCCAGCTACAGTTGCTTGGTGTCATTGCTTCGCAATATGGTCTCCAACTACACCCTGATAAAACTGAGTACATGGTAATACAGCCCACACTATATAACCTTTCAATTTCATACAATGGTACTGCTATCAAACGTGTCACTTCATTCCGCTACCTTGGCTCAGTCCTGTCCTACAACACTGATGATTCTGCAGAAATACGAAGCCGCATTGCAATGGCAAAGCAGAGCATTAACCAGTGTAGTTACATAAAATCCACTCACATTGACTTAGAGGTGAAGATGCTTCTCATTAAGTCCCTTGTCATGGCCAGACTTACATATGGTGCATCAACCTGGACTATGAAGAAAAATGACCTGGCAGCTCTTGATGCAATTGGTAGAACTATCTGGCGGCGCCTGCTTGGACTAACATGGTCTGACAAAATTTCCAATGACCACCTACAACATCTGATTGGAAATAGATGGCTTTTTTCATCTGACATAATCCTGGAGCAACAAGCCAAGTGGCATGGACATTGTGTTCGTAAAGGCCTTGCCCCCACGATGTCAGGCCTTCTCTCTGGTACCAAAAGATATGCTGGGCGCCCTCGTGCCAGGTGGATGGATGGCCTGAAAAGTTGGGAGTGGATTGTCTGCATCTGATCTGGCTACTGCAGGGTGGTCCAGAATACTACTTCAAAAACTTCAGCCAGACACATCCTATTCAATGACCCTGAGGAGTGCGTCAACGAGCCGCTAGGCTTATGGCGATTGATTGATTGATTGCTGTGCCATTGGTTGCACTAACTAATAGACTTGTTTAGAATCCACTGATTAGGATTACTTGAAGTACTTGGAGGGTAATTTTTCTTTTAAATAACATTTTATATTAAAAGATTAATTCATCTAGCCAGTTCATTTTAACCAGCGCGTGTCTATATGCCCAGCATGTGTTTTACATGCCCCGCGCATGTTTTCATCACTAGTGCATGCTGGTGCATGTTTTAGATCGAGTCTGTTTAGATCGAGTCTGTTTTTTTTTTATGTGTGATGTGACTTGACCTGGATGAAGATCAGACGCGTGAAATACTCAAAGCTCTGCCCTGCAAAATGGCTCCCAGTTCAAGAGTTGAAGTCACATGGTGAAATCCCTCTTTAATGATGTTTTATTCAATAGTTTTACTTTCATAAGTTTTTTTCATAATGAGAAAAGGTTTTTGGTTAAACCATCTGCTTCACGAAAATAGAAATACAAAATGTATCAATATTTCTCTTTCAGGACTCGACAAAGGAAACTCGGCCCCAAGATGTCATGACCTCATGCATATTCAGATGGGTGGTGCACAATTGAGGACATGCTCTGTAAGGTCAGCTGATCGATCATGTGATTTGCAGCGGATAAGTGCATGAATTATTTCCCTGTTTGGTGGAATCGTGTTCAATTACAGATGAAAGGAAATAAGAATTATTAAAAATGGAAATTGAAGTGTTATGGTCGGGTTAGGGTTTCTTGATACGAAAAGGGTTACTCTTATTTTAAAAAAGAAAGAAGATTTGGCAACGATTGTTAATTATGAAATGTTGTATTCTTTGATAAAAAAATGGAGAGCACCTTTATTAGATAGTTTTGGTTTGTTATTGTAAGGTAAGGTTTGTTGTTGTGATTTTATTAATTTCTACAAAAGGAGGAAAGTTTAGAAGGGAATTGAAAGTGACTTAGAGGCAGGCTTTGTTTGTAGAACAAAAATGGCCATGCCAAAAGAGGGAATGGCCAAGATGTTTGGCCATTCCAGCATAGTGACATGGCTATGTCCACTTTGAAGGAAGTAATTATGCTCAAAATGGAATGTATGGCCCATGCCAAAATAAAATGGGTGTATTGAAATTGGTGTGGTCACGTTGCCAAATCGGGTAATGTGGACATAGTCTTTATTGCAAGTATTGCTATGTTGAAATTGTTCAGATCTGAAATCATTCTAAGAATGGACTTGCTTTGTAAGAATGGTCAAGGGTAAAATGGTGAGGATTTCCATATCAGAATGGTAAGGCTGGTCATTCCTTAATAGAAAGAATGGCCATGTCAAAATGGCCAACATGACCTTGTCATGCCAACAAGAATGGCTATCAATCACATAGCAAGGATAGCTGTGTTAAACATTAATGTTGATTGCTTATTGATCTATGTCAATACCACTTACATATGTGTAACCCTTTATTCAGGAAGTAGATTGGAATGTGTTTTGTCATATAATTTTAGTGGCTGTGCTTGAAAATGTGTATAACAAAGTAGAAAGAAAATATATGCTAATATTGTATAAATGGTTGAATATTTCATTTTAAATGCTGTATACGCCTAATTTTTATTGGTCTTTACGCGAAATTCCTGAACATCATGATTATGACGTTTTTTAATATTGCAAGCTTATAAAATAGTGTTGAAGCATTTAATTGCCAGTTAAAAGCCACACTATTGCCAGCATTTAGTGTGTCTTAAAAGCTTATTTCTACATGTGCTGGGCAGAAATGTTCATTGGTAGTACAGAGGCACTCGTTTGAATGCTTGAAAAGAGATTCAGTTTTTTTAATTAAGTATTTAATTTTACTATGTTAAGAAGAGAGTATCAACTTATAAGGAGGATTAACAAAGTTATCTATGTGACTATATACCTTTTCAAATCTTAATCGGCAATTTCCGGATAGCTAATTCAAATAATGTTGCATGGCCAAGATTTACGTGGATGAATCGTATACTGCAGGAATCTTATTGACCAATAAAATACTGGAGGAATCTTGGCCGTCTGCACAATTCACTCACGGGTATGGGACCAAGCGTATGAAAAAATGTTTTCAAGCGCACGTATCATACGTGCGTTTTACATGAAGGAAATACGCCCGCGTATTATTGCCCAAATTTTTTTCCTCAAACCTGCACCTGATTGGTTGGGAAACAAAGGAAAAGTTCCCCCAGCATTTGAATGGTCGAGGTACTGAAGAAATGACGTTCGGCTGAACTCTGTTTGAAAAGGTCTATAGGGGCTCTCAGTCGAAAAGTGAGGGCCATTTTTTTCATGGGAATTTTCAATTAAAAGAGGTGACAATTTTTATTGTAAGTGTCATCGGAATTGGAATTATTTTTAAAATTTCCCACGGTTTTGAATAAATGTGTGGAAAATCTTCCTCAAAAAAATTGCAGCAGAAATAACACTAATGTAGTGAATACATCTTTTAACACTTCCTTCTTTCACAATTTAATGTAATTTTCATTGCACAATTACATAGGGGACATTTTTAGAGCATATATTTAACACATATACTGTTGTTTACTCAAGAATTCTTTTTTTTTTTTGTCCAGTGACTTCCCGATTTTTCCATGGACATAGCGCCATAATTTTTCCAGATTTGAATATTGATTAAGCAGTCATTACAAATGGTCACAGTTGATTTGAACATTAATGTCAAAGGTTATAAGCATACCATCTGCAGAGTTGGAATTAATTATTAAATTTCCCATGGTTGTCAAAAAATGTGTCAAAAATCTTTCCATGAAAAAGTGACAGAAATGATACTAATGTAGTGAATACATCTTTATATATTTACCTCTTTCGCAATTTAATGTACTTTTTATTGCACAATTACATGTGGAACATTTTTAGAGCACATATTTACTACATATACTGTTGATTACCCAAGAAATCTTTTTTTTCTTTTGATTTTTAATTTCTTCCTGCAAATTCCCTATTTTCTCGCGATTATTCACTTGGTTGGATTCGTGACCCAAGGTCATCAGACCACATAGTTACCGTGTGCCGCTGGAGTGAAAACAAAGCGATCAGCTGTGTTTACTTATTATAGGTAGCATGGTAAGCCCGAATTTCAACCACTTAAGGCACAAATTGGAATTTTAGACAATGTATGATGATCAGTTCGGATATGTGCCGTCGCTTTGTTGAGTTTTCGGTAAAATATATCACTGTTTTTGGTCAATTTGAAATTTCCGCGACTGACCCGAATTTCAACCACAGTGTGTTAAACATGCCTATCCAGCAGGTGTACCAGTAAAACATTCAATGTCCGATTGTCCGTAAATATCAATATAAACTTCAATTAATTGTTATTCTTAATTGCACAATCAACTAACGAAGCATCTAATTAGTGAAAATAGAGTTTAGCTAAAATTTGCAATTGTAAATATTTTGTCTGACTTTGCATACTACATACAGTCATATACGGACTTACCGTTCGCCGTAAAGCGCAAAGCCTTGTTTTTACTCCAGTAAAAAAGTCTTCTCCCGGAATTGACGTGGCACCAACCAAGTGAATAATTGCCAGAACTGTCGATTTTTTTCAGCTCCGACCATCCACTAGAAAACTATATTCCAATAGTCTAGAGACTATATCTTATCATATGATAAGAAGAAGTATGTGCTAGTAACTCGAATGTGGCCTCCCAAAGCTTTTTCAGCCTGGATTTATTTGAAAGAATCCTCACTTCGGGAATGAGACTTGCAGCACTAGGTGTCTCAGTACAGATGGAGCAGTATGTCGGGGAAAGATACAGTTTGTGTTATAAAGTTTGTTGAATAGAGATACAGTGTGTGGATTCCAGATTGTTAGCAACGTTAGCTAAATTGATTTAAAATCCACTAAAAAACATGAAGGAAGCAACAAAATTTCATCAAATTCGGTTAACAATTGGCCACTTTATAGCTTTTTCAAAAATTTGTGCGAATATCCACATTTTTATGTCGTGATGTTTGAATGGGAGATAGATTTTTAAAGATGTATTTTGTTTAGAAAAGGGCACTTCTTGTAGAACAAGGCATTTGCTTTGATAATGATGTAGTTTCTCTAGTAAAGTGGTAGTTTGTCTAGAAGGATGTAGTTTCTCTAGTAAAGTGGTAGTTTGTCTAGAAGGATGTAGATTCTCTAGTAAAGGGGTAGTTCGTCTAGAAGGATGTAGTTTCTCTAGTAAAGTGGTAGCTTGACTAGATTGGTGCAGTTTCTCTAGTAAAGTGGTAGTTTTTTGAAAAGGATGTAGTTTCTTTAATAGACTGGTAGTTTGTCTAGAAGAGTAGTTTTTCTAGTAAAGTGGGAGTTTGTCTAGAAGGATGTAGTTTCTCTAGTAAAATGATAATTTGTCTAGCTGGATGTAGTTTGACTACACATGCAGTTCATGTAGTAAAAATAAAGTTTAGACACTTGTCTAGAAAATGGCAATTTGTTTAGTTAAAGCATAACTTATCTTGAAAACCTTTATGTAAATTCAAGATGTTTTCTATGTAGTAATGATGCAGTTCATCTTACTTTGCTCTCGTGAAGATGCAAGTTGCCTATAAGATGCAGGTTGTCTTGTAGAAATGTAGTTTGTATAACAGAGGTACATATTGTTCAACAAAGATATCTGTCTCTTGGGGATGCAGTTTGTAGTGCAATACCATTTTCCCTATAAAGATTAAAACTTGGAAAATCAGTGGAAAGTGAATGAATTTTTGGTATATTTTGGATTTTTGCTTTGGGGCTGCAATTTTTTTCGAATTTTATAATCAAAATTGCTATAAAAATTTAAAAACGAAAGACATTTCAGAAATTTTGGTTAGAACAATTTTGTTTCAAATTATTTTGTAAAATTTTGGGAAAACCATCCCTAGGAAAATAAGTATACCATTCCTCCAATCTTGAAATATATTTACTTGGTGGTTTAGGCAACGGGAATCTGGGGGTCAATGGCCCCTGAGTCAGCCTTCCCAGGTGTTTATCTAAACAATGTTTATTACCATTGGTTGTAGCGTGACTTTGCCCATCTAGAAACAGACTGGCCCGTTGAAATTGTGATGGTGCTTTCACCACTCTATTCACTTCTAACAGTATTTGTATCGTAGTGTGTAAGACCCCTCTACCTTATCCCCATCAACAACCTTTATTGACAATGCTTCATTCTTTGAAGATGCTTTCTTTCTATTGCTTTCAAAAGTTGCCTTTTTGTGAAAAATGTTGCATGATTTTAATCAAGTTTTTATTAATGCATAAATTAAAAAAATTGCTGCCTTTGTTGAAGCATCGAGATATCACCAATCTCCATGGTTAGAGGTAATGTATTGGCATTTTGTGTTGCCTTAATATATATGATGTAGAAAAATAGTGGTATGCTCCAAGTCATACCTATTGTAGGTATTTATTGCTTAGCAAATGAGATGCATAATGTTGCTAAAAAGAAACGCTTATCCAAATACCGTATTCGGCGTATTTAGTGCCCCTGCTCTAAGCACCTACCCAGTATTTTCTGACTGATAACATAATTTATTTAATTTATTTGAAGACTTGAAATAGGTTTTGTTATATTATTTGCTTATTTTGCATCTGACCTTCAGTTTACTATGGTTTTGTGGTGGTTATTGTGGGGCTAGTATAGAAGACAATTAACACAATGCGGTTTGAATAGCACATTGTACGCGACTTTAGAGCATGTGCGCTTATCAGGAAGAAAATTCGAGCCTAAAAAGTGATGCAATTTTATTTTCAAAAACGTTCCGTAAATACAAATACAAATATTACGTCGAATACGGTATCTGAATTGTAGAGTTTAATTTATGGCTGATTGAAGTTTTGTATATATATAT
Source organism: Chiridota heheva (assembly GCA_020152595.1). Classification (NCBI taxonomy): domain Eukaryota; kingdom Metazoa; phylum Echinodermata; class Holothuroidea; order Apodida; family Chiridotidae; genus Chiridota; species Chiridota heheva. The sequence goes on along the minus strand of JAIGNY010000111.1, from coordinate 411,884 downwards.
TTTGTATCCATAAAACATATCATATAATGGAATTGTCGCGGTCTCTCCGCCAACTTCGAAGAAGTCAAACTTCTGATCTCGACTTTCAACCCCAGCATTATCTGCCTACAAGAAACCTTTCTCTCTTCCCCCGACTCCATCCCCATTCCAGGGTACACGGGATCCCATTTTATCACCCAAAACACCAGGAAAGCCTCTGGCGGCTCCTCTATTTACGTCAGAAATTATATTCCCTCGAGCCCCACCTTTATCCAGTCTGACCTTCAGGCTACTTGCTGTCTCACGACCCTACACAAAACCATCACCTTTTGTTGCAACCTTTACATCCCCCAATTTCCCCTTACTCTCCTCTCACCTTGACTATCTCATCTCCCAACTTCCCAAGCCCTTCATCCTGGCAGGTGATTTCAATGCTCACAACCCCCTTCGGGGTTCCTCTACTTCTACTGTCAGAGGGAAACATAGAAAATCTCCTGAAATCTTCTTAACAATGGCTTCCCCACTAAACTTATACCCAGGTCCTGGCACTTTCACCAACCTTGACCTCTCCATCTGCGACCCCTCCCTCTTTGTTGACTTTTCGGACCGGAGGGTTTACCCTTCACTTTGCGGGAGTGACTATTTCCCCATCCTCATCTCCACCCAAACCCCCTTTTCTCACCCCTTCCCAACCAACTGGAGATTCCAGCACGCATACTGGGGCCTCTACTCCACTCTGTGCAATGTCTCCATCACTAACTACATCCTTCTCTCCAACCACCCATCTCTCTCTCCACCTCCAAACTCTTGGAGGTTGCCAATTACACTATCCTCACTTCCACCTTCACCCCACAGAACTTCAAACCTTGCTTCACCACCGACTGCAAAAAGCCATCTCCCTCAAGAACAAAGTCCTCCGTCTCTTTAAAACCCACCCCACACCCTAAAACTTTGACAACTTTTGCATTCTTAGAGCCAAAGCCAGGAAGATCATTAAACTCAGCAAAACATCTCCTGGGAAACCCATGTCTCATTCCTAAATCTCCAGGCTGTCTCCTCCAAGGTCTGGAATATGATCTGTAACTTCAAAGGGAAAAGCTCCTCTAACAACATCTCTCACCTCATCCATAACAACACCAAAATCACCGACCTCAAAGACATTACCGACTGCCTAGCCTCCACTTTCGCCATTACCTCCTCAAATGACACTCTTTTTTACTACTCCCGGAACCAGAAAATTGAGGCTGAAAAGAAGCCTCTTAATTTCCAGTACAACAATCAGGAAAACTACAATCTCCTGTTCACCTACTCCGAGCTCTCCGCCGCTCAAAAAAAAATCCTGGTCTTCGAAAAGCTCTGATGGCATTCACTACAATCTACTAAAAATCTCCCTAGGAGCTCCCTAGAAATGCCCCTCAAAATTCACAGTCCATCACATTCTCCTTGCTTGCTCACTGTACAACATTTCCAGAGCTTTCCTTGCTCCCCACAACTCAATAGCTGAGTCTTTCCAAAAAAAACCTCTGAATAAAATGTATCTCCTTCATCATGCTTCCCTCAACAACCGTATTTAGTCCTCTCCCACCCCCTCTCTCTACTTTTTTTTCTTCACCCATGCACCTCTCGATTCCAGCTTTCTGGCTTTTAGTTCTCGTGTTTCTCTCAGTTGATCCCGTTTTCTATTCTTCCTACCTCTGAAATGATCTAACCTCTCAGGCACAATTTGACCCTCGCTGTCGTGGTGCCGTTAAGCCCTCATCAAACAAACAAAAATGACATAAAATTGCATATTATATTTACTTATTAGGCTTGAAAATTCAAAAACTGTAAAATCTTGAACAATTTTTAGGGGAAGAAATTTACATTTTTTACCACTGTTCCTTGGAACAGTACTTTCTCAAATAATATTGTTTCGGATCAGTTTTCTCTGTCTTTGCAGATAAGAGGACAAATTCCTTTCTTCAAAATTGGCTTAATTTACAACTACTTTATTGGTCAATATGTGCAAATATGTATGTTAGTTATTAGTATTCATGTTCACTACATGATGTATCATCCAGTTGCATACATGTGGTCATACACACACGTGCACTCAGCCTTGCATATGTGTATTCACGATTAATTGTGCTGGCAATTGCAGGTAGGAAAAGCGTTTTTTTTACTCTTGAAGAAATTCTTTTCATGGTAATATTGTTTGAACCACATGCAGTTGTTTTGTTTTAGGAATCAAGTCAATCTTCTGTTTACTCTCCTTCCTACCTCTGGAATGATCTAACCTCTCAGGCACAATTTGACCCTTGCTGCTGTAGTGCTGTAAAACTCTCATCAAACAAACAAACAAATTGATCATTGATGATACATTCTTGTGAAAAAGACACTGTTCCAATGAAACAGCGATGTTTGAAAATTCACTGTTTCTGTATGAAAAGCACTTGTTCTTGGAACGGTGGCAAATTTGACTCCTGATTTTGATGGAATTTTTTGCTTTACTGTTATTGGCATTAGGGAATTTCTAACAGTCTTGTTTGTGGAAAAAAACTTTCTGGATGAGAATTTGGATATTAATTGCATTGGAGAAGGTGCTATCCTGATGACAAGACGGATCATTAAGAATTTTTGGCCCTTGGACCCCTCCAACCCAACACCCTCAAATTTCTCAAAACCAGGAGTAATCCACACCATTTAACCCGAGAGACTCTTCACAATTCATTGACTAGCATCCAGCTATTTTTACACCATACACAACACAGGGGTAATCTATACCTTCTAAACCGACAACCTCTTCATAGTTTATTCACAGCTCACTTGTTAGCAACCAGCTACTGTTACACTGTACACAATAGGTCATTTATCTTGGGCTCAAGCCACATAACTGCTGTTCAGTAATGCGAATCAGATTAGTTCTTGGTAAGCCTAAATAGAAGTATACATTATATGCTTGGGAAGACTTTGTGCAAAACCCATGAATGATTGATGGACCAATCCTCGTAAGGATGGTTATTTCATCATGTACAATATTATTCTTGCATGAATAATTTTACCATCATCAGTTTTCAGTCAACTCTGATTAAAGTTTTCTCTTAATGTTTCATTTTCATTTTGTGTATATTTGTAGCATTATAAGTCTACCAATGAAGAGGAGTTTAATTGTATTCTCCAAATAAGTATAGAATTCGAAAAATATGCAATGAATTAGATTGTCAAAGCATGGAATTTTAATTAATTTTCCCTTCCCTCCAAAACTTTTCAGCTCTATACCTCCTCTGCTTAGAAAGGTTACTGTCATATGAATGGAGTTCGTGATTGCATTCGATATGTTTTAATTGAAACCAATATTACCATTTCAGAAGAGTTGTATTTTGTTAAAAGACCAGATGTTACATGTTATTTAACTTTCCATGGTCTGATGTTATATTCCTGAAAATCCTGAATTGTGTAACTCTAGTTACAGGCATTAATTGTGGCGCCAGTATTTAGTTAGTTTATAAATGTTGTAACAAAGCAGAGTGTACCAGTCAGTGGAGTGGTCCATTTTGAGCCTTTGTATCATGAAAAGAGGGTAAAATGTATAAATTGAGAGAACTTACTGTTTCAGGCATTTGTGAATCATATTTCAGTCAACAAAGTTTGGTGAATTTGCAATTAAATGTTTAAATGTTTTGTGTGACATGTATGTAACAGCTTCTATTTTCAAAATGGATTTCTATTGTCAAAATGGACTGGAATAAAGCCTTCAAATTACCATTATACTTCTTTTTTGGTACTTAAAAAAAAAACTCTGTACCAGAAGCTAACAAAATTTTTGGTTTGCTTTTCTGGTACATAGTTTATTAAGTACAAAAAAAAAGGAGTATAATGGTAATGTAAATGCTTTGTTCCAGCCCATTTTGACAATAGAAATCCATTTTGAAATTAGAAGCTGTTATGTTCAAAAACAGTAAAGTTGAAGGAACTTCATTGGGGAATTAAATAAGCATGCTACCCCCTCCTCAACCCTTTCTGTAATTTGCCAATAGCTTGCCCTCTGTGGTTGTATATTTTGTTCAACCTCATACGGCAGATAGCTTATTAGGAGGCTGGTACTCCATTGCATGTTTTATTTCTAATCAATTTTTGTAGTTGTGTGTATGCAAAGCATTTGCTGTCATAGTGGGATGTTGAAATGAAATTTTGATTCAAATTAAACTTTTAAAATTCATTAATAACTTTGTAGGTTAAGGAGAGATGCAATGTGCATTTGCAAAGCTATAGCAAGTTTGATACATAGTTCATTTGTTATTTTTAATTTTGGTAATGGACCGACTTAAAGGTCTATGGATAACATGTGAAGGTTTTGTGGTTAAGTACATATAGAGCTTTAAAGGATTGGACATCTAGAGGCTTTATGAGATTAATCTGTTTAAATTATGAATATATCTATTAAAACAGCAAATAATTCTATCAAAATTGATTAAAAATTGTCCAATTTACAGCATTTTTAAATTTTAAGTGTTATTGCACAATAATCTGTGACATCAATGGGGGAAGGATCTTTCGTCACCTTTTGTTAAACCATTTAAAAAAAAATAAAAGATTTATTCCTCTGTTAATTTTGTTTGAAATATAGCATTGGACTTCAGGATTTTTTTTGGGTTTTTTGGAACTTGGTCATACCCTGAATCATCATGTATCTAGAATAGACATTCTAAAACTCACAAGTAGCTGAATTTGAGGAACAGAATTTTCCAGAATTTTGAGATGTGTTCCTCTTGCTATATCTCACATTCCGCACAAATTAACAAATCTTGAAACTTTGTTCGGTCATAGCTTGAAAACTATATCAGCTTTTCACCAATTCTAACAGCTACTCCACTGTGGTTTTCACGCTCTTTCATGTAAATCTGCTAGATGTCCATGGGCCTTTAAATCATGTGTACAAGTGTGTGCAAATTTGCATATTTGTTTTTGAATTATGGATGATTGAGGTTTTTGTGATCAAAATTTGAGGTTTCTGTGGTCAAAATTTGAGGTTTTTGTGATCAAAATTTGAGGTTTTTGTGATCAAAATTTGAGGTTTCTGTGGTCAAATTAGAGGTTTCTGTGGTCAAATTTGAGGTTTTTGTGATCAAAATTTGAGGTTTTTGTGATCAAAATTTGAGGTTTCTGTGGTCAAATTTGAGAGGTTTGTGATCAAAATTTGAGGACTTTGTGGTCAAATTTGAGGTTTTTGTGATCAAAATTTGAGGTTTTTGTGGTCAAATTTGAGGCTTTTGCTGTCAAAATTTGAGGTTTCTTTGATCAAACTTTGAGATGTTTGTGATCAAAGATGGAGGATTTTGTAATACATGCAAATTTTGTAATTTATGAAAGGTGAGACAGCTGAAAATCTTAATGTAACTCTGTAAAATTTATTTCCAAAATTCCAGTCACTGAAAATGAGAATGCCTGTTCCCAGCTACAGGATGGCTGGGGACATGGCTAAGATCTAAAGCCCTGGAGGTGGAATTAATCATAAAATTTCCCACGGTTCTGAATAAAGGTGTCAAATATTTTCCCACAAAAAATTGTGACAGAAATTATATTAATGTAATGAATACATCTTTATATACCTCACTCTTTCGCAATTAATGTACTTTTTAACACACAATTACATGGGGGACTTTTTAGACCACATATTTACCACATATACTGTTGTTTACTTGTGAAATCTAAAACAATAAATACAAAATGTTAATGACATTTTTTTTTTCTCCACAAATTTCTGATTTTTCCACGGTTATAACCGCTGGAACAGTTGATTTTTTTCCACTTGCGTCAAACCTCTTTGTTAGAGAGGTGCTGTGGCTCAGTGGTTAAGGAGTCATGCTCGTATTCGAGAGGTACCGAGTTCGATTCCCGTCATGAGTGCTGCATTGTGTCCTTGAGCAAGACACTCTACATGCTTCAGTCCACTCAGCTGTAAAATGAGGACCAGCACTGTTGGGGAGTTAATCTGCGATGGACTGACGTCCCGTTCAGGGGGAGTCATGTACTTTCATCCATTTACGCCATGGAAACCGGGAATAAGCATGATGGATTTAGATTTAACTTTTTGTCAGAATCAAAGTATTGAGATGGAGGCCTAAAATAATGGATGTGTAGCAGTTAATAAAGACATCTGTCCGTTTATACATCAATTTTACATCAAATTCACAAAACAAAATGTACATGTTAGAACCTGAAAATTAAAAAAGTTATATAATGATCATATTTGAAGTAATTTTCATTTTATCTATTGCTAATTTCCTTTCCACAGACCTTTATATCACTTGTGCTTTTGCTTTCGGAAATTAGTTAATGATGATGTATCTTATTTTTGCCATGCATTTGAATGCAGTAGCCAATCTAAAGCCAGCCAAAAAAGAAAGGAAGTTACCTGGAAATGCAGAAGTAGAATTTAACTTTCACATTCCAAAAATAAATTTTGTAACAAAATTTATGTTTAATAATAATTTTTTTAATTATGGGAAAAATCAACATGGTACTATTTGTTTCTAAATTTTCTTTTGTACCCTCTAACAAACTATTTCTTCAGAGTGTTATGCAAATTAGTTAGTTTTCTATATCATTATAGGATGCTGTTTCGAAGTTTATGATTAAAACTCATCTGGAGCTAAACCTGTAAGAGAGTGTTAAACATGTGACATGATTTTTATAACCACCTATTAAAATTGCTAATGAGCAACCTTGCTTGCTTTGTTTAAGAGTAAGCATAGCTTTTTGTTCTAAAATGCAGTTTTAAAGGTCATTTGTAATGTTTATAATGCATTTTAAAACAGGTACATTTTATTATGGCTTATTGATATTACTTGAATTAAGACCATTTATCTCCACGTTTAGGACTATAACTGGCCTTTTAAGTTAAGAAGCACTAGACCGAAAAGTGAGGGCATAATTTTATGGGGTCCCCAAAAATTGAACATTTTTCTAGCATGCAACGGTATAGCAATTTTCTGGTTAATATGAGTATTCAAGTAAACTTTGCCATCACATTACTGTGGGCTATGGAGGCATGAAGTTTATCGATTTGTTGTTGATGATATATCTGTGAAATCCCAATAACGAGCGCCCCCATTTTTCGGACTAGTACTCATTAAAACAATTGCTTATTGAGATTTTGCATTTCTAAAAGGAGTTCTGGGTCAAAAGTTTGGGAATCTTTCTTTCCAAGTCATGGGAAATAACACAAGTCTATAATTTTTTACATGTGTCGTTGAAAAATTTCTTTAGTATTTATTATAAATAATTGTGGATGATCTAAACATTTCTGTCAGAGGATACTATTAAATGTAAGAATATCTATGAGAATTCAGAATAATGCACCGTCACATATCAGCTGAGTGTACCTTTAAAGGATTAGTACAGTGGTCAGCAAGTCTTATCTAATATGAAAGAGGAGTTCAAATTAAACAAAATGGTGAAGAAAGCATACAAATATCTTGTTCCGTTAAGGAGATATCTACATTTAAAATTTGGTATCATTTGTGTAGAAACGACTGAAATCAGACTAGTTGTGATGTCATAGCCTCAGATTCTTCAAAGTCTTTATGTATTCTATCATATTTTGTCCTGCGATTTTGTGGCCTAAAAACCCATTGAATATGTCAGGAAAGTAATAAAACAGAACATTGTTAGGGTAATTATAATTTACCACCTGAAGAAAATTCAAGGAAAAATAATTCAAATGTTGAAAAAGTTGAATGGATTTGCTTTAAAATACATTAACAAATGTTCACAATGTGAGGATGAGAATGCCAACTTTCCAAAGTAGACTTTATACACCAGTCGTTTCTACATGGATAAGGCAGAGCTTTGAAACTTCAATAACTTCTTACCGGAATAACTTATTGAAGTAGTTTCTTCAATGTTTTGTTTCTCTGTCATAAAGAATACACTTTTTTTTCTTTTTTTTTTACTTAAAGAATAAACTTGCTTGACCACTGAAGTAATCCGTTAACAAGAGGTATACTGTCCCTACTTCAGCCAGTAGGGAAAAAGAGAGTGCACAGTAAAGGCCGTTACACACCGAATGCGACACGGCGAGTGATTTTTTAAACAAAATTGAATAAAATAAAGGAAAAGAAACATTTTGTTATCAGAGAAGGATTGTCATCGCATGGTTATTCTGATGGTAACTAAAAATTTATTGAAAGGGCCTTTCTACACCCATTAAAGCAAAATTCGCATCGCGACAGAAAATCGTGCCCCACTAAGGCGAATTGCTCAACAAGTTTAAACAAAAAAGCTTTTTTAACAAATTTTCCAGTATCATCAGAAAGCCTCAATTGTAAAGTTCATCGAGTTTAAGCAAAAAGTCAAAGCATCTTATAATATTTGTTTCCTGTGTGATTATCTAAAAGAATCGCTTTCCGCATTGCATTCAGTGTGTTACGGCCTTAACTCCGATCTACTAATGATTAGGTGATTTGTTTATCTTGATGGGTTTTTTCAGAAGTGTTGACATTTATGTAAATGTGAGATTGCCCTCTTTTGTAATTAATTCTTCTTGTCTACATTAATCATAGTTTTGTAATGAACATAATAATTATGATGAGGATATACGTCATAGGGCATGCAGACTGGTGTATTTGTTTTCTTATCAAGATTCTGGAAGTTTGTAATAATCTTAAACTTGTTGTAATGAAGAAAAAAGTATCAGTGATTTAAAAGTTGATTGTGACAGCCTTTTTTATTGATTCAGAAAAATTGAAATATATAAGTCATAAAATAGCCAAGTTTCAATGATGCAGATTTTTGTAGCAGTAATTCTAAACTGTCCATAGAGGAACATGCATATTTTTACCTTATTGGGTATGTGGGAGGGGGGGGGGGGGTTGCATATGCAGGTGATCGACTCTGCTACTGGTTTTCAAGAAGTCACAGTTATATGGACAAGCATTTTTGGCCATATTACAGCTTTCTGAAGATTTTTATTCAAATATGCACATTATTGTGTTACTCTTGTGATGTATGAACGAACCTTAGTCCCTATTTTCTCATGTAAATCTGTTGTTTTTTAATCCTTTGCCAACCACAAGCTTGAGAAGGCATTTTGAACATTTTTAAGGTCTGAAATTAAAGGAAGAAATTTGAAGAAACACCCAAATTGAGGTTCTTTCCTGTTCATTTGTCACATTTTTTTAATTTATTCAAACTTAAAAACTACACATGCTATTTTCAAAATTCAAAGACTATTAAAGTCAGAATTTAACTTTTTTTGGTCAGTAGTTGAACATAAATTTTCCGCTTGTCCATAGATTTTAAACAAAATAAATATTTTCAATGACAAAAACTAGGGCAATTTAATTTTCAAAAACGTTTGGACCAATTAAATGTTAGCAACTTTTTTTTTTTCTGTACAAAATTTATAAGAATCTGTAATGGTCATCATCTTTCAATTAATGTGGCCAACTTGACCATTTTCCACCATGTCCTCCACACCTATTCATTGTTTTTCACCTCGACGACGAGGAGTGAACACACAATTACCATGACGGGGGTCGTCGCCGGCGTATTCGGTTCTGATAGTAACAATGCTATTACGAAAGGCTTAATACGACCCAGACGAGAACACAGGTGCGACGTACGGACAGACATAACATCGACAACCAAGTCAATGTCCACGGCCTTTGATAACCAGTTGTGGTGCACTGGCGTGTTTTCCACCTACATTCCCTAACCATGTCACTGATTTCGAAGGTCGTAAAAATCACAGACATTTTCAACACTTGCGGGCATTTGCAAATGGCTGTAGTGAAAGGCTTGATTGTGGCTATCCTGATAAGAATCTCAAAGAATGCGAAAATAGATAAATGGGAAATTTGTTTTCTTTGAGGTGGAGCAATTTTTCATATAGAGCCAATAAAAATTAATATACAAACCGGGGGTGTGGTTAGCTTCGTTTATTTTTTTATTTTTCTAATTTTTTTTTTTTTTTGGGGAGGGGAAATAAGAGTATCTTACAAAACTTAAAAACACATCTTATTAAGACTTTCACTTCCAGATTGTGGTCTCAAAATTGAATATTTATGTTTAAATTTGTTTTCTTTGGTCCAAATTGAAGATGTTTTGGTCTAAAATTGAGGAATTTTGGTCCAAAATAAAGAGCAAAAAAATTAAGATACATACCAGGGGTGTGTTTAACTTCTTTATTTTTTAAACAATTTTTTTTGGGGGGGATTAAGCCCCCTAAAAACACAACCCTATTAAAACTTACACTTCTAGATTGTGATCTCAAAATTGAATATTTATGTTTAGATTTAGGTTTTTTGGTCCAATTTAAAGATGTCTTGGTCTAGAATTGAGGAATTTTGGTCCAAAATTAAGGATAATTCAGTTCATACGGGTGAAAATACCAACCTTTCCGCTTTCTATGATCAGATAATTCCTTTGATATTTCAATTAATGATATTTATGGCTTTGAAATTTTTTAGGGGGCTACAGCATTTGTTAGGTGGGCTTAGATAGCCCCCTGCCCCTTATACATGGCACTGATCCAAATCAATTTTGACAAAAATAGTAATAGCTACTTTAATATTTCAATAAATGATATTTATGGCTTTGACAAAATTTAGGGGGCTATGGCATTCTTTGGGTGGGCTAAGATAGCCCCCTGCCCCTTATACATGCCACTGATCCAAAAAAAAATTGCCAAAAAAAGTAATAGCATGGCATCATAAAAAATCATGATAATGCAAATAATAGATATGACCATAGGCGGGATTTGAGGCCCCCCCCCCCCCCACACACACACACACTTTTTTCTCATGATTTGTATGTTTTGTATGGTAAATTTTTGCATCAGCATGATTTTGTGGTTTTGCCCACTTTTGACTTTTCCCCACCCCCATCATATGAGACCCCTGGTGGGCCCCACCAGCCCCCTAATATCAAGAGGGTGGCCATGTAGTGTAGGGGTAAAGCAGTTATTTGCCTATACAGCAAAGTGACTGTAAAATTTCATCCCCACCTATATTAGTCGGGTATATACGGGTGGTTAATTTGCACCCCCCCAGGACTCTTCCAAACCAACTTTTTTAGCTTCTTTTTATGGTCCTAAAACACATTTAGGATGTTAACAAAAGAAAAATCTCGGCACTCTGGCGATATTCAAGATGGCGTCCAAAATGGCGTCCAATATGGCGTCCAAAATGGTAAAATTCTATAAAAAGTCATATATTGGCCATAAATAATAATTTTTATTGAAAGGAAACCTCAAAATATTGTTCTAGAAGCTTTTTGGAGCACTTGCAACCATATTCATATTTTTTGCCATGTTCCTAATCCAATATGGCGGCCAAGATGGCGTCCAAAATGGCGTCAAAATGGTAAAATAAAAAAAAAAAAAAGTTATTGGCCATAAACAATAATTATCATTGAAAAGAAACCTCAAAATATTATTCTAGAAGGTGTTGTGAACACTTGCAACCATATTTATATTTTTGCATAACTTTGCCATGTTCAAAATCCAATATGGCGGCCAGTATGGCATCCAAAATGGCCGCCAAGTATATCAAAAAAGAAAATCATGAAAAAATTGCTTACATATGGACATTTTATATAGCGAATGTCCACCGCTTATCTGTTCATAAGAGTTACTAGTTTCTTCTACAATGTTCATATTTCATACATTTGAAATAACCTGTGTTTATAATGAATCAGTCACTGTCAGAATCAGAGTCTAGGCTGGAATAATCTGATTCATCTGGAACACCATCTTCCTCAGGATATTCTTCATCAGATGAATCCTCCTCAGTGTCATCAGCCAATATATCTTGAAGACATGACGGCAAGATAGGTCCCTCTGACCACACTGGCTCAATGTATCCATCACAAAGAGCCCATCCATGTGCTGTAGGAGGCAGGATTTCAAGTATGGGTATGTGTGCCCGTTTCCATTGAGCTACCCTGTAATTTGCACGTTTGATGTGTGGGATCAGCGACTGTCTACAAGGTGGCATCCTGGACAAATCTACTTTGGATGACTTGATGGTCTCTCCTTCGCCAACCATCTTCTTCAACATTGCACATCGAACTTGATTGGCATGCTTAAGTCTAGAAAAGCCATATAGAGCACACACAAACTCATCCAGCTCATCAACTAGACTCTTCTCAACTTCCCAGCTATTGCCCAACTTCACGAAAGAGTCTTGGTAGCGTGGCCTCTTTTCAAGTGTCTTCAGAGGAATTTTCTTCCCCTTTCCTTTAAAAGCGCAGTTGCAATCTTCACCAGTAAAGCAGTAAATGCCGAGAAGTGCCTCACAGTATGTGGGTCCCAAGTCTTTTGCTATGTCACCGATGTCAAGGAGTCTCCGGTTAACTCCACTGCCAGTGTCAAACAGAACAGTCAGTGGACGCAATTTCTCTGCATAGTACAACAATATGAAGAAGATATCGCTATCTGGGCTGTGTACAACTGCCTGTTTGTAACCATGTTCCTTGGCATAAAACAAATACAGGATCACTCGGCTGTCTGTTTCCTCTTGGTTAGATCTAAGCCCTGGGATTTCATGTTGTTGCACAGATGCACCGTCGGTAGATGTTAGCAAGAACGGAACACCTTCAACCACAAGTATAACTTTCCTTCCTACTAAACGTCGTGCTGCTTCTGGACTACTCCAAGAGCAAGGCATGAGCTGACACAACTGCTTTTTGTTTTCGTCATTCTGCAGAAAGACCTTGAAATTGGCTGGCTTTCTGGTGTTGATGCCTTCCAAGAGGATTTTCTCACTGCAGCCACGGCGAAGCCCTCCTGACTTTTGATGGACTCTTCCAGATACATGTCAGTTGAGAAGATTACATCTGGCTTATGGCTTATTTGGTCAAGCAGCTTGAAAGAAATTTGCTTGAAGGTTGGAGGCAGATCCTTCAATGTATGGAAATGGGCATTTCCATCTTCAATGAAGAGTGTTTCTCCAGCATTTCTGGACGGTAATTAAGGAAGCTTAAGGCACGTCGCTTGTGAGGAAGTGGACTGCTGCTGCTTTGTTGGTTTTTGCCATGAAGCTATCAGGAGTACCTAGAGCATGAGGTACTGGTGTAATGCAGTAATTCATCAGTTCATCAATGCTTACAGGTTGAGAGAGCATCTGTGACTTCACAAGAATTTGAAAGGCTATATCCCCCTGCTCTTGATATTTCAAAGCATTTCCTTGAGCAGATGTTAGCTTAACTTTCTTGTTCAACTTTTGCATGGTCTTCAGCTTTAACTTCTTCAACGGGTCAAAGAATTCCTTTCGTCCTTCGTCGTCATCTTTTTCTTTAGCCTCTCCTCAACAAACTTCTCCTTCTCAACCTGCCAGCTTCCTCAGCAGTTAGAACATCATGTTCTATCTCAGAAGGTATGGGATTGCCAGATGAAATCACATACAAGCGGTCTTTGTCTGCTATGTCGAATGGGTTGAGGAAGCCTTCTATGGCATCCATTACTCGTTGTACTGCAGCTTCACTCCTCTTGATTTCTGTCTGGAGTTGCTCACGGTGCTTGCCACACTTGGCGTTATCATTGTCAAGACACATGTCACACATCTCCAATGTGGCCTGGTAGTACTTACTACGTTCTGATGTCGTCCGAATCCATCGCTGGTAAGCACCGTAGTTCTCTAAGATTCCAGTAAGGCCAGCTCCACCAGCACCAGCATGGGACTTGGCAAACTTCATGAAGGTTTCCTCTATCGTCTTGTCTACGGCACATAAGTTACCGGGTATTCTAGACCTGGCAACGGATATGGCTCCTTTCTCTAGTAATCGAGTAGCTCCTGGATGACTGACCTCAATGTTGGCGAGAAATGCATCAAGCCAGGTGAGGTATCTAGAGTAATTGATTCCTCCAAAGCTAAAGAACAAGTCTGCCATGTCCGCCATGCACTTGTGGTACAATTTCAGATTGTTTGTCTTTACTGCATAGAGCAGCATGAAGATACGGTGTGCATGATCCAAAAAAGATATCCAGAACTTGGCGGTCTTTCCTAGTTCTCCATTTCGGACTCGCTCTTGGAACACCGTGTAGTCATTCAGATACTGCTGAATTGTAGGATCTTGAAGAACAGCATTAAAGTTCTCAGCATTACAGAGTGTTATCAAGGCATCCAGAGCATCTGCATTTGTGGGGCCATGAGCAGTTTCATCCCTCTGGGCGATATAAGCTGAAAGAAGTAGTCGTTCTAAGGCTTCACTTACTACTTTCAGACACCACATGGACTTGCTATACGCTTTGCCATTTAGAACTCCTTTCAGGCAGCCAGAGGTTGTGAGATTTGCTTCTATAATGAGCTCAGAGTAGCCCGAACCAGCCATCTTATGTCCAAGCATATTCAAGTAGTTCATGATGGTATGGAAGGTTCCAATGAGGACGATGTGGTTCTTGTAAGCTGCAGGGTTGTCCCATATGATAGGCATGGCTTTCATGATTACACCAAGGTCAAATGTAGTTATTGTGTAACGCTGTCCAACTTCCTCAGTAGCCTTCTCGCATTGACGCAACAGTTCTTTCACAACATTGTACTCTGTGATAGGCTCGGTAATGGACGGATAAAAGTCAATGGTGGTAAGTTCACTTGGGGGGCATCCAATGGCAGAAATGAGCCCACACAGTGCTGGTATCTGCTGCTTGTCAGTACTACTTGCTTTTCGACAGAAAGCCCAGATGAAGTACACTGTTAAAGCTCTCTGTAACAAAGCCAAATTTTCTTCTGGCTGCTGGACATTCTGTAGGTCTATGTTAGGACCTTTTCTCTTTGCAATATGAAAAGGTGGCAATGGAGCAGGTGTGTCTAGCTTGAGAGAGTGCTCTTTGGTTCTGGGAATTGAGACTTGTGTGTGTACTGGGTCTTCAACTTTTTTTTTAAAGGTTATGTTTTCCTCTATTAAATGAGCCATTTTAACGTTGTAGTGTTGTTGCTAACTCAGTCTAAAATTTTCGGAATAGGACTCTGCAAAAACGGTCTGCGATACCGACTTGGGATTCAAAAGGGTAAATTGGATTCATGCAGACCAAATTGATGCATACAAAACAATTTTCCCATCGGCCATCTATGATTTAGAAAATAGTAACAATACAAACATGGTTGGTAAGAGTTCCCAATGGCCCTAAAATAATATTCTGTACTTTCTTTTTAATTATGGACAATATATGACTTTTAAATTAGAATTTTGTCATTTTGGCGGCCATTTTGGACACCATATTGGCCGCCATATTGGATTTGGAATATGGCAAAGTTATGCAAAAATATAAATATGGTTGCAAGTGTTCCCAACAGCTCCTATAATAATATTTTGAGGTTTCTTTTTAAAAATAATTATTGCTTATGGCCAATATATGACTTTTTAGAGAATTGTCCCATTTTTGGCGCCATTTTGGACGCCATCTTGAATATCTCCAGAGTGCCGGATTTGTTTTTTTGTTAACATCGTGAATGTGTTTTAGGACTATAAAAAGAAGCTAAAAAAGTTGGTTTGGAAGAGGCCTGGGGGTGCACATTAACCCCCCGTATGTACCCGTCTATATGTATATATGGGTGATGAGATAATAAGTAGATACCACGGTGTATGTAGCTTTCGAAAAATTGTGAGGGGGAACGACCTCTTAGGGAAGCATTGTTCAAGTCAAATGTCCCCATCCCAATTCATAGATAGAATAAGTGAGCCCAAAACAATGAAAGAAAGTGAAAATGGCACTTCATTTTTACAAAGGGGCACTTTTAAATGGGGACACATTCCTCTCACATGGGACTGACAAAAGTTGCCAGTTTCCTACTATTTGGACAGTAATTGAGGACAAGTTTTCATTTTCAAAAGGGGCACTTTTGTCATTTTCGGAAAAGTGGGGAACGTTTCACCCACCCCCTCTCCCTTCCGGTTTCCACACCTATATGATCTACACCTTAGACAAAAAAAAACGTATGTAGGACAAGGCAAGAAAATCCATATTAAGTCACACAAAAATATATACATAGGCAGTGGGGTAACTAAAGGGGTACGCTATATAAAGGGAACCCGTAAGAAAAATATACCAAAGGGGCCCACGGGGCTCCACTTTCCCCCGGCCTGTAGGGCCCTGGCTACGCCACTGAACATAGGCCTATAAGCAAAAAGTCAACAAACAAAAGACTAAATACACCTACAGATTGATGGAGCAGGTCAAAATGAAGGTCAAAAGAAAGAAAAGCACAACTTAACCACTCCAATGTGAATTGCCACTGTATCGTTTATTTTCCATCAGTGTTTGGAGAAGGGGACAACAATTTGGTGAGTATTGCGTGTTTGCGTGTGTGTGCGTGTGCCTGCGTGCGTGCTGAGTGCGTGCGTATGTAACAAAATTGTGAGGTTGTTGACTGAGGCTGATGAAAAACAAAATAGATGAAAGAGATGGATTAGCCAGATAGCATGCTACTTTTAAGTTTAGAACTACGGGTGCAGTGCATGGTTTCCATGGAAATGTCTACGGTATAGCGATTCTTGACATAAACGGAATTTAACTGGTTTTTGAAGTGAAAATTCGTAGGCAATTATGAGGATTGAAGAAAATGTCGGTTATTTAATATAAAACACCATACCGTGTTATCTTCTAGGTCCCATGATTTTACAGGTCTCATATGGTTTCCTGTTGAATTAAGCTTAGGTAAATTTGAATGATTTATTTTATTGAGAGCCTTACAATTAAATAATAATGTATAGACGGTGGCACCGGGATTTACAGGGATAGGGATAGCCTTTCTGACATGGGGATAATATTTCGCCAACAAATTGTGCTTCTAGGCCTATATCTTGTTCACATAATATTGTCGGAATATAGCCTACAGTATCTCTTTCAAAACAGATCTTTAAGAAAACTTACAGTTTGGTGTAACTGACAGTCTACATGTGGCCTGGTGTAGAACGTAGCTAGACTTACAAGTTTCCCGCGGTCAAAAGCATGAAATATTCGGGATCTTACTTTACTTGTGATTAAAAAGATTTACCGAATCAAAGGTCCTACATTTTCTGATATTTATAAATAATGAATTATGGACCAAATTAACTTCGAAATGGAACACAAATTGACTATCATATTTTATCCATAGCACAAGCAACCCCCCTCACCCCACAAACTCCGCCACCATCTCCGGTCCGTTGGCGTCTGTTCAGTTATATGTAAATCTAACTGTCTAACATTCTTACATTTTATGTCATTATAGTCAGAATGAGTATAGCTGGCTCTCGATTGGGCATGGTTACAGAAAAATTTCCGTAAATTTTCGTGTTCTCATTATAATGATTTTATCAATACTTTGAAGTTTGTATGGGTTTCTCGTTATATCTGTGGGAGAAATAAGTCCCCCTCCACCCCATCTAAAACCAAATAATTTAGGGTCATGCCCTTGGTCTAAAACTGCCAGAAATGTGAAGAAAAAAACAAACTTGACCTGTTGACAGTTTAAGACTTTCATTCTTAGTACAGAGCATTCAAGCAAAACTATTCATCAGTGTCCTTAATGAGCCTGGCTGCTTTATTCTGGATTCCAACAGTCCAAGACTCATTGTCATTGTAATTTTGTAGGTTATTAGGAATCATATTGTCTCTTCTGGTATTTGTTTGTAAAACGATGCGTCCAAGCAGATTTAAAAAAAAACGTATGAGATAGAGGTTATCGGGAATAAAACAGGTCAAAAAGCAATGTCATGAACTACAATTCTACATAAACTCATATATAGTGGTTCTTTTAATGACATTTTAACTCATACCGTAGATATTATCAACAGATCAAGGACCTTGTTTTAAAAGCGGATAGTTCACTTAAGTGGAATTTCTTTTGGCATTTTGGTAAGTTTACATCATCTCTTTTGAAATTCTATAAACGGCACCTATTCCTGGCCCACTTTTCCGCCTTGGGCCACCCCCCTTCCTTCTGTCCACCTAGACCTCTCCACTTATAACAAAACTCAAACTCACCCCTAATCTCTTCATCAATCTCCACAACCAAATCAAAGACCAACTCTCAAATTACACCTCTATCTATACTGATGGCTCCAAGGAAGGCAACAAGACAGCTGCTGCTGCCATCATCCAAGACATCACCCTCAGTAGCAGACTTCCTGACCACTCATCCATCTTTTCAGCCGAGGCTAAGGCCATTCTCCTCGCCCTCAACTTTATTGAGTACTCTCCTCTTAGTCACTTTGCCATTTTCTCTGACTCAAAGGCTGTTCTTACTTCATTACTCAATCTTAAATGGGATAACCTCACCTGCCACCTCCTCCTCCGGAAACTCTTTTCTCCCACCCTCTGCAGGAAAAGTGTTCTTTTCTTCTGGATACCCAGCCATGTTGGCATCCCTGGCAATGACAGGGCTGATACAGCCGCTAAGCTTGCCCTTAACCTCCTCCCTTCCCCATTTCCCAAAACCCTCTCTGACATCAAACCGCTTATCGCTTCTCTTGTTCGTGACCGCTGGCAAACTTTATGGAACTTCCAAATTGATAACAAACTCCATGTTATCCAGCCCACAATCCCGATCAAATCCACCATCAACAACCTTTCTCGTATCGACAACGTTCATATTACCCGTCTTAGAATTGGTCACACCCACCTCACTCACTCCCACCTCCTTATTGGTTCCCCCAACCCCTCTGTAACAATTGCCACTGCATCCTTACAATCCAACACGTTCTCCTTGCTTGCCCCCTGTACAACCTTCCCAGAGCTTCTCTCGCTCCCCACAACTCAATTGCTGAGTTCTTCCAAAAAAATCCTCCAGATAAAATAGTCTCCTTCCTTCAGCATGCATCCCTCTACAACCATATTTAATCCTCCTCTTCCACCCCCTCTCTACTCTGTTTTTAGTTTTACCCATGCACCTCCTCTCTCGATCACAGCTTTCTGGCTTTTGTTCTTGAATTTCTCTCATTCTTCCCCTGGTCTCTTTCCTTACTACCTCTAAAATGATCTGACCTCTCAGGCACAATTTGACCTTCGTTGTCGTGGTGCCGTTAAGACCTCATCAAACAAACAAACAAACATCTATAAATGTATAGAGCACACAATTTCTAATTTTTCAAATTTGAATAAAAACCATGAAAATGACAGAAAAATGTAATCAACATTTAATGCTGTCCGACTACTTCACGCTCGCGCCGTGGCTCCGTGCTCCCTCCACGACTCCCCGCTCGCCCTGCGGCTCTCCACCCGCCCCACGACTTACCGTTCGCCCGTCATGACTCTTGCAAGGTAACCCCGGGTTAAGAAAGTTGAACAGGATTTTCGGAAAATGAAGGAAATTTAAAATATTTTCACGGAAATCGAATGAGATTGCCCAAAAATAAAAATAAATTTTATTCCCGAAAGTCGAAGAAGAAGAAAAATGCTCAAAAAGGAAAACGGGGAAAATGAAGAAGATCTCCCAACTTAGCAGCAACTATGCGTGTAGCCCTGCAGGAAAACTTTTGATAACTTCCTTCATTTTCGGGAATTATCTTTCCTTTTTAGGAAATGTTGCCAAAAATTATATAAAAAAGTTACACAAAAGTGACATATTTTCCAATAATTTTACCAACATTAGAACAATTCTCTTTCATTTTTTTTCATATTAATTTCATATTAATAATTTAAGTTCCCAATTTTACCTCCCAACCAGAAAAGTGAAATCAGATTCCCACGTCGCTTCCTGTGCACCTCTGAATACAGCCTTCTTCCGATTATTTCACATTTTCTACTCTTTTTTAAATATTTTTTATATTTTAATTTAATTCTTAAGCCATTTTGTACGTATCTGTTTACATATTTTATACTTTCTACTTTTGATTGTCTAAGTCTTATCCGTTTTTTATTACTTATACCATTTTGTTCAATTTTGTTGTTGTAACCCAGGGCCTCAAGGTAGACCAACTTAATTTAATGTTGACTGGGCCACCCTGGTAAAATATCCATAAATAAATGATTACCATTTGCCCCATGGCACCGAAAGCTGAATACGCCACTGATTAAGCCTACTGCGTGTACGTGTATTCAAATAAACTCACATCACCTGACATTTATGGTATACATTTAAACAAAAATAATCTGTACTTTGGTGTGAAAACATTCTTACGAAAATTTGCTAGTCATCACCAAATTGCGGTGATATCTAAAAGGTCATCACCAAATTTGGGCAATATTTAGCCTTACATATCAGTATATAATTTTTTACAGTTTATTTCCCGACACCCCCTCACACACATACACGCCCACATACACATACAGAAGTTGTTACCTCAATTGGAAATAAACGTTCCGTATTTGCTATGATATATCAGGGAATCATAATTTGTATACCTCTGCTCCAAATTGTCACCGTTCCATCAATTTTAAATAAGCATCCAAAAAATCAACAGAATACAAATCTTCTCAACTCCGAACACCAACCACCCAAGACCAACTCCTCCGAGTCACCTTACAACAACGGTGGAACAATCCAGTGCAACTTTCTCCATCTTTAATCCTCCCCCTCATAGACCACAATCCTTTCCAACACATGGATGTCGGCCAGCTTCCCCGGATCCCCCTCCTCCCCCCTTCCCTCCCCCTCCTATCAGAGGCTCCTCCCTCCTGACTATTTTTAATGGCTGCTGATATCATACAATGGAAGTGTCGCTGACTCTCTGCCAACTTCGAAGAACTTAAACTTCTAATTTCCACTTTCAGTCCTCATATCATAATCACCTATCATCTGCCTTCAGGAAACTTTTTTATCCTCCACCTCCTTCGTTACTATTCCGGGGTACTCGGGGTCACATTTTATCTCCCAGACTGCCAGAAAAGCTTCTTGCGGCTCTTCTATCTACTACGTCAGGAATGATATTCTTTCGAGTCCCGTTTCTATCCACTCCAACCTTCAAACCTCATGCCGTATCGTGACCTTACACAAAACCATCACACACTGTAACCTTTACATCCCTCCTAACTCCCCCTTCCCTACCACTGACCTTGACAATCTCATCTCTCAGCTCCTGTTCCGGCCTCACCATTTCCTCAAGATTACCAGATGAAGGCTCCTTCATCTTTTCTGCTTTAAGCTTCGCAGAACTCTCCTCCACCCGCTTCGTCATCTTCTATGACTCCAAATCAGTTCACACAGGCATCCTCAACATGCTCTGTTTAATCCACTTATCTTACAAATCTTAAACAAAATTTACGCTCTCTCTTCCTCAGAAGAAAATCCTATCCCTGGAAACGAAAGGGCCGACAGAGCAGCCAACAACGCTCTGTCGAACCACATTTCATCAATCCTTATTCCGCACTCTCGACTTCCGCCTCAACATTTCCAGCCACCTCGGGAAGACCTGGCAAGACTCCTGGCAAGAGACCAGTTACAAACTTCACACTATTAATCCCAAAGTAGAGACCATTCTTCCCTTACACAGTCGCAATCGTAGAGAGGACGTTGTTATCACCCGCATACGCCTTTGTCACTCCTCTCTCACCCACTCCTACCTTCTTTCAGGCTCTCCCAAACCTCTCTGTCCTACTTGCAACACTGACCTCTCGATCAAGCATATCTTCTTAACCTGTTCCTTATACCTGAACTCCAGATCACTCCTTTCCTCCTTCACCTCCATTTCTGATTGCTTCAAGTACAATCCCCCCTCCAACATCATCACCTTCCTCCGCAATAGCAACTTATTCCACCTGATCTAATCCTAAGCCACAATTCCACCTTTTATACCCCATCATCCTTTCCCTCCTTTCCTCTTTTACCTTTTTTCACCTTTGTTTTTCATCCTATTTGTTCTCTCCTTCCTATCCACTCTCTCCCATTCACCTCCATCCTAACTCTAGCACCTTACATTTCTAATACCCTCTTGACACATTTGACTCTTGACTGTGGTGGTGCCGTTAAACATAAACAAACTAAACCAAACCAAACCGTTAAGATAGATATCCAAGTTTAAAGCTCTGTCTTATCTATCGTTCTGTGTAGAAATGACTAGTGTAGTAAGTCTACTATGGAAAGTTGGATTCTTCATCCTCACATTCTTAACAATTGTTAATGTATTTTAAAGAAAGTTTATATATTTTTTCACTTTTTAAATGACTTTTCCTCGAACTTTCTTCAGGTGGTGTATTAAAAATACCCTTCCTAGATTCAGTTTTGTTGTTGTTGACATATCCCATGGTTTTTAAGCCACAAAATCACAGGACAAAATATCATAAAAACAAAGACTTTGAGGCTATGACGTTATAACTAGTCTGGTTTAAGTCGTTACTACACAAATGATACCAAACTTTAAACTTAAATATATCCTTAAGCGGAATAAGATTTTTGATGTTTTCTTCACTATTTTGTTTCTTTTGAAGTCCTCTTTCAAATATGATAGACTTGCTTGACCCCTGAACTAATCCTTTAAGGAGAAACCCGCTTGCCAGTATGGCAAATCGACCATTTTCACCTTTGTCTATCTATAAGCTGATACGTTTGTACAAACAAGCAATTGCAGATAGATATCACTCAATTTTATGATTTCGTTTAAATGTTCTGTTTTTAAGTGTAGCCATTATATATTTTCCCCATTTCAGGTCCGGCTTTCAATATACAACCTCTTGCAGCCTTGTATCATCAGATCATTCTAAACTGAACCCATCTCATGGTAACCAGTGATGCTGTGCCCAAGCAATAAGTGCGCAATTTTCGGCTGCCTTGTATTTGCCACAATTTTTATTTTATCGGGTACAGTCATGGCAGCAACAGGTATTCTGACGGTCATCAAAATGCCGGTCTTATTTAAAGTTGGGTCTCTTATATGGACAGGCATTTTGGTAAGTCTCTTCTTTTTATAGTACAAAATTGAAAACAAATAATTATTATCAATTATCCTTACATTCAAACAAACAAAACAAAACACATCAACAAATCAAGGCAGATTTGCAATCTGGTCGAAGCAAGTTGACTGCGCCAATCTGGTCGAAGCAAGTTGACTGCGCTTGTAACCCTAGAAATGCCTCAACTTCGCCGAGCTTCCAGGGGCTGGACCTTAGACGGGATCCTTAAGCGGGCCTATGGACCCCGCGCTCTTTAGGCTTCGCTATACGCGCTTCCTGCTAAAGCCTTCGGCCTCTGGGAAAAAGCATTGTCTATTTCAGCCTCTCCCTAATATATATGTTTTCGTTCAGCTGGTGTCGCCTGAATGTGTTGTAATGATCGGGCAGGCCGCCGGTTCAGTATTGACTGCAATATCAGTTGGAAGTTTGATAGCTTCGCCGGTTTGAGTTGGCTTAGTAGCCACTAGTTTGTTTCTCTTAGCTTTTGGTCCGACGGGTGTCATTGGTCGTCATTGAAGCCTGAATATGCGTAACTTGCTTTTGAACTTGAGATTGAACTTTGAGGTTGAAGAGGGATAGATCATTTTATGTGAGGTAGGTGAAGCGTTGATATCATGGGAGTATCGTTAATACGAGACTTTGAGGTGATAAGAGGACATTTGAAGACAGGGTTGTTTGATTAGCAGTGAACCCAAATAGCCTTGTGTTTAGATTGGACGCTGGATTTGACGATGTGGTTCCCTCCGCAGCGTGGACAGACAGTAGAACACGGACGGGTGTTGTAACAAATCTGTCGCTTCGTCACATGTGACCATCATAGAGACGGTGAGGATAACGGAGTGCCCCTGCGATCGCCTCCCGTCCTCCCAGCACATGCAACTTCCTTAAACCAGCAAAAGTGGTCCTGTGGGAATTTGCATGGGTGTGTGAAGAAATCACGTCGGACTCTTGGGCACTTCAGGTAATCTGGGAGGGTATGGAGTCCACCTCTCCGACATTGTCCCTTATATGGAGACTTGTCACGCAATCCTCCCGAATCTGGGGTCTCTGGGCCACGTCCATAAACCTATTACATGCCCATCTTCACATCTCAATCCACAGGGATCACAGGTGCTTTCTGTCGTTCCTCTTTGAGAACCAAAATGTTGTTTGCTGCGTATCCCTAAGGAAAAGCGGCAGCAGGATCTTTATGTACCTAGACGACTGGCTGATATTGGCAGACGACCAAGGGACCACAGCCGCCCATACCACAGACCTCCCCGGTCTCACCCCAGTTAATTCTTTCAACAAACTAACTGGGATTTTGTTCGTCCAGTAAACAAAATCTGATGCACTGGGGACCAGGATTTTCACCCTAATTTATCAAAATGGTTGTTCCCATACAGTCGTAGAAAAAGTTTTAAAACATACAACCTAATATGCAAACAAGTTTATGCATGTTATGTCAGACTTAATCTCTCTAATTTTGAAGGTGATCAAATTTACATGTTCCTTCGCGCCTCGCATTGGATGCCCTAGGGGAGATTGTGGTGTGGTTGCCCAGTGAAATTTCTTCAAAAATATTTAGTCTCATCCACCGCTTATGCTGGGTGGTCAACCGGCAGAAGTCATACCTAGTACCTACTCAGACGCTCCACTTACATGGGGGCGGGGTCATTTCTACCCAGCCAAGGAATGGCAATTAGCTGTCCGGGCAAGAGCAAAACTGATCTTGGGGGAACTAGTGTCACACGCGATAGCGTGGTTGTGGTTCATGTAGTACCTAGCGAGCCTCGTGGAAGTGGTCCCGTGATACAGGTTTCGCATGAGGGATCTACAGTTTCACATGCTATCTTACTTGGTCTTAGTGTCATGATCATCTTGTCCTGTGGATATATTGTTCTTTTCCATGCTTTACTTCTAAACTTATCCTTTGAGGTGATATCACAAACACCAGCACAACGGAGGTGGTTGTGATCATCGCTGACAGGAAGCACTGGGCCTATAGGCCTATACTGGGGTGGACTGGCCAGTCAGTCCATCGGTCAATGACCGATGCGCCCGCCCTGGTTCCGCCCCCTTGCTTCAAAATAGTATCTTATGTGCCTTACAAAGCGTGAAAAACCGCCGGAGCGACCCACCGTGGGCTCAGGACTCTCCCCGTTCATTCCGTCTTGGCGCCCCTTTGGGCACCTCTACCGATGGAACTTTAACCCCAGTCCGCCACTAAGCCTATAACAATCAAACTATGTTACTTTACGTAGTTAAATGTTTCTGTTGTGTAGTTTTACATCGTCTTGAATTGATAAATACAGTTCTGCATAAATAATTGGCTCAATTTCATAAAAACTAAGAATGTTGTACGTTTTATTTAGTAAAGTAATCACTAAAATGGCCTCCATCTTGGCAGCCATTTTGGCAGTCATCTTGGGATTTGCATGACGTTTTGTGGTCAAAGGAACTCCTCCCGACTTTAAATAAGTAGTAAATATACATCAACGAGAAAAACATATTTCTACATACGAACTTTCCAGGTAAGTTTCATCAAATAAAGCCGTTTTCATTTTCGTGGTGAGCATTTTGGCATCCATCTTAAAAATCATCAAATAACTATAAGAAAGCTGCTCGATATCGATGTCCACTGGCAGCAGTCCAGAAAGCATTTTGGTAAATTATAGTCTTTGTGTAAATTTGTTCAAATTTTTAGCCCTGGCTCATGGACTTCTTTCTCTTTCTCATGCTTTACAACTAAACTTATCGTTTGGCAGCTTGGGCTGATAACAAAAACACCAACAAGGTGAAGATGACCGTGATCGTCGCTTATAGGAAACATGCTTTGTATAAAGTCCTAATGTTATCTCATGTAGTTCAATATTTATTTTTAGTGCCTTCCGATGTTCCTAAGTTGATAAATGTAGTTCTTCACAAACAAATGGCTCATTTTGATAACAAAATAAAGAATGTTATACGTTTTTAAAAGAAATGAACAAAATAGATACCATTTTGGCGGCAATTTTGGCCGCCATCTTGGATTTGCATGTTTTTTCTCGGTCAAGGGAATTCCTCCTGACTTTAAATTTGTCAGGGAAATAGAAAATCCACACGAGAGGGGCCAAAAAACCCTTTGAAAGGTAATGTTTCCATTTAATTTTCAAAAATATACTATTTGTTTTCAGTAGTGACCATTTTGGCGGCCATCTTCGAAATCATCACATTACTAGCAGAAAGCTACACCATATCGATGTTCAAAAAACATTTTCGTCAAAGATTTATTTATTTTTCATATAAAAAAGTCAATGTTTCGTCTGGTAATCTTTTTGGTACCAATTTGTTAAAATTTGGGCCCTGACTCATATGATTTAGAGGTAACAATTAGGAAATTATCGAAATAAAAGTAGTAAAATTGCATAATGGCAAATTAGGTTAGAATTAATGGAAAGTTTGGTAACATTTGGCACTAAATTTTCTAGAAAATTGAAAGTGATTTTTCGAAAATTTAAAGATATTTTTCGATTAGTAGTAAAGTTTGATGGAAACTTAATTTACCGGTGCAATTGTAACCAGGAAATTTTTGGGATTATTGCCCCTGAGAGGTGCACCCTGTGCAATTAATTGTAACCAGGAAATTTGGAGGTTATTGCCCCTGAGAGATGACCCTGTGCAATTGTAACAAAGAAATGTGGGGGGTTATTGCCTCTGAGGTGACCCTTCCTATGTCCTCGAGTAACAGTTATTCTTGTAATGCTACTGTTCTTTACTAACAGTATAAGATATCATGTAACTGTTCAATGTCCTCCTTCTCCTTAAAAATTTGTTCCAGTAAGAGTTATTCTTGTAATGCTACTGTTCTTTATTAACAGTATAAGATATTATGTAACTGTTTAATCAAGAATAATTTTTTTGGAATTATTTTGTTCTTTCAACATTCAACTTTTACATTCCGGTTTCATTGCAGGTTTTCTGCATGGGAGTTGCTAAATACTTCTTGCTTTTGTGTTGTGGTCCTCCAGAATTTCGAAAGGTATATACAAATGTTTCATTGGGCTTTCTGAAAAATATGAAATATGTTTGTTAAGAAGGGGTAGGGGGTTGGGGGTTATAACCCAAATGAACTGGAAACTCTGGAAGGTAAAATATGTTCTTATGATATCCACAGGTTTATATAAGTTTCTTAGACTTTTGATTTGCCGTTATTTCGTTGGAGTGTTATCATTATAAATTTACTTAAATTGCTTGCAGTTTGTTTTTAAAACATTATTCAATCAGATAATACAGTACGGGTGTATCTTGGACTTTTGGTGCCATAAGAGAATGCACCAAAACTTAGGAGCTTTGTATTTTTAAGATCCATGAAGGCCTCCATTTAATTTGTGATAACGTTATATAAATGGGATTTTACTAAGAGCACGGTAGCATTTGTGTAATGTAACGTATGATGCATGTACACTGTATCATCGATGACTAAGCAACACAGAATCATGTGTCGAGGGGTTATTCAAAAGGTCAACGACCCATCAACGAAAGTCTTCTGTTATTTTAAAGCGAAGTTTACACGTGAAATTATAAAGTCCGCGGTCAAATCTAATGAAATATTCATTTGATATTGATTTTTCCTATCAAAAATACCCCCACGTTCTCATTAAAAATCCTCATTGACTTAACGTTATCACTAATTAAAATGGCGGCCTTACTCCAAGTTTTGGTGTATTTATTATAAACCAAAAGTCCAGGATTCTCCCGGACTGTAATAGACAGGTTGTTTCATGCTCCAGCATGGACGTCATAAGTTGCGGGTTGATTTATGGCTCGGTTCTGTGGTATTATTCTGAACAGTTCGATGTGCTTTAAAAAGCGCATCCAGCTTATGTATGACTTATCACTCATTCATGTTTTAATTCAGGATAAACATAGTCCGCATTTCAATATATTGATCTTACTACGATCACTCTTAGGGGCAATAAGATAACTTTTCGAAAATGTTTTTTTGGATTCTGTGGATGATTTGGCGAATTTGTGTTGATGCATACAATATTTTGTAATAAATTGCGGATGGGATAGTTTGAACAGTTCTTGAGTTTGGACTGTAGGGTAAAAAGCTTGGAATATGAAAATGTGAACTTATAGTGGGAATGAAGGAAAAACAAATTTACATCTGATCTTTCTCCTAAGAATGTGGCGCTTTTTGTCCTTTGCGTCATCGTGTTCCTTTTCTGTCTGAGCAACTTAATTCTCCTGGAGCTGGTGGAATGGAAGGAGAGTTACGAGACGACAATGGAACCCATCATGAAGCAATCCATAGCAAATTTCTTAAACGTCGAATATGGTAAGTGATTATTTGAATAAAGGAGAAAGACTAGTTTTGAGTTTTGGTTTTTCACATTTTCAGGAAATTGTTGAATATAGTGTAAACTATATCAAACCCAAAATCGGGACCAACACCCCTCTGCATAGTCGCAACCGCAGGGAGGAAGACATCGTTGGCATCCGCCTCGGCCACTCCTCTCTTACTTACTCCCATCTCTTATCCGGTTCCCCTGCCCTCTCTGCACCACTTGCAACATCGATCTCTCCATCAAGCATATTTCCTTAAGCTGTCCCCTCTACCAGGACTCCATATATCTTCTCTCCCCACTCTCCTCAATCTCGGACCTATTCGAAAACAATTCTTCCTCAAACATCATCAACTTCCTCCGCAACAAGAACCACTTCCACCACTTCTAAACCAAACGTTAACTGCAGTTCAACACGTTTGAACTATTATCACAGTTTTAACAATCAACATGTTATCGACCAACTCCAGGGGGTGAAGTCAACTTGTAAAGGATGGGGGTTAACACAAAAAATGCTAATGACCTAAATATTTTCAGTATTTTGTAAAAGTCTATTACATTGTTTAAAGACTAAATTGAAGTGAATAGCAAAAAATAAGGATCACCTCCTCAAAATCGGAACCGTTTTACCCTGAATTTACTTTTCATTATGATTTTGTGGGTGGGGTAGGGGGTTGTAAGACCCAGTCGACTCCCATTCTACACCTATGAAGGCATGTCAACAACACATCCATGTCGACGATCTGTATCAACGACCGCGGCACATGCCAAAGACCAGCACATTACAACCATTGTTAATGACAACCACTTTACCCGGATCTTCTCGACCAACACGTTAAAGCATTAGTTCAGGGGTTAATCAAGTCTATCTTATATGAAAGTGGATTTCAAAATAAACACAATAGTGAAGAAAGAATTCGAAAATCTTATTCCAGAATAAGATTTTTAACACTTTTGTTCACCATTTGATTTCCTTTGAAGACCTCTTTCATATAACAGTATGTTTTGCTCTGTTCTCTTTAGCTCGTGATGTCTCCCGGGTGAGCACCATCGTCGGTCTAGTTTCATCCCTCCTGAGTCTTATCTATGTCTACATTATCATGGTCCACCCGACAAAGAAGGAATTCATGCTTCAGAAAGCACGGAAGAGTGGCAAATACCCGCTAAACTATATGCATGCTCCCAGAATTGTGGTTCGTATTAATTGTCTGGTCGTCTATTGTAGAGATAAATGGACTGTAATTTTGTATTGTGAGAGGGGAGGGATGGGCGAGGGATTTGATTGGTTTCCAATTTCATGTTAAGTGAATCGTCTAACAAGCATTCAATACAAGCAGAGGAGGGTCAACAGGTCAAATACACGTGATAATGCATAAGTAAAAGCCAATAGAGAAATAAAAAGTATGAAATAATATGTAATAAAAGTAAAACAGATATACTCCCTAATGATTTGCTTGTAAAATAGAAAGTAACTTTCATTTAGCATTTATAGAAATCTTTTTAGTCTTGTTTTGATTAGGTTTTAAACATGAATTGCAGTCGCCTTTTTGTCTTCAGGAAAACGTCTTTAACTTCTCTTTGGGCAGTTAGAGGACCAAAGGTATTCAAGTTATATAAAAGTTATTAAAGTTTTCTTTCATGCAGCTCACATCTATTAAAGAGGTTGAATAGACAGTGATGCTGGTATGGTTGGTACTTCAGTTATCGGCATTGAACTCACACACCTTTAGAAAGTGATCCACAGAAATTCAAAGCAAATTCATACCATGTACTGCTAGTTGATTGATAGGCACAAATAAAATTAAGCAGCTAGTTGATTGATAGGCACAAAATAAAATTACTAAGAAAATTCTCTGGTCCCTCAGGAACCCCAGAGTGTTGAGTTTTACACAGGCTTCCGAAACACTTTATCAATAATCCTGCTTATACTATTGTATATTTTAGACATTTACAGCACAATTATACTTGAACTTTACAGTTATTATCCAATCAACGTAGGTTCCCCCACCAGATTCCCCCGCGAGGGGAAAGTTTAAATACCGCTGCCCAACTGAATTGGCGGAGCCAAGAAGCAGCTGGGTATATGAGGGCACCAGCATCGCCGCAACAAACTCTCTCAAGAATAGAGGAGGAGTGGTGAGTTTTTAATCTGATTTTAAGAAAAAGCAAATAATATATCACATGTACCTAACCATGACAACGTTTTGCCAAACTGTGGCTGCTTGCTGTCCAGGCTCTCTAATCATATTTTTGGATTTTGGAAGCGTATTGTCGAAGATATCAATTCGGAGAAGAGTTTTTAAACTATAGCTGCAATTTTTTTGTTAAATTGTTAGCAACCTCGATTGTCTTGTTTTCTTAGCTTGACATCGTATTATCAAAACTCAGCAACGTATACTCAAAACTCTACAATACGTCGAATTTCGAGAAGATGTTGTTGAGTGCATCAACGTTCAGCAGCGTGTTGTCGGAGCTCGTGAGCATGTTGTCAGCATTCGATTGTGTGTTGCTGAAGTTCAGCAATGTGTTGTCGGATCTCAGTAGAGTATTATTAAAGCTCGGTCCTGTGTTGTCGAAGCTCGGCCGTGTGTTGTCGAAGTTTAACA
The DNA here is from genome assembly GCA_020152595.1 of Chiridota heheva. Lineage (NCBI taxonomy): Eukaryota > Metazoa > Echinodermata > Holothuroidea > Apodida > Chiridotidae > Chiridota > Chiridota heheva. The sequence continues at coordinate 381,201 of JAIGNY010000111.1, read as the reverse complement.
GTTTGTTGCCAAAGCTCGATAGTGTGCTTTCGAAATTCATTAGGGTATTTTGAAGCTGGACACTGCGTTTTCGTTGCTTTGCCGTTTTATCGAAACACGACAACGTGTTTTTTAAGCTCAACCGCGTGTTGTCTGTCAAAGCAAAGCTCCACCGTGGGTTGTCGAAGTTGAATAGTGTGCTCCAGAAGTTCGATAATGTGTTGTCGAAACGCACTAGTGTATTGTCAAAGCATGCCATTGCGTTACCAACGCTCGACAGTGTGTTGTTGAAGCTCAATAGCATGTTTTCAAATCTAGATAGTGTGTTGCAGAAGCTCAACAAGAGTATTGTCGATGTTCAACAGGTGTGATGTCGATGCTGCCGTTTGTAGTCGAAGCTCGTGAATTTAAACTCCCAACCCCTCCGTAGCAACGACATTGTTTATCACGCTATTAGAACTCGAGTGACGACATATAAAGTGCCATTCTCTCGAGCCTCATTCCTTGCCTTTTCGTGCTCATGAGTCTTTGATTAGGCGGAATTAAGCACTCAAACATTGTATTTGGAAGCACAGAGGAAGATCCGCCAAAAGTCCATATTGTTTTTACCCAAGATTGTGAGTAGCACATAATTAGGGTGTCGGAAGGAACTCGGGCCAATAAAAATCCAGTAAGGGCAAGGGGGCTGGAAATCCAGTGAGGGCAAGGGGGCTGAAAATCCAGTGAGGGCACGTTCTTCATTTCTAAACCTGGCAAAAAAGTCTTTAGTTCCATGTCAGGGGTGCATGGCACAGGATTGAAGAAGCTCTTCTTCGACCGACATATTTTGAAAGCATACACGGTACGATAGCATTTTAACTTCAGAAAATTACTGGTGAACTATTTTTTTCCTTCTCTTCTTAAATTTTACAGCCATGAAAATTGTTGAATTTAGATCAAGATATTTAGGACCAAAATGCGTGAAAACATGCCAATTTTATACTACAAGAATTGGGAAATTTATATATTATCAGGCTCTAAGCAATGTGAAAAGCAAATAAGGGGTCGTTAAAATAGTTTAGGATGTTTTTCATCCTTCTTTCAGTTGTATAAAATCAATTGAACTCGGTATACCATTAAAAATATTTGACATGATTCAAAATCAAGTCGACAGAATCCAAATTAAATCAGTATACAGCAAGTCAGTGGGCCCCTATAAGCCAGTGTTTTTGTCCGGAAATTAAAGGTGCCCTACTGTTGAAATATGGGTAGCATGCACATATCAACTTCTTGTGTTAATAATTTCTTCAATCTGTCAACAAAAAGATCAGTTATAATAAGGGGATTTGTCTTAGATATTTTCAAAACACGTTTATCTCTGTAAAAGGTAGCTTTTACCTTTGCAAAGAAGGTGGAGAAGGGCACGTCAGTCATGATAAGAAGTCATAGTTGTAGGATACCGAGGCCCACGGGGGAACTTGCCCCTACTTTTCCGAAAAAGGACAAAAGTGCCACTTTTGAAATAGAAAGTGTCCCTCAATTACTGACAAAGGTGCAAGAACTGGCAGAATGTGCGTACACTAAAAATATTACAGAAATGTCCCATTCAAAATGTTTTAGCAAGGTTTTATAACGTCCCAACAAGCCTCCATTAAAATATTTACGTCAAGACGCCCACAGCCACGGCTTTTCATTAACCAGTCGTGGAGCACTGATTGGAGACCCACCAGGAATCGAGCCCGGGACGCTAGATTGGCAAACTGAAGCTTTACCGCACTGCCACGGATGCTTGAAACGCTCCTTTTCCTTTGTTGCTTTGAGTTCACTAATTCTATCAACAGACAAGGGCCACATATTTATATGACTTTGGAAGTGCCGCTGAAGTCCCACTTTACGTAAGCTTTTTACACCCCTGCAAGGGGTTGGGCATACATCTTAAGTTTTCCCTAGGTCCCATTTCAAAGATGCGCAACTAATGAGGTTGTGTTGGCTCACAGACTCTTATCTAGACTATTTTTTTTCTCTATAGCTTTTACAAAATTATAAGCGGGAAAAATAAAGGTTGCGCTACTTTTTTTTTCAGTAAGAAAAAGTCCAATGTAAGGAAATTTCACCCAACGTAACTTTTGAGAAAAGTGAGGGGTACAAAGGCACATGTAATGTCCCCCGTTTCCGCCATCCCTGGTTCCAATAGAGTTAAATGCCTGCAAGGGTAGTTCTTAGTTATGAACAGTTTGTTCTTTAATAATGAGGTTTTCTTTAACTTATAAAAAGGCACCGCCTGCCCCGTCCGCCCGTTACTCTATGACAAGAAGGGTGTTGGCCCCGTGGCTCCTACATCGCTGCACATCAGGCCCGTAGCCAGGAATTTAAAACGAGGGGCGGGGGGGGTCGTTTTTTTGTATAAAATGGCTGCATTGAAATTCTAAACAAAAGTGGGCTCAGGAATTTGAAAGGAGGGGGGGTGTCTTTTTTTGTACATAAGGGCAACAAACCTTGAAATTCTGGGTGCTTATGATATTTTTAGATTTCAAAAAGGCACTTTCTCAACAAAAGGGGGTTTCTCAACAAAAGGGGGTTTCTCAACAAAAGGGGCTTGTTCGCTAAGACGAACCCCCCCCCCCTTCCCTCCCCCACCATTACCCCACCCACCCCAACACTGGCTACGGGCCTGCACATAATCTAATAATTTTGTATGTAATCTATTCTCCTCAACAGAGTCCAGATGACCAGGTATTTCCGGTGATCATTATTGAAAACCAGATTCGCATCCTCAAACCAGGCCGATGTAGCAACCTCGGACGCTAACCAAAATTTGAAAGTTGGAAAACCTTTCAATATAAAGATCAGAAAACCAGTACACCAAGAGAAAAACAATTTCCCGTCATTATGAACCAGCCGACGCCATTAAGTTTGATGTCAACACGATTATGACGTAATGCATTTATTAGCCTGCCAACTCTAGGAAGGAGAACTGACCCCATTTGCAAATTGAATGAAATTTTTGGCGGAGCATTTACATGAAAGCGACAGACCAGACCACTAAACTGTTGGGCTCTGATATGGAGGATATGACGTCTTCTTAAGTTAACATGGGATACCTGACAATAAGTGAATATGATGAGCCAAAGTTAGGGCCCTCATTGACTGATCAAGGGACGCAAAATTGCGCGGACTGAAAGTTTTAATAGAACAACTTTGAAAACGAAAGCATTAATGTATTTGTCTGATTGGTAGCACTTTAGCATTTTAGACACAGGCCTATTACCAGTCTTTTTCAGACGACAGCATTTAACAATGCATACATAATTTCAACTTTTGCAATGTTCTCATCAATGGAAACTACCAAGATTGTAGACGTAATTCTAATCGGTGTGTACATGTGTAGAACCGGGAGTTAGGTGTGGGAGGGGAGAATCGTCGAGAGAAAGTTACTGAAAAGTTCAAGAACCATCCTTTCTTTTAATGGAGACGTCACTAGGGACTTCAGTCATTGACAGGTTGATAGACAAGACCGGCGAAGAAACCTCTTAAATTCAATGGTAATGAAATAATCATATCTGATTGTTTGTTTATCTGTGTTTAAACCGAACTTGAACAGTTAAATTATATGTGCCAAAAGATAACTATGAATGGTTAATTGCTTGGTGCTTAGATCGAGTGCAAATACTGAAAGTCTCAAGGGCAGAGGGATGTAGGAAGCCTTCAAAAGGTGTGGGGTACGACCTCTTAGGACTTAGGAGGCACTTCTCAATCATATACCCCCTCCTCCAGTCTAGATATAACATAAGTGAGCCCAAAACAAAGTAAAGTAGAAGAGACACTTTATTTTTAGGAAGGGGCATTTTTTCAATGGAAACACATTCCCCCTTACATAGGACTGACAAATGTCACCAGCTTCCTACTATTGAGTAAGTAATTAAGGGACGCATCGCTTTGAAAGGGACACTTTTGTTATATTGTTTTTGTTCTTGCACCTTTGTGGAGAGAAAGGCACGCACCCTTCTGGCCCGGTTCCTACAACCATGGTTAGTCTTGTCATATATGCAGATTCCTGTTTGTTACTGATGCAAATATTTAGATTGACATAATCTGGGGTGTCTTGTTTATAGATACAGGTGGCTAAAGTTAAATTATTAGGCGCACAACATAATGTGGGCAAGGGGTAAAGGAGGTAGTCGGGTGAGCCCCCACAACATTAAGTAAATATTAAGGTACCCCTCCCCCTTCTACACACACAATATTCAATAAATATTAGGGTAACAACAAAAATGAATGTTTTCTGTAATAAGTTGGCCCCAAGAAGTTTGGTACAAAATGAAAGATTTACGGTCTCAAATGTTTTGCCCACAACTGAAGATTTGATTTCTTCAATTCTGATATGGCCAGAAAAGATGATCAAGACTTTATCCAAAAGTTTGTTACGAAATGTCACCATTGAGGCAAGTTTCTCAATTCTCTTTGATAACGTCACTTGCAGTGGTGCAACTATAGGTCTGGACTCATGGGGAATTGAACGTCCGGGGCCCCATAACAAACATATCGCAGTGTCATTGCTCGGGGCTTCTAGATCTCAATCTTTGCTCAGGCAAGTGGGGTTTTCCCACCCGTCTATTGTTGCGCCACTTGGTGGGGTGACTTCCGCATGGTAACGTGTGTTTATTTGTAAGATAAATTGTTTAAAAAAATGAATGTTTAAATTCAACTATTTTCATTGTGTATTAATAAGAAAAAAAAAAGTATTGTATATTTATAAAGAGTGACTACAATTTTCATTCCTGATAACCAAGGTGTATTTCATTATACTATTGTTTCGAAAAACTTACAAACAAAATATTCTATGTATTTATTTTAAATTGTTATGCTCATTAAATACAGTCATTTATGACTTTCTAAGAGTCTTGTCCAGCTGAAAGTTGATTAGATTTATGACCAAGTTAAAGAAATCACTTACTGTGAATAAACATTACAGAACATTTTGCACTGAAAACTTACAGATTTTGGTAGCATAAATGTGCACTTTTATCTTGCATAATTAGGTCTGAAAATTAAATATGCTGTAAAAAAATGTTAGATTGTAACAAAGTTTGATGGCACTCTTTTGTGTAATGATTTTCAATAGTAACGTTTTCGAACAATCCACCTACAGTACCTCTGGGTGACATTTGTCCTCGGCTTTCATGACATCCAGACTCCCATCACTGGCGTGGCCACAGGGAGAAGAGAGAGTGGGTTTTGAACAATGTACTTACTGCTGCCTCTGGGTGACACTAGTTAGTTCTTGACTTTCATGACATCCAAACTTCCATCACTAGCGTGGTCACAGGGAGAAGAGGGAGTGGGTTATGAACAATGTAGCTACTGCTGCCCCTGGGTGACATTAGTCCTCGGCTTTCAGGACATCCAGTCTATCACTGGCGTGGCCACAGGGAGAAGAGGGGGTGGTTTTTGAACAATGTAGATACTGCTGCGTCTGGGTGACATTAGTCCTCGGCTTTCATGATATCCAGACGCCTATCAGGAGTCTGGTAGCTCAGTTGGTAGAGCACACGACTGAGATGCTGGAGGTACCCGGTTCAAGCCTTGGACCGTTCTAACCAGTTTTTCCACAGACATGCAGACAGATACGCCGATCATCAAAGCGGAAGTACGTCGCTTGTAGCTCCTGCTCCTCATTCAGCTGTTTAGAAAAGTAGCAATGGTTGAATGGTGCTCGCCGTCCTTCGGAGAAAACGTTAAGCCGTCGATCCCAATGGTAGGACAGTCACACCCTACCTGGTTCTCTAAACACTTCACGAAAAGAGTAGGGTGAAAACCCAGTGTTCATCCACTCCCGTCCCAGTCGCACGAGACTGGCATCTGCTATGCAGGCTATAGCTTGGCGTCTATGCTCCATATATCCATATAGGAGTTTTGCCGAGCTCCCGTAAGGGAGGATCATGTACATATATACATACAATATCACTGGCGTGGCCACAGGGAGAAGAGGGAGTGGGTTTTAAACAATGTACCTACTGCTACCTCTAGGTGACACTAGTCTTGGCTTTCATGACATCCCGACTCTCATCACTGGCGTGGCCACAAGGAGGGGTGGGTTTTGAACAATGAACCCACTGCTGCCTCCGGGTGACACTAGGACTCCCACCACTGGCGTGGGGTGGGTTTTAAACAAAATACTTACTGTTGCCTGTGGGTGATACCAGTACTCTCCTTTTAGGACACAAAATTTGTCCTGCGATTTTGTGGCTTAAAATCATTGGGATATGTCAGGAAAGTAGTAAAACAGATTCTTGTAAGGGTAATTATAATTTACCACCTGACGAAAGTTTGAGGAAAAATAATTCAAAAAGTACAAGTTAATAAATTCTATTTCTTTTTTCAGTCATTTCTACATAGATGAGAGGAGCTTTAAACCTGAATATCTCCTTAACGGAATAAGACAATGAAATGAGTCTCTTTACCATTTTGTTTCTCATTGTTCAAAACCCACTCCCTCATTCATATATGAACAAGTTGCTTGACCTCTGAACTAATCCTTTAATCATGAGATGTGTTCACCCACCCATTGAGCCATTTCGCACAAAAAATGTAAGTAAAAATTTCAAAGTTTTCAGGAACTTTGGTTGGGACTCAGTACCATGGATGATATGATATTCAACACTGTTGCTTGCAAAAGAAGCTTTTGATTATTAGTGTCTAGAACGGTGATTCTTACAATTCTTAATGGGTGGCCTGCGGGCCAAATCTGGCCTGCCAGACCATCCAATCTGGCCTGCAAACAGTAGTTGTATTGGAAGAAAAATACCATACCGATCAATCTCAAAGAGATCGGTAAAATTTGTAAAATACTTGTTTACTTTCGGTTTTCCAAGGCAGATCAGCAGCTTATGAAATAAAATGTTTTTTTCAGTGCCGATATAAATTTGGCAGACTCGCAGCTTGTCCAGTGGTGTCACTAAGGGGAGGCACAAAATTCCCTGCCAATCTCCAATTTAATTTTGGAATTTCTGTTTGATTTTAGGACATCAAAAACAAGAAATCTGCAAAGCTTCTGGGGGCTTTTCCCCCTGTACCGAGCTTCGCCCCTGGACCCTACTAGGGGCTCTTATGCTGGCCCCTGAACCCTATGCCAGTACATGCATGCTTCGCATGCCACCAATAGGTGCTATTTTTATAGTGCCCCCCCCCCATTTGTGCCCCTAAAAAAAATCTCTAGCGATGCCACTGGATTTGTCAAAAAAAGGCAGATAAGGGAACCGTCGACACCTGGCATACATCCTTCTTATCACACACGCACTCTCAGCTTGTTTGTATTCAGGGATTGTTTTAAGGGGTTTTGTTTGTCCTGCGGTGCTGGTTTTGCCATGCAATTGGCCCGCAACCGGAGGCTGTTGTGAAATGATGGCCCTTGAAAAAAATGTTTTCGGAACCCGTGCTCTAGAATAATACACGCTTCACTTATTGGTTGAGAGCACCTTTAACCAAGATTTGAAAAAAACAATCAAACAAGAAATTTAAGGTCAAATGTTGAAAGGTCAAGAGTTTTAATTTCAGTTGAATAGTTTTTGATTTTTGAAAATAGCAGGTCTAGTTTTCAAGGTATGAGTAGTCAAAGTTTGAGGTATTGAGGGTGATGCATGAACAGGAGAATACCTCAAAATGCTTTTGTTTTTCTTTATATTTCTTCCCTTAATTTCAGACCTTGAAAATGTTCAAAATGCCTTCTCCAGCTCGAGCTTGGTAAAAGATCAAATTCCCTTCATTGGAATCATCTTTCCTTTTTCAAAGAGAAAATGCAAAACTTTAAAAATTAATTAATTTACTTAAGAAAACAGACACTGTCCCATTCATACATCACAAGAGTAGCAGAAAATTTGCATATTTGCCCGTATTTGCACAAAAAGCTGTAAAATGGTCAATTTTGATGGTTATTATTTTTTGCTTCATGTTTTGATTTGTTTTAAATGCCTGTCCTTTACCTGTCCATATAACTTCAAATTAAAAACAAAACACATAATTTATTGAATTCCATTTCGTTTTATTTCAATCAACCTATGTACACATACATACAAGTACATAATATACATACAACCAATGGCAGTTATCATTATATACACAAGCAATTGATCTTCCCCTCCCCTCATAAACTAAATAGACCCCAATGTTGACACTAAGATCAAAATCACCAGTGCAACAATTTTATTTACAAATAATTTGTTGAGCTTTGTAAATCTTTAGAAAGATATCTTAAGAAAGATATCTTAAGAAAGATATCTTAAGAAAGATATCTTAAGAAAGATATTTAAGAAAGATATCTTAAGAAAGATAGCTTTATCTTAATGTATTAAGTTATTGCTTATCTTATTATGGTGCTTATCTTATTATGGTACAAATACATCTGTTACAGAGCTTAAAACAATGTTCAATATGGGTAGCAGACAAGATGATATATGTATGGCAGTCTTTAGATTAAAAGAAAAATGATCATTATATTTATTGAGTCATTGCTTAAAATATTGTTTAAACAAAATACAAAAGAGAGTTCTAATACATAATGAAGTGCCCTGTAAGACTTGCAAGCTACAATCCCGGACAAAAATACTTAGCACTATTTTTCTTCCCCTTATACCCATCTCCAATGTTGCAGATATATTCCGAAAAAACTACCTACAAAACGAAATACCAACATTGAATAGGGGTGGAAGGGGCAAAAGTGCCAAGACATTTTGTTTGTGATTGTAGCTGAAAGTTTCCAAAGTTGTTATTATTGCCAACAATTCTCTCATGAAGACTTATCAACAGAACCTTCTTACAACCCCATACACACCCACAGTATATTTTCTCCTATCATGAAGAAAGGTTTAATCAGAATTATACTAAAAACAATTGTACACAACACCGTCATAGTTTGGAACATGAAATATGAATATTTCCCAGTAAGCACCAAATCTGAAAAGTTCTTGTATTCAAAGGTTTAAATCATGTATATTTTATTCCATGCCCTCAAGGTTTATTTCATCAGAACATTTAATTGAAAATAACAAAAATATTACATTCATATAGAACAGTAACAACTTTTATCAATTTATTATCATATACAGAGGCGGGGGAAACATTCAAATTGTTAAAGGGGCAGAACCCCAGCCCTCGCCGCCCCTCATATACCTCCAGGATAAGCACAAGCTAAAATCAATACCACTACATAGTGTTGTTTCCATTATTATTTGTTAAGGCAAAATGTTAATCTTTGGTTAGTGATTGATAGCACAGACACTTAAAAACGTAGGTAAAATTTGAAGTTTTTAAATCAAAACATTTCAAGGACTTAAAGGTTTTCAAACAGGATTTTATTCTCAAATATACATTACAAAATGTAAAATACACATTAGACGTCCACATGGGCTACAATTACTATATAGATCAAATCATATTAAAAGATAAGAAAATGCTCACTTTACTTTACACTGTTGAAGAGGGTATAAACATAGCGCCAATATGCATATTGCATATCATTACAAAGTGTGATATTTTGGAAATTCTTTTGCAGTCTTGCAAGAGTCCCTAGAATACTTTAATTTTCTTTTACATGAGTACTGCAAGTATTGCAGAATACTTCAGAAACTTGCAATCATTTGCATAAACAATAGTTATCTCAACCAATGAAAAATGCCCACACAAAACTAAAACATCTGCATCACTCCAGATCCCATTGTACTTTTTATTTGCATAACAATACATTATCATCCCCCTGTACTGAACAACAAATTACATCAGCATATGCATGCTGTTGACCATTTATTTCATGACAGAATATCTTTTAATAATTTGGCAACGAGGTAGCAAGCTTATCCAATCAAGCCCATTGCAACAGTCTTCAAATTGTTCACTCACAAGTAATAAATTAATATAATTTCTAAACTCCTACTGGAAAGAAGCAGTCGACTAAGCATCCCTAAAATAATTACAAATGTCACATTTCAGTTCATAATATCCTGGCAACAAACAGTGACCTTCATTTTTAACAAACACAAAAAATGCTAAGAATGCTTAAACATGTAACAAGCTCCAGAAGTGTTTCTTTCTTTTTAGCCAAACCCAGGTTTTGGTAATTGCCTTTAAGATAACCACAAAAAGTGACAATCTGTGGCTTTATTGTTTGCAACATTATTTCATACATAGTGCCACCATTTAGTTACATTCCCCCATCCTGCCCCCCTCCCCCTTTACCCCTCTCCTCCTTCCACAAACCTTCCTTGACAACAAATCTGATCTAAATGAACCTTTTCCTTTTGTCACTATTAGATAAAGTTTCCATATGTATCAATTTAAAAAAATGTGCAAATTCCTCTTTTGTCTCGGACAACAAAATAAATGAGTGTGAAACCGTAACCTTCTACACGAAGCGACAAGAGGTCAACATAAGTCTTCTGTTGGGTCCTGTTTGGTGTGTGTCTAAAAACCTGCAATCCATAAACACAATACCAATTAAAGTCTTGATTGGGGTGGGCAGTTGTCTAATACGTCTCTCATTTCTACTAAACTTTCATGGATGGCTCTGGCAAGTTCTTCTGAGTTTGTCTCTGGGCTAGTGTGGAATGCTGTTACCGCTAAGTTGATGTGGTCTGGTTGAGGGTTGTAACAGACGCCATAGCCGTCAGGGACCACTGGTCCCAAATACCATGGTGATGTCTGCTTTGGCAGGAACCTATTGAAAAGAAAGACATTCAAATGTAAGAAGCAACCATATTATTTTCTTCATGGTAAAATTACTGCAATGTCATGATATCTTGAAGATGCGAGTTTGTTTGCTTGTGTTTAACAGCACTTTGATTAATCCTTACTCTACCAGCACTTTATTGAAAACTCGCTTGGGAGGAACTATCTAAGTTTAAAGTTTGGTATCAAATGTGTATTAACGACTGAAATCAGACTAGTTGTGACATCACAGCTTCAGATACCTCAAAGTCTTTACGTACTCCTATCATAGTTTGTCATGTGATTTTGTGGCTTTACAACAATTGGAGATGTCAGGAAAGCAGTAAAGCAGAATCATGTATGGGTAATTACAATTTACCACTTGAAGAAAGTTTTGAGGAAAAATAATTATAATAGTAAAAACTTGAATACATTTTCTTTGAAATACATTAACAATTGTTAAGAATGTGAGGATGAGGGTGTCAAACTTCCGTAGCAGACTTACTACACCAGTCGTTTCTACACAGATAGGAAAGAGCTTTAAACATGAATATCTCCTTAATGAAATCAAATATTGAAGTAGTTTCTATTTTGTGTCTTGTACAGTCCTCTCTTCAAAGTTGCTAGACCCCTGAACTAATTCTTTAAGAATAGATTTTCTGCTTAGTTTATGACACCTTACCTGGCTTGTGGACAATCTGAAGTGTGTGCTTTTGGCGTATGATGGATCCATGAACACTTCAGGGATGTTCTCCCCAGTCTCAATGGCTGTGAGTTTCAGACCCAGAAGATGACGGTCGATTCCATCACCGTTTATTGTCTCATTTGTGTATACTTTGTGAGCTGCAATGGCCTTTTTCAACAGATGAGCTTTTTCACTTAACTAGAGACAGAAGCAAATAAAAAGACGGAACGGGTAAAAAATGTGCAGATATACATGTGCTGGAACACAGATATCGCAGAGCAATTCCCACTTAAGTTCATTATGTTGAAATAATCTCATTTTGCCAGTGGAATGTATGACTACCTAGGCCCGACACTTAACCTTTACTCTACCAGCACATTTTTGAAAAAGCACTTGGGAGGCGGGGTAAAAGATGGGACACCCAAAACGGCAATAATATCGGTGCATGGTAGAGTAAGGGTTAAGCACAGGCTGATTATTGAAGAGTCCTCTGTCTTCTGAGCAGCATAGATGGGCTTGTTCCGCTTCAGTGACCCAGTGGGCCACCCACCGGGACCATGCTGCATATATCTTTGAGTTGGCACACTTGTCGCGAGTTGATTAACCCTTAATCTACCAGTACCTGTTTTTAAACGTGCTTGGTAGGCGGTGTGAAAGATGGGACAACCAAACTGCAATAATATCACCGCATGGTAGAGTAATGGTTAACCTCACTCAAAATTTGACAAAATCACTTAAAATTTGACAAAATCACTCAAAATTTCCTTCACTTCATCATACATCTATGAAATAGAGCATTACTATAATAATTGTAAGTATTGTAACGACTGTATGTGCTGTGAGTTCAATTGCTTTGATTATTGTTGAAGATTATTTCCATGAAAATATGCACTGGTTGGTTTAGTTTGGTTTGTTGATGTTTAACGGCACCGCGACAGTCAGAGTCAAATGTGCCAAGAGAGTATTAATAAATTATGGTGTAAGAGTAAGGATAGTGAGGGGATGGAAGGTTTGTAAGGAAGAAAAGGGGGAAAAGCAGAAAGAAAAAAAAGAGAAAAAAAAGAAGGTAAGTAAGTTAGGTGTAGAAAGGGAGGGAAGAGGGAAGTTAAATGTGATGAAAGAGGCTGTTGTTGCAGAGGAAGTTGACAATGTTTGAGGAAGAATTGTTTTTGAAAAGGTCCGAGATTAAAAATAGAGATATTTGTAACTTAAAAAAAGAATTATGTGTTGAACGCAAAGTGCTCACTGAAATGTAAACCATTTTACAATTTCAAGATGATAAAAGTATCTAAGTAACATGTACACCCACCATTTTGTTTAGATCTTTGGACAAACAGTGAGATATGAGAAAGTTCACAAGTCAGCATTATCTTACCTGTCTACTGGGATCTTCCATTCCTCTCACAAAGTTGTCAGAATCCACGGAGCACGATCTTATTGTGTCTGTTCTACCCAACTTGAACTTTCGTAGAGAACCGCTTTCATAGGTTGCTGGTGCTTCTTTGTGCAATCTATAAGTAACAGAACGTGTAAAAAAAAAAAAAACATTTATACCAACAGATCTGCCATTGCAAATTGTTAATTTCCACAATTTCTTGACTGTATTTCATACAAGTTCGAAACAATTGGTTGAAAGTACACCGCCATCTTCATTAAGTACAAGAGTTTAATTAATTATAAAATTTCCCACTGTTGTGAAATAAAGGGGTCAAAACTCTTCCCACCAAAATGTGACAGAAATAACATTAATGTCGTAAATACATCTTTATATGCTTCCCTCTTTCACAATTTAATATACTATTCATCGCAAAATTACATGGGGGACAATTGTAGAGCACATATTTACCACATATACTGTTGCTTACTCAATAAATAAAAATACAATTTTTGAAGAGGAAAAAAGCCTCCCTGCGAATTCCTGTTTTTCTCGCAGTTATAACCAACAGAAGCGTACATAGTTTCAGGTCTGGTTAAGTATTTCTATATTATCATTGATAATATTTGGGGGTAAATTACTTCATATTTAATCACATCAGACTTTTATTTCCTTATGATCTCCTGTGTACCTTTGCACTTGATGCCAATTACCTTCAGTGTAAAATTTCAGTTTCCAGGGTTTCAACTTTGTTCAATTTTGTTTTAATAGCTTTTTACAGATGTCCCCTAGTTATCCATCTTAAAATACAATACAGGATAAGGGATGAACTTATATCATTTTTTTGCCATGGTAAAAATAAGATGCATACAAATATGAAGCTGTATGATCAGTAGGTCAAGGTCATGGGTAGTATATTCTGCAAAGCTAAGATGACTGTCATAGACAAGTTCCTGATCTGTATAAAGCTTTTATGATCAATATATACCATCAACTTCACATGCTTTGTAATAATACACTTTTTTTTTGATAAACAAGAAGTTGGATAAGTAAGGTTCACATGTAGAAATGACTGGTGTAGTAAATCTCTTATGGAAGGATGGCGACCTCTTCCTCACATTCTTAACAATTGTTAATGTATTTTAAAGAAAATCTATTTACTTTTTTCGATTACTGAAATATTTTTCCAAACACTTAATTTACTTACAAGATTTTGTTTTACTATTACTTTCCTGACATATCTAATGGTTTTTAAGCCACAAAATCGTAGGACTTTGAGGAATCTGAGGTGTGACGTCACAAGTAGTCTGATTTCAGTCATTTCTTCACAAATGATACCAAACTTTCAAACTTAAATATCTCCTTTATAGAATGAGATTTTTGAATGCTTTCTTCACCATTTTGTTTCTTTTTCTTTTGAAGACCTATTTTCATTGAAGATGAACTTGCTTAACCACTGAACTAATCCTTCAAGCAAGCTGCTATGAACCAAATATAGAAATGTAAGCAATGTAGTACAATACTCTTGATGTGAACACATGCCAATATTTGTAACATGTATCTTCACTTTGTGGATGTACATGTCAAGATATTCACTATTGACTGCTTCTTTCAAATCCTCATTTAAAAGAATATTGCCGTGGATTTTCACTTTCATATAAATATGATAGACGACTGAAAGAAACAATTTGGTGTCAAAATCATATTCCGTTTGAGAGTTATTGGATTTCAAAGATTACGTGAGTGTGTTGAAAAGTGACCTCACAGTGTAGTGTGATGTCATAAAGGCAAATCCAAGAAATTTTTGTCTATTTCTTTGAAAATTAATTGTATTTTTTTGTTTAATTATTGATATGGGACATAACATACACTTTATAAGAATAAGCTTTACCCATCTGCTCATGGCCCTTACACTCGCAAGTAAATGAAAAACATTTTTTAATTTGTAAAAATTCATAAGAATTGTTGTGGATCTGCCTTTATGACATCACACTGTACACTGTGAGGTCACTTTTCTCCATGTGCAATCTTTGAAATGCTATAACTCCTAAATGGACAAAGATATCAACATGATTTTGGCACTAAATTGTTTCTTTAATAGTCCTCTATTATATATATCAAAATGAAAATACACAGGAATATTCTTTTAAATCAAAGTCAGTATCATGGTTTTCACATATGTTTGGGATAACCGCGTTCTAGTAAAATATAGGTACTAGTAAAATATAAATTCCCAAATGTGCTTACTTGTGGAAGGCAAGCTGATAAGCCATTTGAAGGAATGCATCCGGACTGAGTGACTGGGATTTGATATAATTTTTACCAAATTCTCTGAATGGCGCTACGGACACCTGGAGTTCATCACCATAACTGTACAACAAAAAGAAAAAAAGAAAATTGTAGCGGAAAAATTGAATAAAGGTCACTCATTGAGTGCTCTCAAAGTTTTCCGCAGAAATCTTTTAGTGGTAAATTTCTCCATACAATCAAACTTAGTTAAACACTACTTGATTTCCTGATAATAAGCACAACTTATATTGACAGCATAATTCTATTAGAGTATTCGGTCATCCAGGCAATTTGAACATCAGGGACTCTTTGTTGGTAAAAATGTGCTACGATTTGTGCACAAGTGAATACCACGCTTTAGACTATGTACGCACGATACATATATTTAAAACTTTGAAATGATCTTTTCTACAATATTTCCTCCACATTTGAAACAGTTTCCTGCAAAAATACCCAAGTGAACGTAGAGAATTAGGCTGATTTCACACTGGCTGTAATGGTAAAATGCTTTCTTTTCATTGTCAAACTGGTAGTTCAGATATACGCACATTATTGAGACGTCATCCCGAATACTCTAATTAGAACATAAACATACTCAGGGCTGCTGTGATCCAAACTCAATCATCTATATCAGAATAACGTCCTCCCAACTCGCCATCATGTTGACATTTAACTTAGGCACTTAGTTGGACACAGATTTAAAATGTCCAATGTACTGTTCAAATCAAAACATATCTCAATCATGCCCAAATCGTTTATATATATATATATATATATATATATATATATAAATATATATATATATATATACATATATATATATCTATATCTAAATATATATATATATATCTATATCTATATATATATTTATCTATATATGTATATATATATATATCTATATATATATATATCTATCTATATATGTATATATATATATATATATATATATATATATATATATATATATATATGTATATATATATCTATATATAATATATGAAAAATGCCTGCCCTATCAGAAGGCTGTGTCCAGGAACCCAACATTAAACATTTGACATTAGAAAAACCTACTAAATGTGAATTAACATATGAATATCATTATGGTCGTTGGAGTTTAACAGAACCTAGACAGCTTTGGTCAAATTTGGTCAAATGAAAAGATCATAACTCTTAGTAGTAGCACTGATTTCATTGCCACTTAATGAAGATGGCATATTAAAGTTATGACTGAGGATAAGTTCAGGAGCCATGCAAGTCCAACTTATATAAAAGAGGAATTCAATCAAAACAAAATGGTGAACAAAGCATTCCAAAACCTTATTTCATTAAGGAAATATTTAAGTTTGGTAGAAACGACTGAAATCAGGGTAAAATTAGAACCTGAAGAATTTTCTTTAAGGGCGCCAACCTTTCATAGTAGGCTTACTACACCAGTCAATTCTACACAGATATAACAGAGCTTTAAACTTGAATATCTCCTTAACAGAATAAAATATTTAAGTAGTTTCTTCACCACTTTGTTTCTGTTAAAGTCCTCTTTCATATAAGATAAACTTGCTGGACCACTAAACTAATCCTTTAATTTGTAATCCATGATAAACTGATAAGTACTTACACATCTAAGTTGTGCTTAGCTTCTTCAATTATATCTACAATATTTGGATCTAGGTTAAACTCTAATCTCTTTGGCTCTGGTAGATTTGTGGCTGGTGCTCCAAAGTCTTCTACAAGATTTTGTCTGTTGAAATAAAAGATTAAAGTAAGTCATAAAAATCTCCAATAAATTCAAATGGACACAATTCGAGAATTTGAATATTAAGAAGTGCACCTTTTTTCCCCTTTAACAAAATTTCTCAAACTGAATTTGATAAGAATTATTGCAATTTTTACAAGATTGATGATATTTTACTTTTGACACAAAAAGTTTCTGATTCCAGTCATTTCAGTCAAATTTGTACAAACTTACAAACTGATTGCTGCCTGAATGTAACAGCTATTAAGAGAGCTTCTGATGTCTTTCATTTTTTCTTTGATGTGTACAGGAAATAGTAACTTGTCACATAATTTTCCTAAAATGCCATTCTAGAGTATATTTGAGTTTTACACTTTTAAGCACAAGCCAGTCACCTATGACTTGCTATCAGTGTGGACACAGGAATTTGACAGGATGGGAAGTCGATGAAGTTAACAACCAGTGCTTTTTAAGAAAAATCCCTGGTCAAATCCAGTTGGACTGCAACCTTAGACACTCCGCCCCACTGGGCTACCTGCCTCTTTGTCAATATCAATTGATAATGTGAGATTTTATTGTGATTATATTCTTCTATGTGTTGTTTATGCCCAGCATAAGATAATAGCTATTTACTGTCGTTACTTTAATTTTGTCTTCACCACTTGAAACTGCATTTAAAAAAAGTAGCATATGGCTGCACGGAAACCAATACCTTCACTTCAAGTTAAGAGAAAATCTACTTGAATCTACAAAATGACAAGGTAAAAAAACCTAACAACAATATTTGTCAGGTGACCAAAATTAGGCGAAGTGTGCAGATACATAATACAGAAGAAATACATCAATATAAGACACAAAGAATTTGACAGGATGGGAAGTCGATGAACACAAGAGTTAACAACCTGTGCTTCTTGAGAAAAATCCCTGGTTAAATCGCAGTTGGACTACAACCTTAGACACTCCGCCCCACTAAGCTACCTGTCTCTTTTACAATATCAATTGATAAAGTGAGATGTTATTGTGATTATATTCTTCTATGTGTTGTTTATGCCCAGCATAAGATAATACCTATTTACTTTCATTACTTCAATCTATGTCAAAATTCTCCACTACTTGAAACTGCATTTTTATAAAGTAGCATATGCCTGAATGGAAACCAATACCTTCACTCCAAGGTAGAGAGAATCTACTTGAATCTACAAAATGACAAGGTTAAAAAACCTAACAACAATATTTGTCAGGTGACCAAAAACTATGCGAAGTGTGCAGATATATAATACAGAAGAA
This sequence comes from Chiridota heheva, assembly GCA_020152595.1. Classification (NCBI taxonomy): domain Eukaryota; kingdom Metazoa; phylum Echinodermata; class Holothuroidea; order Apodida; family Chiridotidae; genus Chiridota; species Chiridota heheva. Next base: position 363,180 of record JAIGNY010000111.1, on the reverse strand, counting down.
ATATATAAATATACGACAAATAATACCTCATTACATCATTTTTCTTTCACAAGAAAATAGGAATTAATTCAAAAACTTACACAAACTTCAAGCTGTGGTCAACCAGGGAGATGATTGGTGGACCCTCAGCGGAGGAATGTTCATATGTAAGCCCAACGCCGCCATCGCTCCTTATCAAAAACTGCCAAGAAGAAAAATAAGTTCAGTGTGAGAGGGGTAATGATACATGGTGAGGACTAGGTTTGCTGTGCACGCTGTAGGGACTGGTGAGACAAAACAAAATGTTTTGTTTCTATGAAAACACATTTAATAATGAGTAAAAAAATGTTTTGTTTTTATGGAAACGCATTTAATAAAGAGTAAAACAAGTATTTAAAGATGTATGGACAGGTAGCAACTTGAACTTAACTGAAAAAAAATCTGCTTTAAACCATGAAAATGGCATAAAAATCGGTTATGAATTGACCATTTTGAATGAATTTTAGAACCTCTATTATAATAAATTATGCAAATTTTATTGTGATTTTGTGACATCACAATAAAAAAACCTATAAGAATTTCCTTGTTTTTCAATTCCTTACTACCGTTCTTAAAAGGGAACAGTTGAGTATGACCAAGAGACTTTGATTTTCAATCATGCCCTCTACAAAATTAAGGAGAAAAAAGTCCAAATTTAGGACAGAATTTTAAGAGATTTACATTAACAATTTTGAGCTGTCCTCTTTAATACATCCCAAATTTTCCATTCATTAAAATGTCAGACTTTATTGGTCATGACTCAAAAACTATGGGTGCTACTGTCATAATTTGAAGACTGATCTGTTTGTTTGTTTGTTTGATGGGGGCTTAACGGCACCACGACAACGAGGGTCAAATTGTGCCTGAAAGGTCAGATCATTCTAGCGGTAGGAAGGAAAGGAAACAGGAAGAGAATGAGAGAAATTCAAAAACAAAAGGTCAGAAAGCTGTGATCGAGAGGGGAGGTGCATGGTTGAAACAACAACAAAGTAGAGAGGGGGTGGGAAAGGAGAATTAAATATGGTTCTAGAGGGAAGCACGATGAAGGAAGGATATAATTTTACCCGGAAGATTTTTCTGGAAGAACTTTGCAATTGAGTTGTGGGGAGCGAAGGAAGCTCTGGGAAGGTTGTACAGGGGGCAAGCAAGGAGAACGTGATAGATTGTGAGGGTGCAGTGGCAATTGTTGCAGAGGGGTTGGGGGGAGCCAATCAGAATGTCAAGCTCTTTCTGATGAATATAAAGTCTCTACCTTTCCATAAATAATTATCAATTATATCATATTTTTAAGACTTTTCAATATGTGCATTTTGTGATATGGAAAGCAGAGCTACACAAAGGTAACTGGACAGTACTATAGCATAGCAAGGTTTAACGTCCCGTAAGCATCCAGTGCTGGATATTATATCAAGACGTCCACAGCCTTTGATAACCAGTTGTGAACTCACTGATTGTAGACCCATTGGGATACGAACCCAGGATGTGCGGGTGAGAGGACGAAGCAGTAACCACTACACCACAGAGGTCTATATGATGACCTTTCTTATCAAAGCCATCCGACAAATATAGGATGATGCCATCCGACAAATATAGAATGATGTAAAAGCTATCTTTAAATTTTTTGTATAAAAGTTCAGTCCAACATATGATGAAACCACTTAGCTCACCTGTAGCGTTTTGTCAAACCACCTGTTCCCACTATTTGATCTACTTCCTCCACCGTACAAGCACTGCCTCGCAAGATTGTCGTAGAAGTTCTCCTTTTCTGCGTGTGCATGGGTTTGGTCTAGGGCCACCAGAAACAACGCATTACTGATTGCTTTTAAGGACGCTTTATTGGACGGATCTTGAGTGAGAAAAATTGAAGAGAGAATCAATTTTGTATCGCAATGATACAAATCATGTTCATCTGAGATACAAGGGGTGCATATATAAGTTTTACTTCAAATCAAATAAGAATAGTTAAAGGAAACCCACCCTGGCTTGGTCAGTCCTAAGCTTAACAGGATTACAATAGCCAGTCAATACTTCATCCGATATACGGAATGCCGTCTTCACTGGTTAAATGTCTACTAACTGTGGTGTAGCAGTTATCATACATGTCTACAGACCACGAGACCCTGGGTTCAAACCTGGGTTGGGTAGACACGCCAGTGCACCACAAATGGTTATCAAAGGCCGTGGACATTGACTTGGTTGTCGATGTTATGTCTGTCCGTACGTCGTACCTGTGTTCTCGTTCGGGTCATATCAAGCGTTTCGTGATAGCACTGTTACTATCATAACCGAATACGCAGGCGACGACCCCGTCATTGTATTTGTGTGTTCACTCGTCGTCGTCGTCGAAAATAGGAAACAGGGTGGTGGTAGGTGGATAGTCTGGTTTTTTTGGGGGTATTTAATCAAGTCTTACAACTGTCATACATTTTCTGTAAGTACTGGTATCCACATTTTAATATACTTCACGCGTCTTTCACACTAGTGTAACTTTTTAGCTCCAGATATGGGTGGATCGCCATAGGGGCAAGGGGCACAATTGACACCCCAAAGAATTGCTAAACAATGTTTTTTTTTGTAATAAAGACTATACCAACATTCTTGAATTATATGTATAATTAAAACACTTTTCAGTCCTCCCCCCCCCCCAATCATGTTTTTCCCCTCCCAACTAAAATCTCTTACAGCCCCCAATACCTCCAGATCTTAAAATCTGCTTTCAAGTTAAGTAAAGGTTTGAAACCATTTTTTCCATAACAATTCCCTACTTTAATCTCTTGTAAATGATGTATGTTATTTATCATCAAAGTGAACAAGCACATGATTGGTTGATTGATGATACTTATGACCTTGTCAACAGTGAAGGTCAATTATTGCCAGAGAGGTTACATCATATCAAAGAACAAATGGTGCAACATAAGTGAAGGTAAGCTAAAAGGTGTACTGGAGGTTGGGATGCAACCTACCTGTCTTCATCTTCTTGTAAACCTTGCCCCATGTATTCCTGTGTTCCGAGGTGAGGATACCGACTGGAACGGCGGATACTTTTGACATCTCCATCACCTTCTTTAACTGTGTATAGATATTGCTTAGACTCAAAGGCTGCTTGTTCGGGAGAAGTACCTCAACGGAAAATATCTGTAATGAACAAAAGCAATAAAGGTAGGAAATGGGTAGGATGTGAATTCTAGGAATATCACAAATAGAGGGCTAGTCCTGGATAGGAAAGGATGGGGAGGGTAGATTATGCTTTATGTACTACTTGATAATTATGCTCTGCATTTTATTTTACAGGAAGAGGGTTGGGACAGGGGTAGATTCTGCTTTATGTACTACTTGATAATTATGCTCTGCATTTTATCTAATGGGAAGGGGTGAGGGCAGGGGTAGATTCTGCTTTATGTGTACTATAATTATGCTTGAAGAGGGTAATTATGTGCTGCATTTTATCTTACGGGAAGAGGGTTGGGACAGGGGTAGATTCTGCTTTATGTGCTACTTGATAATTATGCTCTGCATTTTATTTTACAGGAAGAGGGTTGGGACAGGGGTAGATTCTGCTTTATGTGCTACTTGATAATTATGCTCTGCATTTTATCTTATGGAAAGGGGGTTGGGACAGGGGTAGATTCTGCTTTATGTACTACTTGTTAATCATGCTCTGCATTTTATCTAATGGGAAGGGGGTGGGGGTAGGGGTAGATTCTGCTTTATGTACTACTTGATAATTATGCTCTGCATTTTATCTAATGGGAAGGGGTGGGGCAGGGGTAGATTCTGCTTTATGTGCTACTTGATAATTATGCTCTGCATTTGATCTAGTGGGAAGGGTGTGGGCAAGGGGTAGATTCTGCTTTGTGTACTACTTGATAATCATGCTCTGCATTTTATCTAATGGGAAGGGGTGGGGGCAAGGGTAGATTCTGCTTTGTGTACTACTCGATAATTATGCTCTGCATTTAATCTAATGGGAATGGGTGGGGGCAGGGGTAGATTCTGCTTAATGTACTACTTGATAATTATGCTCTGCATTTTATCTAATGGGAAGGGGTGGGGGCAAGGGGTAGATTCTGCTTTGTGTACTACTTGATAATTATGCTCTTGCATTTTATCTAATGGGAAGGGGTGGGGCAGGGTAGATTCTGCTTTGTGTACTACTTGATAATCATGCTCTGCATTTTATCTAATGGGAAGGGGTGGGGGCAGAGGTAGATTCTGCTTAATGTACTACTCGATAATTATGCTCTGCATTTTATCTAATGGGAAGGGTGGGGCAGGGGTAGATTCTGCTTTGTGTACTACTTGATAATTATGCTCTGCATTTCATCTAATGGGAAGGGGTGGGGGCAAGGGGTAGATTCTGCTTTGTGTTCTACTTGATAATTATGCTCTGCATTTTATCTAATGGGAAGGGGGTTAGGGGCAGGGGTAGATTCTGCTTTATGTACTACTTGCTAATTATGCTCTGCATTTTACCTAATGGGATGGGGTGGGGGCAGGGGTAAATTCTGCCTAATGTACTACATGATAATTATGCTTTGCATTTTAACAAATGGAAAGGGGTGGGGGCAGAGGTAGATTCTGCTTTTTGTACTACTTGATAATTATGCTCTGCATTTTATCTAATGGGAAGGGGGGCAGGGGTAGATTCTTTCTAATAATTAGGCTTTGTATTCTATCTACATTTTTGCATTACGGGCTGCTTAAATTTCTTCCACCAAATCTGTTTTTAATTTTGCATAAAAAACACAAGGCTGTTTTATTCTGGGGTCCATAAAGTAACAGTTTCTAGCACAGTCGTAACTTGTGAAATGAATATCTGAGTGAGCCGTAACCAATGCACATGAATATTACATTTTCTGTTTAGCGTAATTAATTTGACTCACCAGATAGTACTTGTATTTATTTGTGGTGAACATAACAAGAAACTTGTTTGTCCGTGTATTTCTGGGTTAGTTTTACAGCTTGTACAACGGGTCTTAGTTTTACGTTAGTGAGATTGAAGTCTAATGTAGCGTTGTTTTTTTTTTCTGGCCACTTGCATGCTTATGTGAGTGTGATTTTTGGGTACAATGGTAATCAGCATTTTTAGATAATCTCTCAACATTAAAAAGGCGTATATTTATGAAGATTAAATTACGATAGAATCTGTGCAAAATCGGTTCCGTTTATGATGATTTTTCAACTGTAACAGTTCTCTGAACACCATTGAGTTTGATAGAAAGTAACTGCTAGACCAAAAGGGAGGGGGGGCACTTCCATATGTGAGGTATATATATATATATATATATATATATATTTATATATATATATTTACATATACATATATATATATATATACATATATATATATATATATATATATATATATATATATATATATATATATATATGTGCCGCCAATAGGTGCCCCCTTTTCCTCATATTCATAGTGCAGGTCCTAAAAAAATGAGGTTTTACTGAGTAAATTCTGTACTGTTGGTCCATTTTTACAATATTTTCATTGAGAACTCATACTGCAGGTATCAAAATTGACTTATTTCATACTGCGGGTATCACAATTGCATAATTCTATACTGTAGTTACCAAAAAATCTGTCATACTGTGGGTATGTTTTTCGGTTAATGGGTTGCACACACCTACCACTTGTAGTATGAAGTGCCCTTGAAAAATGAGGTTTTACTGTACTAATTTTGTACTGCTGCTCCATTTTTATATTATTATCATTAAATACTCATACTGCAGGTATCAAAATTGACTTCTTTCATACTGCGGGTATCAAAATTGTATAATTTCATACTGTAGTTACCAAAAAATCTGTCATACTGTAGGTATGTTTTTCGGTTGGTGAGCTGCACACCCCTACCACTTTTAGTATGCTGGATGGGTCTAAAATAACACCACTAGGTACTGGTGGACTGGTACTACCTGCACACCTCTATATAATAGCTTGTTTTTGATGGCAGAAGTGTTAAACATGGACAGACAAGCAAATGATATCAGTTATTTCAAATTTGCATGATTTAATCAATAAGAAGGCCATCTTCTTTGAACACAGTATTTCTTTAAGATTCCTTTTTGTGTAACATTTCAATTTCTGCTTTGGATTATGTCTTAAACTTGACATATGACACCTCACAAAAATCTGTGTTCTACATTTTCTTCATATTATCCCACAGAATCTAATTTGTTTTCTTTAGTTTTTGCAGCAAAATCTCACCTCCTACGCTTGCCAAGAAATGAATCTTCATTTACTATGTACACTCATAGCTATCAACCCTTAGGGCCTCATGTTTTAGGTAACCAACCTTGATCCCACTCTAATCTTTATGTGAGTAAAGGTTACCTTTATTTCTAAAGTTAACTTGGTTAATTACTTAAGTATACAATAATTAAAATACTTGGTTACAAAGTTTTTTTTGCAAAAAGGTCTTTTGCCTCTCTGTCAAATGACACAAAATGTTGATTGATCTTTTCAGGAACTATACACAGTTTCTTCCACTCACAATTGTAGCTTCCACTGTTACTAATATTTCTATTCACTTAGAATGCATTGCTGTCCTTCATCATGGATTATTATTTCTAACCAATGAACAATTCTTTTGAAACTATAATCATAACTCATTTTTATAACAAATTATGCAAATTTTATTGCAATTTTGTGACATCACAACAAAAAACCAGATAAATTTCCATAACTTAACCTATTGCTTTTTATTATTCACCACCATTCTTTAAAAGGTGATGAAAAATATGATCAGAGATTTTGAATTTTCGTCACACCCTCTATCAAAATTTAGCGGGAGAAAAAAAGTCAAATGATTTTCAGTGACTGAAATTTAGGACAGAATTAATTTTAAAGACATTCATCAAAGATTATGAGCTGTCCTCTCTTTCAAACACCGCAAATTTTACATTCACTAAAAATTCTTCAAACTTTTATTAAGTACTACTGTTGTAATATAAAGAATTTAGAGCTCTTTTTGGTGAATATAAAATCTTCATCTGTCCATATAACTCTTAAGCCCAGATTGCTGTACAAATGCATTAAAGGATTAGTTCAGGGGTCAAGCAAGTCCATCTTATATGAAAAAGGACTTCAATAGAAACAAAATGTTGAAGAAAGCATTCAAAAATCGTATTCCGTTAATGAGATATCTAAGTTTAAAGTTTTGTTTCATTTGTGTAGAAACGACTGATATCAGACTAGTTGTGATGTCATAGCCTCAGATTCCTAAAGTCTTTATGTATTCTATCAAATTTTGTCCTGAAATTTTGTGGCTTAAAAACCATGGGTTATGTCAAAAAAGTAGTAAAACTGAATCCAGAAAGGGTATTTATAATATATCACCTGAAGAAAGTTTGAGGAAAAATAATATAAATAGTGATGAAATTAAACAAACTTTCTTTAAAATACATAAAGACTTTGAGGAATCTGACGCTGTCATGTCACAACTAGTCTGAATTCAGTCGTTTCTACGGAAATGATACCAAAATTTAAATTTGAATATCTCCTTAACGAAATAAGATTTTTAAACTCTTTCTTCACTACTTTGTTTCTTTTGAAGTCCTTTTTCATAAAAGATAAACATACTTGACCACTAAACTAATCCTTTAAGAAGCTGTACAGTACCTTAAAAAAATAATTCATGGAATTGCAATTACAATCAAGATAAAACCTGAACGAGAAGTTGAAGTGTTCTTACATGGTTATTGTGTGTGACGATTATATGATGAGGAGCGTCTATCTGATATGGAGGATACACCACAAACTCATCTTTCTTCACTCCTGGTATTCTACAAGCGGCCAAGACTTTGTGGTACTGGTCCATACACAATGGCTGCCCACCCATCTGATCAACTGGAAGAGTTTGTCTTCATAAAAAAAAGGAAAAGAGAAAAAATAAATCAATAATCTATCACTGTATCAATCATATTCAATTAATCATCTATTTTGTGGGAAATTCCCTAACTTTGATAAATAGTGACAAACTTTGATCAAATTTGAACTTGCTAATTCTGACAGAGGCAATGCTAATACTGCACAGCACAATGTAAGCAGAAAAAAAAAAGCCACAAAGTTAAGTCATGGAATATATCAGACCTGCCAACCTTTAGGATCACCAAACTGTATTCTGGAACTACAAAAGTTACTCTTCAAACAAAATGTACAAAACAAAGGTTTACTGTGGCTGAAAAAAATTACCATTATCAAAGCCATATCTAAACATTAATATCACTCACAAAATTACCGCTTAATACAAATTACAACATGCTTGAAACACTGTTTAAACTGCGTGTATTACAATTTACACATGTAGCGTTAGTTACCGGACCACATCTTTCGTTTGTATACAGGCACCGTAACAATCATTCATCTCTCGTATGCAATGTTCTGATTGGCTATACTTGGACGAAAAATTGTTGTTTACATCCCATGCACCAATCACGGATGCCCTAGCTTAAGGTAGATTGCCTTATGCATAATTAACTTGTAGTCGACACTTTTAGGCGGCAGCTGCAAATAAATCTGAATCTGAATCGGTCGGTTAAGTCGGCAAAAATCCTTGAAGAGGACATGAACGTCAACCGAGCGTAAAAAGTATGAGTAAAAAGAAAAAAATATTTAAAAAAAATAAATATATAAATAAATAAAAAAAAAATAATAATAATAAAAATAAATAAATCGTATTCTGGTGCCAAAAAACGTACAATCGTATTCTCAACATTTTCCCGTATTAAATACGGCAAAATCGTACCAGTTGGCAGGTCTGATATATACATCAATCTCGTTGGTGCAAATTTCTATCCCTGTCTATCAGAAACCTGAAATGGGCATTTGTAAAAATTTACACAAACCTTTGTGTGATGCCAATAAAAGCATCATAATCATCATGTACGGATACCGTTTGCCCCCAAAGATCTATTTTGATTCAAAAATTTGCTAGCTCACCTCCTTGCCACCCCTACCGCATTTCAAACATGTACCTCTACCTTTAGTTGCACCTATATATAGCAGGCGTAACCATTTCATATATATAAAACATATATATATATATATATATATATATATATATATATATATATATATATATATATATATATATATATATATATATATATATATATATATATATATATATATATATATACATACATACATACATACATACATACATACATACATACATACATACATACATACATACATACATACATACATACATACATACATACATATACATATATGACTAGAGTGATCTGTATGTTAGGATTTGGAATGGAATCCAACCAAGTTGAATTCTGGTAGCTTCTAGCTCTAATAGTGCATGAGAAATTAAGGCAGAAGTAAATTAACCTCTCCGATTAAGGAAATAAGCCACACCCACCATAGCAATGCCGTAACTAGGTGGGGCAAACAAACCACAAACCCGCAATCATGCATGTATGCATGACTAATGCAATGACATTTAGATGTTTATGTGGCCTGCTGCAAGCTTTGATCCATTTATGGCACTTCTCCGGATCTTTTAAGTTTTTAACAAAAAGAATAAACAAAAATCTGTTTGTTAACCATTGTGGGTAACGGAAATCAGATCAACAAAGCCAGAAGTAAGTCCGTTAGCGCAATTTTTGTTCAACACTTTGTTGTCACTAAGTCTGTGTGTTCAGAAGTTTGTTTTGTACAGTATACTGCATTGACTGCATAAGCGCGTGCAGCTAGCTAGCTATACTGTACCAGTACCGCCCCACTTAGCTACACATATTTTGTTGCTAGGCAAATTCATGCGGTGATTGGTTGAAAAAGCTGTCAATCATCCAAGTCAGAGAGCTTAATTGAAGAAATAAAGGAAAATACAATTTGACGTACTTTGCTATAAGGTAATTGAAATCTAGGATGCCTGTTATAAGCTTGGCGGCAAATTCAATTTGACCGTGAATGTCTCTGTGTGGCTGCCGAGGAAATACGACTCCCGGCGAAACATTGATGGTTATGGGTGATCTGAATCCTAAATATGCAACATCATTCCACCAATCACTTAGCTGTAAGAAATGAAACAACACAAACGTAAACACTTAGAGGGAAATGGACATAAAGATGCAATTATGCTAAATTGCTTCAAAATAAAATGAAAGTAGCCAAAAATGAGCTAAATTACCTAAAAATCATATAAATATTAATTCACAATTTTTTTCTTTTTAACTTTACAAAACTGAACTTGATAAATGTCAATAACAAATAGGAAAAGGCTCAGTGTGACATCACAGCAACACATTCTCCCACAAAGTTGATGTATTTCATTAAAATCTATCAAAATTTTGTATGAGTAAAACCTGCTAGAAAAATAAATTGATGGAAGTTAGGTATTTATATACATTGCCAAATATACCCTACTTGAATAAATGTTGGAAAATTGTTTCTAATCAAATAGAAACAACCAATTAACGTTCAAAGAAATACATACACATTTGCAATAGAAATGCCTCTATGACATCATCTAACACAAATTCATCATACTGTATAAAAACTTTAAAATGCAATTAGGAAATCGTAAAAAATCCATCATCATCTAACACGAATTCATCATACTGTATAAAAACTTTAAAATGCAATTAAGAAATCGTAAAAAATCCATATCTCCTGAACGGAATATGATATCAACCTGATTTTTTGTACCAAATTGGCTCTAAATGTATGCTTTTTCAAATAAAATTTTACAAAAAAACGATGGGAATATTCCTTAAAAGCACAAAAGAGAAGAATATGATTCTTACCCAATTTTCACGACTACTGGATCTTTTTATAAGTTGTGATTGTAATTGTTCTCCAATTCCTCCAGGCTTTCCAAACTCATCGACAATCTACAAAGTTAAAGAAAAGTGTCACAGCTGTTACATTCAATCCAACAAACATTATCAAGGATGGTGATCGAAAAACTTCAACTATGACACAACCAGACATTCCACTCATACATTAATGAAGCTTAATAGTGGAATGAATTACCCTTTCTGGGTTTAATGATTGACAGCTTGTTTTAATGATTGACAAATTTGCCTAGCAACAAAATCTGCATAACTCAGTGGGGGGCAAACATCCTACGCGATACTGGTACAGTACAGCTAGCTAACATGTAGTCAATGCAACTTACTGTACAAAACAAATTTCTGCATACACAGACTGAGTGACGGCAAAATGGTGAACAAAAATTGCATTTACTGTGGGCTTTGTAAAACTGAATAGAAAATGCTTTCAGATTAGAATTCTGGTTCTTAAAATGCTGCAATAGCTTCATATTTACCAATGATCCACATTCACAGAACAGAACGTTTGTAAATAAAAATCATGACAAGTTGTAACATGTACATATATGTATATATTGTAAGTTCAGCTTTTACAAAAAATATGGAAAACTGGTGGTTGGTCCAGCTAAACCAAAAGCCTCCTTAATAATCCATCTCCCCCTACACTATGCATCAAAATTAGGACTGGGCTTTTAAAACCCATCATACAATAATTTGTATTCTTCACAGAAACTTGTGAATCACCTAGTATCAAGAAATATTGTCACCCTTTGGCCTCCCCCTAGACCCTGCATTCCCCTAGACCCCGCATTCCCCTGGACCCCGCATTCCCCTGGACCCCGCATTCCCCTAGACCCCGCATTCCCCTAGACCCCGCTTTCCCTAGACCCGCATTCCGCTAGACCCGCATTCCCTGGACCCCACATTCCCTACATCCCGCATTCCCTAGACCCCACATTCCCCTACACCCCACATTCCCCTAGACCCCGCATTCCCTAGACCCCGCATTCTCCTTCCCCCCGGAATGTTTTTCTTTCAGTCTGTTGTCCTTGCCCAGACTTGATCATTTGCCAATACCTGTTACGCAGGCAGTAAAATAACCGTAAACCAATGAACAATTTATCACAAACAGTTGTAGCCCAGTTATTTGAATGGACCACTAACATAAGAGGAATTTCCATTGATGTTACAGAGACTGAAGGCATCTCTCATTATGTTTATTATGATATATCAGTGAGTGTCTCATCCGGTTTTGTATTGTGTGGTATATGAATAGAATATGTTTACAAGTGCCAGTGGGAGGAAAAATAATTTAATCAGTGAACAAATTTAATAAACTTTCTTTAAAATACATAAAGACTTTGAGGAATCTTGAGTTTTTGACATCACAACTAGTCTGATTTCAGTCGTTTCTACAGAAATGATACCAAACTTTAAACTTAAATATCTCCTTAATGGAATAAGATTTTTGGACGCTTTTCTTCACCATTTTGTTTCTTTTGAAGTCCTCTTTCATAGAAGATAGACATGCTTGACCACTGAACTAATCCTTTATTTAATATCTCCTTAACGGAATAAGATTTTTAAATGCTTTCTTTACCATTTTGTTTCTTTTGAAGTCCCCTTTCATAAAAGATGGACAATGCTTGACCACTGAATCAATCGTTTAACGGAATAAGATTTTTGAATGGTTTCTTAACTATTTTGTTTCTTTTAAAGTCCTCTTTCATATGAGATGGACTTGCATGACCCCTGAACTAATCCTTTAACGGAATAAGATTTTTGAATGCTTTCTTCACTATTTTGTTTCTTTTGAAGTCCTCTTTCATATAAGATGAACTTGCTTGACCACTGAACTAATCCTTTAATGGAATAAAATCTTAAGCTTAGCTCTACTAAAGTTTCAAACAATTGACCCAAGCTAAAAAGGATTATTCTTTGTAAAACTGAAGCATTAATTTCAGTACAGGTTCAATATTTTGAAGTACGCATTGAACATATGTATGCGTAATACACTTGTCAAATGTGTGACTCCCCCTACACCGGACAAGGGGAGTCATTGCACTAAAGCAGATGGTCAAAACATGTACATTGACACACCCCTCAGTCACTTAGGTGACTGACATTTCTTGTGCAAATGACTTACCCAAAATCACTGACCTATGTACAAAGTCAATGTGTCTGAAATAAATTGAACCACCCCCGAGTCTCTGGTGACTGACAATTTGGTACAATGATGCACATGTGAGTCACTTTTTCATATGTCAATGACTCACCTTTGACTGACATTGTCGAGGGTAATAGGGGTGAGTCATACAACTGACAAGTGCATAATGACTTTCATGAAGAAAAAAAAATCCTTCCACAAATATATTTATTTTTAATATTTAACAGTCCTTAAAACTATTTGTGGAATATATATAAGGTGGCAAACACTTGTCTTTACAAAAACAATTCAAGGACACACACACGAAAAAAAGGTGTTTCAGCAGAAGTGTATTACAGACCTCAACCTTCACTGAACAGTGAACCAAATAAACTAGTGTTCAAGTTCAATTAATACCTCCGTGATCAAATACAAGCTCTACAGGAAGTACTGATGTCATTAGACTATGGAATTTGCATCAAAGAATGTCCTTCAGGTAACTTTCAGGTTGTAAACAGAGATGCTCTGTTACACACTGTACTATGCACGCAATTAAAATAGTGTTGTGTTATAGTATTTGAGTTGTATGCAATAAATTGCCAATGGCATATAAACAGATTCACAAGGCTTTTGGCATGAAAGGTGAAGTACAGTATGTACAATCAAAACCCAAATACTATCGATATCATTCAGTTGATCATGTGACTGAAATGCATCAATCTTCGTTCACAGGAGAATATTAATAGAATGAGTGTGAGATCAGGTCTTACTGCGATCATGCGGTCGACACATTACAAAATCATTTTCTAAATGAGTCTAAGACTTTTGCTTGTAGATCACAGCAAACCAGTTTGTGGATATCAATTTTAAATATTATAATCTTTAATTTAAAGGATTAGTTCAATGGTCAAACATGTCCATCTTATACCAAAGAGGACTTCAAAAGAAACAAAATGGTAAAGAAAACATTTAAAAATCTTATTCCGTTAAGGAGATATTAAAGTTTAAAGTTTGGTATCATTTCTGGAAGTCTTTATGTATTTTAAAGAAAGTTTATTTAATTCTTTCATTATTTAAAGTATTTTCCCTCAAACTTCCTTCAGGTGGTATATTATAAAACCCTTCCTAGATTCAGTTTTACAACTTCTTTGACATATCCCATGGTAATTAAGCCACAAAATCGCAGGACAAAATTTGATAAAATACATAAAGACTTTGAGCAATCTGAGGCTATGACATCACAACTAGTCTGATTTCAGTCGCTCCTACAGAAACAATACCAAACTTTAAACTTAAATATCTCCTTAACGGATTAAGATTTTTGAATGCTTTCTCCACCATTTTGTTCCTTTTGAAGTCCTTTTTCAAATTAGATAAACATGCTTGACCACTGAACTAATCCTTTAAAGGAATAAGATTTTTGAATGCTTTCTTCACCATTTTGTTTCTTTTAAAGTCCTCTTTCATATTAGATAAACATGCTTGACCACTGAACTAATCCTTTACCGGAATAAGATTTTTGAATGCTTTCTTCACCATTTTGTTTCTTTTGAAGTCCTCTTTCATATCAGATAAACACGCTTGACCACTGAACTAATTAATCCTTTAAAATGCAAATCCCACCAAGCATCAAGGGCTTATAGAGCCAGTGCAGATACCCGGTTAAAGCGGACTTGACTCTCTGGATGGGACACCAATCCATCTCAGGTTAACTCCACAACAAAAATCTTGATATACAAAGTGACATAGGCTCCTTATGAGAATATATCAAAGGATTAGCTAAGTGGTACAGCATGTTAATCTGATAATCTGAGACAGAACAATACAAGCAACAAAATGTTGCGGATATAATTCAAAATTCTTTACGATGATATACAAATTTAAAGCCAACTTATATTTGCAAAGAATGAAATGACTCTTGGAAGTAAAACAAGGCCACACCACACCTTACCCAAAAGTCTTTAAATACTTTATTAAAATATTCTTTTGAGAATCAAAACAATGAATATGTCAGCAGAAGTTTTAAAACAGAGCTCAATTTAAGTACGATTTACTATCTGAAAAAAAATTATAACAATAAATAAAAAAAATTCAATTTTAGAAAAAGGTTTAAAATCATTTTAGAAAAAGGTTCAAATTATTTTTCTATACAATTAAATAATTGCTCATGACACCACTCTTCTGAGATCTACCAGTCATTTCCAAACAGACTTGTTTCTTGCATCTTTATAACATCACAAAAATTTATTCAACGTATTTCTTCATAGGTTTATTTATCTCTTTGTCTTTTATCAGTAAATACAGACATTTCTCTCAACTAAATCCTTAAACGAAAAAAATAAATAATACTTACATTTTTTGTTTGTTCATATTCTTCTGGTCCAACCAGTGGTTGTAACTGTAACAAATATTTGTACAGTGTTTGCTGCAGAGGTGGGACTGGCAATTTAGACAACGTTTTCTGATGTGCGAACATACGCCCTCCAAGAATAGGAGAGGTTTGGGTTGGCTTTGTCCAACATTTGTTTTGGAGCGGTGTTTTTGGCTGCGGCAGAGAGACCAGTGGTCCTCCTCATCTGGAAGATACAACAAAGAAAACGATTAAATCACGGGTGAAATAAGAGGCACTGGCAGAACAATTGGTTGGAGAGTTCACTATTCACAAATTAATGAAGAATGCAGAAAGAGGCATCACCAGTTGGTATTGCGAGTAAACAGTCTTGAGGCCATAATACACTAAGCAATTTTTTAGATAATCATACAGGAAACAAATATCATAAGATGCTTTAACTTTTTGGTTACACACGATAAAGTTTACAATTGAGGCTTTTTGATGATACTGGAAAATTAGTTAAAAATGCATTTTTGTTCAATCTGTGAAGAATTTCACATAGGTGGGGCCGATTTTCTGTCGCGATGCAAATTTTGCTTTAATGGGCGTAGAAATGCCCTTTCAATCAATTTTCAGTTATCATCTGAATAGTTATGCGATGATGATGCTTCTTTGAAAACAAGATGTCAAAATGTTTTTTTCCTTTGTTTTATTCAATTTTGTTTAAAAATTGCTCACAGCGTTGCATTTGGTGTGTAACTGCCTTTACTGTTAAAACATCTGCAGGAGATATGTTTCAACAAGTCAACATCTATTCCAAAACATTTTGTGGAAAGAAAATTTGTTCAAATGATTAAAATTATACTGCTTTTTTGTTGACTTTTTTTGCACCTACCCACATATCCAAGATTTAAATTTACTTCACATTAGATATGTGCTACTCTCAGGAGTATGTTCCAAACAAAAGAACGTCTCAAGAAGTTTGAAAAATATCTTAAATTTATAGCATAGCATAGCAGGGTTTAACATCCCGAAAGCATCCAGTGCTGGACATTATATCAAGACGGCCACGGTCTTTGATAACCAGTTGTGAACTCACTGGTTGCAGACCCACCGGGAAAAAAAAAAAAGAGAGGAAGGAATTTTTCTGAGAGAAAATAAAATAAAAGACTGAAGGAGGATTGTTTCCATAGATATTTTACAGGCCTACTTGATTATATTTCTTAATTTTAAATCTGGTCACATTACAAATCAGGAACTTTTGACTTTTTGTTGATTTGGAATTACTGTAACTGTTAGAAGTTCAGCAGTACATGACTTATTTTGTACATTTACACTGCGAAGAAAGATACACTACAAATGAAAATTTTAAAACAGGTTTTGACAACCAGGTATAACAATCAGAAAGATTTGAAAAGACTTCACTGCAAATTTTAAGCTTGGATTTCATTTCGCATATGATTTCAATAAATGGGATTATGATTAAGAGCTGATTTTAGCACTTACCCGTAAAAGTTTTGTGAACATTGCTAATCCACCACCACAAAAAGAAAACTCCATGCAAACTTTTGCTCCGTTTAGAAATATGTTAAAGCACTACGAATATTTAGCAACCATCAAGGTCAAATGTCAAATTGTATGCAAATTTGAATAAATGAAAGTAGTAATACAATATGAAAAAGCAACCCTTTGTTATCAAACTTTGATGAACATTTATCCAGTGGTAAAATCCTATGTGAAAATAACTTTTAGAATCGGCAGCACATCGTACTGTCAATATGGAGCACCTCGGTGTGACATGAAATTGATGTACATGTAGATGACAATGAGGTTAAAATTCTTGATAAAAAAGATACAATCACAAAATGCCAAATGAATGATGCACTGTACGTTAGTTCATGCTAAATCCCTTTCCAAAAAATAAAAAGCTTCAAAGTCGTCACAAATGCTAAAAAAAGAAGAAAAGAGAAACAGGTTTTACAAATATCACAAATTAATAATAGAACCACAAGACAACAATCTAACAGCTTAGTGGTCATGCTTTTCTTGGAGCGTGTTCTCCCTTGAGAGCAAGCTTGCAATCAGACCAACTGCAGGCAATCAGTCACATGATCTTGATTCTAGGTGAGGGTAGGATCATGATCTGGATCAGGTGATCAGATCCACCAATGAGATTCCTAAAAACCGTATGTGAACACAGATCACATATAATGAATTTTTAAAGAAATAAAACTAAATGTCTAATAGAAGTGCAGCTATGACATCAAACTGTTAAATTAGACATATTGCACCAGTCGTTGGTGAAATGTTTAAAATGTGATGATAAGTTGTGATAACATACATGTAATTTTTGCAGAAACTACTCATTGTAGATCTATCAAAAAAACAAAAAACATTGACTTTCTAAATAATTGTGGTTGGTGAAGGTGAATATAAGACAAAGTGATAATTCTCAATGGTGTTATTTATAAAGTTATAATATATGTAGTATTACCTCCCTGGTTACTGTACTTTTATGGCATTTTTCTCACTGAGACACTTGGAACAATATTGCCAAAAGCAAATAAATCAAATATGAGAAAAACTTACACCACGGACAACTGATTTATCTCAAGAGGTCATGAGGATGAAAGACCTTTCAAATTTTTGGATGATTCTAGACAAAAAGCTGTGGGTGATCTGAATCTTAGACAGCTGGACAAGGTAGGACTGACATGAACAGAGTGACCTAATGACCCCTCTCTCTTTCTTTCATGTCATGCTGTTCCTAGAGTAGTTGTGAAACATACAGCATAGTCTATACAAGTGATTGGGATGAATTTTATGTTTAAGAGGTGCAGTGGCTGTGGTCAAGGAGTCATGTTTGTATGCAAAAGGTGCAGGGTTCGATTCCCTGCGCAGGCACTGCATTGTGTCCTTGAGCAAGGCACTTTACCTACTTGCTTCAGTCTACTCAGCTGAAAATTGAGTACCAGCACTGCTGGGGAGTTAACCTGCGGTGGACTGGCATCCCATCCAGGGAGAGTCATGTACTCTCAGCCACTTGCGCCATAGAAACCGGGAATAAGCACCGGCCCAATGAGCCTAATGGCTCGGATGGATTTAGCTTTTTATTTTTGACACTGGTATTAACTTCTACATAATGTAAATAGGGAAAGCCTGAGAGGGCATAATGAATCTTTAAAGAAATAAAACACAAAATTACTTCATTTTAATCAATTTTCTATCAAAAGAAAAATAAATCAATTTAATTTAAATGAATCATCTTGAAGGGTAAGGGCAAACAGGAGCATTCAGACCTTTATGCAGGTACTATTTAATTATTAATCTAACTACAGCTGTGATATGATGGCTATATAACTCACAAGAACATCAGATAATCAGATTAAATGAACTTCAGAATCACAACCTCACATTCATTAAAAAATCTGTGCTTATTTCATTAGAATATTTTGCAAGATTTGTGGCGAAAACCACTGGTTAAATAAAACAGCTGCATGAAGTGAACTTTATTTACCACTTAATTAAGAAAAATGGTTTGGTTTGGTTTGTTGATGTTTAACGGCACCGCGACAGTCAGAGTCAAATGTGCCAAGAAGGTGTTAATAAATTATGGTGTAAGAGTAAGGATAGTGAGGAAATGGAAGGTTTGTAAGGGAGAAAAGAGGGAAAAGCAGAAAGAAAAAAGAAAAAAAAGTTAAATCCATTCGAGCTATTAGGCTTACAGGGCCGGTGCTTATCCCCGGTTTCCATGACGCAAGCGCATGAAAGTACATGACTCCCCCTGTACGGAACACCAGTCCAACATAGGTTAACTCCCCAGCAGTACTGGAACTCATTTTACAGCTGAGTGGACTGAAGCAAGTAGAGTAAAGTGCCTTGCTCAAGGACACAATGCAGCACTCATGACGGGAATCGAACTCGGTACCTTTCATATACTAGCAAGACTCCTTAACCACTGAGCCACTGCATCTCATTAATTAAGAAGGATAGGTTAATTTAATAAAGATTCATTAACATAATATAAACAAACATGTGGGTGTTTAATCAATACTCTAAAGTAGTGTATACTTTGTACACAAGCCAGTTTTCAAACAAACTAGTTACCTTTATACTTGTTATCTCATGAACAGAAGAAAATATCAAATTAATTCTATTTATATCTTTGCCCTTTCTCACACAAAATTGCAATACAAACACAAGGCTTTGAATCCTTCATTTATACACAGTTAAATTGAGTTCACATGTTCACACAACTATTTGACATTCTGTAGAAATATCCAACAGTGACATATAATAATGATGATATAATCTTTTCCTATAAGTTACAGAAGAAAAAAAAATACATGTAAATTACAAACTATATAGTATGTTGCAAAAGGATTCATAAAGAATATTAAGGTGTACAAACGTCATGGTCCCATTCCTCTGTTTGTAGACCAATCATCCTTGTAAATAATAAATCCAAATTAACTGGCAAGAAACTATGATGTACTCCAATAAAGAGATTCAATTCTGATACCAACAGTCACAAACTAAAAATCCAAACAGTTACGATTTGTTCCAATGAGAATATACACTAATGATGTCTCCAACAAATAATTTTACAAATAACAATTTGTCCCCGCCAAATTTACCGGCTTTACGTAAAATGAATGAAAAACTTGTATTGTTTCTTCTGCAGTATTTTTTTTCTATAACCTTCCAAGACAAAAAACGTCATTCATTATTGTTGCATTTTCTATGAAAAGAATCAGTCATCTGTATTTTCACACAGCATAACCAACTCTATATGTATATCTGAAGGTGACTTACAGCCAATGACACCTTGTGTTGGAACTTTGCCATCAGTAGTCTTTATGGAAAGTTGTACAAATTTAATATGTAGAGGTCAAGTTATTTTTGCTCCCAAAGTATGGTCAGAATCATAGGATTTGTATTTGCGTGCACGAATATAAAATAATAAAAATGCATTTTGATGGTTATTTGGAAAAAGGAAAAAAAAACTGACCCTTTTAAGTGAAGGTTAATTGCAAAGACAGTAGGAAAGACCGGATAGAAACCTTTTTAAAAGTGTGTTTTATGATAATTTCTATCTAAGGATTTATGGTGGTTAAATGGCCGGACAATAAATATGAAAAAACAACAATACAAACAGCAAGAAACTTGAATATTTTGCTCCATTCAGGAAATCACGTTTGAAAGATTTTGCAAGTTATAATTGAAAATGGCTGATGGGAAAAATTTATTGTAGCTCTCTCTCACACTTTCTTACCAAATGTTAATGTTTTTATTTAGAATTATTATAAAGTTTTTTCTTCACAATATTGATTCTGAATAGCCTGTGCTTCCTGTCTGCCTATATTACAATTCATACCTACTGTACAGTGTCCCTCCATCTTTCACACACCACTGATTAACTTTACTTGTATCCTACCCTCTCTGCCTCAGCAAGTACATACGACTACATTCTCCCACCCATATACCTTCCATTCCCCATCCCCGCCACACCCACCCACCAGACCCACCCACCCACCACACCCACACACCACACCCACACACCACACCCACCCACCATCCCCACTACCCTTCCTCCAATCATGGACCTACTATTTTAGCTGCCAATCAAATCATCAGTTCACCAATCATCAATCATTTTCAAACCAGGGTAGTGCCGGTTTCTCCTGATTAAATTTTGTGAAGGGCACAGCACTGTGTTTATTCTATTTTTGTTACCAATAGGGTCTGGACCATGACAAGAGAGAGGTCATGGTGTCTAGCAACAGAAAATATTTTATCAATGACCAGAGTAACCCCATAAGGTCATCAATCATTCAGATAACAAGGGGTTCATGGGAAAAATTTATGCTTGGCTACCTGCAGAAAGGATTTAAAACATGACAATGTGTGAATTTTAACAAAAGGGCTCAGTAGTTTTTAAGATTTGGCTAGAATTTAATTATCATTTTCAGCTTCCTGGACAGAAAAATTAATGGCTTCCTCCAAAATGGGCTTTAAATTCTTTAAAGTATAACAATTGTTTGAATTTTTGCAAAAGACTTCCGTTCAATTAGTTTTTGAGCTTTGGCTAAAATGTTTAGACTATTTTCGGCTTCCTGGACAGAAAAATCTACTACAGATTGGTACCCACAAACTGAAAATTACCGGTCACTACAAAAATACTACTGGGGTCACAAAATATAATTAAAATGCTCATAGAGTACATGTAAAATGTAGCGATACACTGCGGTAACTTCAACAAAAAATTGGCATATTCTTCAAAACTGAATCTACATACTTGAACAAATTTACAAGAAAGATATAACCATTCTATCACTCAATTCTGGCCAACTTATCGGCACTTGGATATAAAATTTGATGTACACTAGCTCCCTAGCTGTACTTAGATGTTATGGAAATTTTTGTTTAATGAATTGTCTTTTGCCGGCCGTTAGGATTGAATTGGGTCAATCAGTTGTGTTCTCACACTTGACTGAATTGGTCAAGAACAAAGGGCTAGCTGCAGTGAAAATTCAGACCACACAAAAAAAGAAGGTATTTTAAAGACAATAAAGTTAAATAAAAGAGTAAAGTGACATTGAGCAATTCTTGATGAGTAAAGGGCAGGTTTTCTTTACTTAGCCATATTTTTATTTTTATTGAATGCGCAAAGTATTTATTACAAGAGCTTGACAGAGAGAAGCTGCTATAGGGGTCACACAAAGCTATGGGCATAAAAAATAGTCACACAAATGGTATTAGTTCAGTGGTCACACAAGTTCACCTTGCATAGAGAACCTTCAAAGAAACAACATGGTAAATCTTTTTTATTATTTTAATTTTTTTGTTTAAATTTTCTTCAGGTTGGTAATTTAAAATAACATTTCTATAATCTGTTTGACTATTTTTTGTATCTAATGGTTTTACGGCACAATATCTCAGGAAAAAATACAATTACTGTATATTACAATATTTTTCACAAATCATCTACATTTTTTCAAGAAACTTGTACTTTTATAATTATTTTATCTTGGGAGTCAGGTAGCTCAGTTGGTAGAGCGCCAGACTGAGATGCTGGAGGTATTGGGTTCAAGCCCCAGGCAGGTCTAACCCATTTTCCCACAGCTATGCAGACAGATATGCCAATCATCAAAGCGAAGTAAGTCGTTTGCAGCTCCTGCTCCCCATTCAGCTGTTGAGAGATGTGGCAATGGTTGAATGGTGCTCGCCGTCCTTAGGAGGAGACGTTAAGCCGTAGATGTGTTTGCAGCTTATGAAGCTCCACACACTACACAGTGGACAATTCATTTGGTTTGTTACTGGTAGCGAAACACTCAATATCATACCCGATCTCAATTCATGAATATTCAAAATACAACCTACCTCGTTCCCCTCCACTGATTTCATTTCCTCCTCCACCGTAACTTCAAAATCACCAGCCTTGCAACAGAAAAAATTCCTGCATCCACCAAACATACCAATCAAATCCTGAATCACTACTTTTCCTACAATTTATAAAATTTTCAAATCTATATTGCAGTCTGTAAAATGATCAATTTTGAATCACCAAAACCACCTATTCCCTCTTCCTTTCTGATCACTAATGATATGACAAGCACAACTAAATGTTATTTGTTAAATTTATTCCTCACATATACATGTATGCTTAGTAAACTTTTAATTATACGCTTGTCAAAATGAGAAGAAATAAAAAACTTTGCACCAACCTTCAAATTTCATATCAGTCACGAAAAACAAATGTCTACAAGTTTCTGATAATGACGAAACTGATAAGATATGATAGATGGCGATATGGAATATGGGCTCTGAACTTTGTGTTCAATTTTTGTGTAAGTAAATAGTAATAATTGCAGATTGTAAGCTACCATGCTACAAACTTTGCATTTTATTTACAGTACCCTATTTACAGTACCCGGGGAACTATTGACATTGTGAGTTTAATACTGCACCTGCTGATAATGGTGTTGATGTGTATGGTTAGCATTTCTGCATAGTATAAAACAGAGGGTGCAGGGTGCTTATATTACATTTGCACTAAACAAGCTCAACTTTGTTCAAATTACAAAGTTAGTACAAAGTTAATGGGGAAAAACTGGATCCTGCTTCGATGCAATAATTGACCTTGATGCAAAAATTGTCCTTGATGCAAAAAAGTTGTCCCTGATGCAGAAATTGTCCTTGACGAAAGATGGACAAAGACACTAAAAGCAATTTTATATTTCTATTCGCTTAACAAATGTAATTGGCAAGACTCCCACCCTCTGAACAAGATTTGATGATAGAGTGTATTGTACATTCAATTTTAATTGTCAAGGACGCCTGCAGTACATGAAAACGAGGGTGATTACCATGCCCTGCCCTTCACCTCATGTGGAAAGAACTGCCATCCCTCAAAAAGTGCCCATCCTGGATTCTGAATTGTGATGTACATACCTTGTTTATGCATCAACATGCCTATTTTATAATAATTATGCAGAATAGTTCATGCTTTTGGTAAAAATCTTCAAAATACTTAGGGTCAAATTGGCGTTCACCTTTTTGCTTTTAACTTCGAAAAAGAAAGTGCCCCTTTCATGAGACTTCGCTGACCACCTGCCCTTTCTGTATATAGACATCCATGTTAATTGTTCCCCACTTGAAAAAGCGCCAACCCGACAATTCTGAAATGGTTCTATTTTCCTGGTGTATTGTATGAGCCTGTACTCCCTGTCAACTTCAAGTCGAATTGCAGCTTTAATACTGAAGATCATACACACAACAATACTGTACATGAATTGCATTTTTGAAACATAGTATGTGGGTGTTTGAAATTTTAAGGATAATTATAGACCTCAATCCCCATATTGTATATAGCCTACCCTTTATATAAGGTGTACATGTAGTCTGCCCTTTACATAAGGTGTACATGTAGTCTGCTTTTTATATAAGGTGTAATAAAATAAAGTACTTATACAGCGCCATTACTAAAAAGACATTCTATCGCTCTTTCCAATCAAGATGTAAAATAATAAAACACACTGAGAAACTGCCAAAAAACCAAAGAAGAATAAAAAATATAAAAAAATAATTGAAGGCCAGCTTGAAAAGGTGAGTTTTTAGGTTACGTTTGAATGAGGTAAATGATGAATTAGACTTTACTGAATCAGGCAGGTCATTCCATTGGGACCAATGAAACAAAATGCATGAGAACCGAACGAAGTGTACATGGTGTACATGTGTACATGTAGTCTGCCCTTTATATAAGGTGTACATGTAGCCTGCCCTTTATATAAGGTGCTACAGATATGTTCAAAGTTCAAAGGCTGTTTTTTTTTCTCAAATTAGGCCAAAGTACAAAACAAATCCAACATTGGGAAGGGATGGGGAATTAAAATTTGAAGAAAGGAATAATAAAGCAGCACTACACTAAATTTTTTAGCTCTTTGCGACATTGAACTGTTTCAACAGCAACACATTCTTCCACAAAGTTGATGTATTCCATTAAAATCTATCATCCTTTTTTTTTTTTTTTTTTTTAGTCAGTAAGATTTACGATTTGGTCTATATTATTGCTTAAAGTTTGCTCAAGTAATACCATGTAAACAGTATATGGTGAGGTTAACCCTTCTCTTTAAATGCATCTCAGCACTGTTATTGTCTACATATTTTACCCTGGCCATGCCACTGGGCACATACAAACATAATTGGTGGTAAGACTTGCATGAGATTGATGGGATTAGTTCAAATTATTGAACAGCTAAGATAAATGGCTTGTTGTAATGCACTTGTCAATTGTGTGATTCACCCCGAACACCCCCGGACAGAGTCAGTCATTGCACCAAGGTGGGTGGTCAAAACATGTACATGTACATCGAAGCACCCCTCAGTCACATAGGTGACTGACATTTCTTGTGCAAATGACTTACCCCAAATTACTCATCTCTGTACAAAGTCAATGGGTCTGAAGTAAATTGACTACATCCCAGTCACTCTGGTGACTGACAATTTGGTACAATGATGCACATGTTTCATATGTCAATGACCCACCTTTGACTGACATTGCCCGGGGTAGTAGGGGTGAGTCATACAACTGACAAGTTAATAACACACATGACAATTGATTGATGTACTGTAATGGTGTAGGAAATACAATAGAGTAACACCAAATTATCAGCATGCATTAGTGGAATGGAATTCTGGGAAAGCAATTTTCTGCACAAAAACTATGGAATTCACTTAAATATACACATATTTTTCAACATCGTACTATCCCATGATTGCCCTTTAATACAAAGGGGTTAAACAAATACTGCCATGTAGATGCTGCCATGTAGATGCCCCCATCCGTGCCCCCCTCATAAACAAATGAAGAAAGATATGATGTACTACTAACCTGTTCAATAATATATCAAGAATGTATACAGTACCTGCAAAAATTGTTGTCAAATTTCACAGATACAGTATCTACTTGAAAGGATGTGTACGTACATATGACTAGGATCACACCTGAAGCTCGAACAACTGTTACTGCTTCTACCGATTTGAACCAGGCCCAGATACAGTACAACGTCCAGTACTCAAAAGCATTCAACACAAACACGCAACAACTAGGAGTGACATTCACCTGATCTTACTACTCATTTTGGTTACTTATACCTTAATCAGTAAACAAAATCTAACTCAAGTGTTCTGTGATGTTGTATACATTGGGGATTGAAGAGGAACATACAGCAGTTCTATCATATACCAGTACAGAGTTCTTTTTTTCATTTGTTCATAATTCTGTCTCATATTGTCCTTTAATTGTTTTTATATCAGTATGAAACTGTCAAACTGCCAGCATATCCTCCCCGAACAGACATCGTAGTGTAGTGGTTAGTGCTTTGTCCTCTAATCCACATGTCCCACGTTCGAATTCCAGTGGGTCTGCAACCAGTGAGTTCACAACTGGTTATCAAAGGCCATGGCCATCTTGATATAATGTCCAGCACTGGATGCTTTAGGGACGTTAAACCTTGCCATGCTATGCTAAGTTGAAAGCAAATCAAGTTACATGTATTTGCAGAAACTATACCTCCATTATCCTTGAAA
The DNA here is from genome assembly GCA_020152595.1 of Chiridota heheva. Classification (NCBI taxonomy): domain Eukaryota; kingdom Metazoa; phylum Echinodermata; class Holothuroidea; order Apodida; family Chiridotidae; genus Chiridota; species Chiridota heheva. The sequence continues at coordinate 336,793 of JAIGNY010000111.1, read as the reverse complement.
CACTTACATTTAGTGGCGCCCACATGGGGGTGGGGGAGCGATTTATAAATGTAGCAATGACCAACTTTCTTCAGCACCTGTTACAATTGTCACCAAACTGGAAAGTTTGCTTCTTTCCAGCAAACATTTAAACCAAAAATTTGTAAATTCTATTTCAGCTAAGTTTAAACATGACAACAGCCTAATTTTACAAATTTGTGAAAGAAAATATATGCTAGAATTGGCCTAATTGACTCAGGGATTATGCCAAACATCTTTGTCATATTAAACTTACATGTTTGGATTTGCCATAACAAGACAACAGAAAGAACCATTTTCATCCCTACTGTATTTTAGTAGTGCCCCCTAGCTTTGCATCAGAAAAAAATGTTCTATGGATACTGAACACAGAATGATAGCAGACCCCTAGCTTTGCTGTTTTATGGGCTCACCCCCTCCATGTGCACGCCCTTCCCCTGGTCCGCCCCTGCCCTTCATCAGATGATAGCAGACCCAGCTTTGCTGTTTTACAAGGGCAGGCCCCTTTTGTGGTCTGCCCCTGGAGGTCCGCCCCTGCCCCTTATGAGAAAAATATATTTATTTTTGTATACATTATTTTTTTAAACCTATCAGACAAAATGTTTAAAAAAAAACATATATATATTTCTTATATACTGTAAGATTCAAAAATAATAATCTTAATCAACCTCGTAAATGACATAACTTACATGGATACAGAGCACAGAATGATAGCATGGTAAGAAATTGGCTCATTTTTGGTTTTTATCAGTGGGAAAGTTTCATTCTGAGTATGATTATAGCTAAAATCCCAGAGCTTCACCAGGGAGTTAAGCCTTTGTAATACAAGCTGGGGGTCTGCATCACGACACATACTGTAGGTAAAAGTTAGAATGGATCTCTAAAACTTCATGTATACATAAGTATGTCAAATTTCTGAGCAACACCACATGAGAGACATTGATATGCCAAGCTTAAGGCCTACTTTTCAAGGCATGGGTTTTCCAAAATACCATCATAAGTGACAACAGACCACACAACACATCTGCTGAATTCAAGATGTTTGTTTACAAGGAACTGGAACAAAATACCTCATCTACAAGTTAGAGAACAGGGAGGGGAAAAGGGAGGGGTAGTCTGTTTGATGGTGTAATCTGTTAAGACTTACATAATTGAAACCTTCCAATGGAGTGTGCTTAACAATAAATTCATGCCTGAAAAGAATTCAAAACAATCAATTTTCTGGACTCAAAGAAAATCAAATCCAGTGGTTTTTAAGGAATCAAAACAATTGGCTTCTTGCATGATAGGAAAATGATGGAATGTGAATCTTGGCTGAATAGAAATCAAATAATGAATGCTTAGCCAGAATAAAACTGTAAACAATAATCAGAGATCCTGAAAAATTCCACCTTTTAGACTATTATGGCTTTTTGCTCTTTATATATTTTTTCATTTTTGCCTAATGCAGGAGATGAGGGAAGGGTGCACATAACTGAGTGTCCCCTCTTAAATCCTCCACTGAGCATGTCCATTTTTTAATGATATGTTGTATGATTTGTATAAGGTCTTTGATTATTGGGGCTAGTTAATTCCAATCAAGCCTCAAGGGCTTATGAGATGGTGCTTATACTCAGTTTCCATGGTGCTAAGTGGATGAGAGTATTGGACTCCCCCTGGATAGGACACCCGTCCATAGCAGGTGAATTCCCCAACTGTTCTCAATTTTACAGCTGAGTAAACTGGAGCAAATGGGATAAAATGTCTTGCTTAAGGACACAGCACAGCACCATGGCTGAGATTTGATCCCTGTACCTTTTAAGTACAAGTCTGAAGCCCAAACCACTGAGCTTAATTACTACATTCCCTAGTTAGGATTAGTAATGTACTCCCTATTAATTATTCAAAGTTGTTGTTACAGCAGATATTCATTTCAATAACTTGATTTTTCACATTTCAACAGAAATCATATAAACATATAGTTAGTAAGTCTAAGTGAGTTGACAGTGTTAATAACTTAGTGCACTTGTTCAAGCCATACAGCTGCAACTGCTAAAAGCACTAAGTTGAAATTTTCACAACTTTTTCTGCTCCCAATTTTCACTTTTTCTCACTTGTTAAAAAAAGGGTATATTTTTGTTCTCATGAACTTTTTCCAAAGATGACAGATAAAATTCTCCCAATATTTGTAAGACTAAAAGGTAATTTCAGTCAATAATATTCAAAAACACTATTGTGATATGTCAATAGGGTACAGTAGTTTTACTAGCTGGAGGGTCACATACATACACTTGTCGTTTATAGTCAATCGCTATTTTTTCAGTATTTTACCTACTAGGCCTAGTTTATGTTAGCTAGAGAAAAATGTATGATATTCTGTCACTGATGTACATGTGTGTTGAACATGGTAATAGAGCACAAGCTTGAAGTTTCTTGGAATAATTTGCCAGACACAAGTTCTTATGAAGAATGGTAGAAAATGTAATTAAAATAAAATTAATAATTTTACAATATGGGAAATTCAACCATTTATTGCACTTAAAGAGGAAGGCTCGTCTCATTAAAATACAATAAAATTGGGGGATGCGATATTTTGACTTTACTTTTGGTTGTGGAAACAATATCCGATCCACTGTCTGTTTGTACATGAAGTTAGAAGAGAGCTCCATGGTTTGTACAGCCAGACACTAGCATGTACGTTGTGTGTGCCGAGTTACATACACAGCGCATCACATTACTGTGACGAGAAACTTTTCTTTTTTAATGCATTTGTCATAAAGCGAAAGTGAAATATTAGTATTATAATACTACAATAATAGTCACCAAATGAAAATTACTGAGAAAAAAAAAGAAGAAGAAGATGAAAGCAAAAGTCACAATAAATGATTATCCTGGGGCTCAAACTCACGACTGTTGATAGAAAAAGAAAAAAAATTGGCTTCCGATCGCCGTAATCAACTGGGCTTACTCGTGTAGTGACCTTCCAGGCATTTTAAATAACTCTATGTCTTGCAATAAGAGACAACAAATCGCGCAACAAAATTTCAACCAATCAAAAAATTTGAAAGAAATTCTAAATATTGTGTACATATGATGATTTCGCCTCTTTAACTGTCTGTAAAATTTGATTGGGGATATTGCATGACTTCTGAATGCTTCTGCTAGGTTAGCTTTGAACTGACACCTAATTCACTTCAAATGATATACAATAGTAAATTTTAATGCTTTAACTTTTAGTTGGTTGCAGAAATCCAAGGTCATTTTGATTTTAAGAAGGAATGGAAGTGCTTTTTGATAAAATTGTGTACTAATTTTAACAAAATTAGTCTCAATCAATTTTTTAAAAACTAATTCTATGCAGTATCTTTTTCAAAATTTCTGTATTAATAATATCAATGCGATTCCTCCAGATGTAATGTAAACAAGTATGTCTGACCCACATTGTAAAACATGTCTACAGGCCATAGGCCTACTGGAAAATAATCAAAATATCCTATGCCAAAAAAACAACGGCCTGGCTACACAGAAGATCTTCACCATGTAAAGATCTTCATAGTGGAACCACTGAAGTCGTTTACGGTACACCAAACCTCAGTGTATTTTTCTTCACAAATAATGTAAAAATCATCAAAAAAGGCAACATTAATAAAAATTCCCATCATTAATGGGATAAACAAACTTTCAGCACATAAATGATGAGGGAGAAAAAAACGGAGACAAACAAATGAAACTTAACAAACACACACACATGCAAATTGAAATTAAAGACAAGCAAACTTTAAGTTTTGTAGTGCATACTTACATTAGGCATTCTTCTGAACAGGGAGAGGATACAACAAGGTGCAGACTGAATAACTTTAATAAAAATATTCCTTGTCCAGATTGAAATTTTAAAAAGTTGATCAATGCTTTTATCTTCCTTAGTTTTGCAGCAGAAGTCTTCCAACTTGTGATAAAAGATTGTTTTTTCCTTCACAAGTTTCCAAGTAAGAATATTGCAACTAAATATAACTGATATTCCAAGCAAAACATAAAAATTCAGAAAATTGCCGTATATTCACAGCCTAACGTTAAGTTAATGAATACGGTAATGTATGTTAGGCTTCCAGTAGTCTGTAGCCTTACGTTAGTGTCAAGCTCGGTGTGAAAAGTTATCGAGAAAGATGAAGATTGAAAAGAGAAAAATATCATGGATAATAACTTACCGCCAGCGCCAGTCTGTTTGTTCCGGCTATTCTTGACCACATTGTTAAACTCACGTGTTTTCTCTTCTAAGAAATGACGTAAACACTGATCACTTGCCAAATTTCGATTTATTTTTGTTTGTTTACGTGAAAGTGACCTCCGCGTATAGTATCGCCGTACGTGCGTACGTGCGCCAAGTATGTCCATAAAAAGACTCCATGGTATGCCTTACATGGTGTGCAGTACGCACATGCGTATGCGCAGCATGACGTCACTCTCTTATTTGAGGATCGTCCCTATAAAGCGAACAGGATTGGATAATGCACTAATGAATGAAATTCGCTTTATTTCACTATCAGAACAAAGGTAAATACAAATCAAATTGATATATCAAATAAAAGTAAATAGGTTTATCAAACAAATTGATTGTGAAATATGCAAGGAAATTAGTGGATCAAAAAAGGCAAGGAATGCAATTAGATAGTAGGCCTATTAATCGAAGTAGGTCTTGGGCATTCTGGAAGTCGGTCGAGTGCGAGATGTGGAAAGAAAGATAAATACATTGACGGCTGTTTTAGGAGGAGAAAAATATGATATGGGGGAGACAAAATGAACGTCCACATATAATTCACTCATATTTGTATTCTTTATTACAAAAAGCACAATAGACATATATTTACCCTAGGTGGGGTGGCTCTCAAACGACTCCTTTGTGTTCACGTTTTTGCTTGTGTGTCCTCTGACTGTTGTCGGGTTTGTTTTCGTGTGGCCTTTCGCCCCCTCCCCTTGTCCGTGCTCGTTCCTCGTTCATTTGTGCTTGTATCTTTTTGTTTTTGACTTTGTAACACGGCCTGCAGCTGTGGAGTCCAGTCGATAAACTATAACAGTTTCGATTCGATACATATATTCCACAAAAAAAAAAAAAAAACACAACAAACATTTATTGCATAGTAAAAGATAAATATAAATTATAATGGCAATGATGCCAAAGGAATTGTTTGTTTGTTTGTACTTTTAGGCACATGCCAGTGAAAGCACACGTGAGTCACATTGACTTGTTTTCAGTGTGGACACAAGGAATTTTTCCAGGATGGAAACCCTGCTCTTTTCGAGAAGTGTTTAGAGAACCAGGCAGGGGGTGAACTCCTACCATCGGGACCGACGGCATTACGTCCCCTTTAAAGGACAGAATCTAGTGAAGGTTATTATGATTTACCATTTGAAGAAAATTTGAGAAAAAATGATTTAAATAGTAAAATCTAGTCAATTTTCTTTTAAATGCATTAACAATTGTTAAGAATGTAAGGATCAGGGAACCAACTTTCCATAGTAGACCAGTCATTTCTACGAAGATAACTTGATAAGAAGAACTTTAAACTTGAATATCTCCTTAACGGAATAAGATATTAAAGTATTTTCTTCACCATTTTGTTTCTTTTCTTTCATATAAGATAAACCTGCTGGACCACTAAAGTAATCCTTTAACAGGGTCTCTGGTACATAGCCAATCTTAAGCATGTTGAAATAAACTAGACAAATAATGCAACTGAGATCATTCACAAATTGGAGACATTTTTCATCAATTTAGTATGTAAGTTCTAAGCAAATACAATACTCCTTGCGATGTTTTTTAAACTGCTTTATGGAGTAATAGGTGTAGGTGGGTGATGTATGCATGCACGCAGCCAATCCAGGGGCACATGCTCCCTCCCAACAAGAAATGGCCCCAAGTGGCCCCCCAAAAGAAAAGAAAACAATAGGCTTAAAGTTCTATACTAAGTGATATATTGGAGGTACGGAAATCAGATAACCTTTTTCGATTTGCTGGCAATATTTGTGATTTTTTGGGGAATTTCCTGAATTTTCGGACAATTTTTGACAGCATTGACTATTTCAGTGATACGTGCGAATTATCTGATAAGTTATTATAACGCCAGGAGCGGAGCCAGGATTAAAAATCAGAAGGAAGGGAGGTAGGGGAGGTGAGGGAGGAGGGCAAGCCAAACCAAACCAGGGATGATGTGATAACGTGTTTTATGAGCTTATTTGTCATGATTAATGGAACATATCTATTAGGAAGCGGGGAGCAGAGGGAAGATACTTCCCGAAAGGATTTCACCTTCCCTATTGCTTTCTTTCGATTGAGAAAATTTAAAAATTGTTTATTTAATATTGAAGGAAAAATTTATTAAATCATTAAGAATTGTGGTAAAATGTAGCAATATTTCCCGAAATCTAAAAAAATTGACCAAATACCCGAAAAAAAATTACCCCAACATGAAGGGAAAGTTTCCGAAAATTGAATAAAATTGCGCGAGAATTAAGGAAATTTTCCGAAAATTGCATGAGAATGAAAAAATTTCTTACAGATTGAAAAAGATTTCCCGAAAATTGACCACATATTTTCCGAAAAAGAAGCAAATTTCCTAAAAATTGAAAAATAAGCTACCGAAAATCGAAGAAAAATTGCCTCAAAATGCAGAAAGTTTCCGAAAATTGCACGAGATAGAAGAAAATTTCCCAAAGCCCAAATATTTAATGAAATTTTCTGAAAATTTACATAAAACGTAACAAGAATTATCTCATGGTAAAAAAATATATATATGATCGGAATATATGATAGGGTTAGGTATACCTTCGGACTATTGAACCTTTGGACTATTAGGCCTTCATACTATGTATAGGGTCAGTGTCGTCACGATCGGGTGGTGTGTGTGTGTGTGCGGAAGGGAGGGGGGTGTCACCCCCAATATATGAGAATGAGGAAAAATTCGGGCAAAATGATCTAAAAATTCGAGCAAAACGTGTGGATTATTGAAACAGCTGTAGCGTAGCTCAATTTTTTTCCAGTGAGCAATGCGTTCTCCCCGAATTGTATATTGCAATCTTTCTGAACCAACACCTGAAATTTCCCAATCTTCTGAAAAATGTTATCAAACTTCTCAATTTTTCCGTATAACGGTCTTAAAACACCCGACTTTTCCGAATCCCGGGTCTAAAATTTCCTAATTTTTTAGATTTTCTGATATTTCCAAATTGTGTTCTTAATTTCTGTTATGTTTCCGAATCAGATTCAGAAATTTGAAGTCATGATATCAAATTTTCTTATCATTCCGAAAAATATTATCACACTTCTCGATTTTTCCGAATCATGGTCTAAAATATCCGATTAATTACCGATTTTTCCGAATCCAGATCTAAAATTTCCCGATTTTTTTCGAATCAGGTTCTAAAATTTTCTGAGTTTTGTAAATCATGTCCTTAATTTCTTTTATGTTTCTGATTTAGATTCGTAAATTTCCCGATTTTTTCAAGTCATAATATCAAATTTTCAGACTATTCTAAAAAATATGAATAATTAAAAAATTCGAAAATGACTTTAAAAGAAACAAAATGGTGAAGAAAGCATTCACAAATCTTTTTCCGTGAAGGAGATAATCAAGTTTAAGTTTGGTATCATTTCTGTAGAAACGACTGAAATCAAACTAGTTGTGATATCACAGCCTCAGATTCCTCAAAGTCTTTATGTATTTTAAAGAAAGTTTATTTAATTTTTTCTCTATTTAAATTATTTATCCTTAAACTTACTTAGGTGTTATATTATAAATATCATTCCTAGATTCAGTTTTACTACTTTTTGACATTAGATTTTGAGTAATCTGAGGCTATGACATTACAACTAGTCTGATTTCAGTCGTTTCTACACGAATGATACCAAAATTTAAACTTAAATATCTCCCTAACGGAATAAGATTTTGTAATGCTTTCTCTTTCATTTTTTTAATTCCTCCTTCATATAAGATATACTTGCTTGACCACTGAACTAATTCTTTAATGTCATTTAGTGATATCATATACATGATTAATTTTCACAGTAGAATTAAGGAAAAATTCACATAGTACCATCATGCTTCTGACGAGGTTTTGATAATGCAATGATGGTACTGGCTCCCAAACTTGAATGGCATCCAAGAGTTGGATGACATGATAATGGAGTCCTGTATACGCTTTGCTTCTGCATTCCATATATGTTTCCCCTCTGTTCATAATTAATTGCCCAATATTATCCACTTAGTTCCTAGAGTCTTTTCTGCATAGTCAATGGCAACACATATATGCCATACTATTTTAAAGTTTCCAATTCCATAAGTAAGTTTCTCATACCAGCCACCTCTCCCCGTTCGTGAGACCAATTTGAGTCCCATTTACCCACATAAAGCCCCATGGCTTTCGTATACCAAATGACATTTTCTGATTATCAATGCCATCCCATTCTCCGTTTGCAATTTCTGAGGTCGTCACACCATTTTAGATCCCATAATCTACCGAAAAGTGTCATATCATGTTATACAGTTATACATGACTACTGGAGTCATAATGCTGTAATATCATCCATGAATAAATGCATGCATGTTCCCTATACCATCTTGAAATCCGAAATTACATTCCTCCATACGTATAGCAGAACCTACTTTCCGATACAATCAATGGGACCCTTGATTAATTTATATCTCAGCCGTGTCAGCCTATATACCAGTTTTAGTACTGTCGTGACATCCATGATGCACCCGAATGACAATGATAGCTGTAATAATAAGGTTACTTGGCACTAAGTCATGTAAGGATTGAAGGATCTATATATACACGAGGAACTATATGATATCTTAGATAGAGCATTTAGACATCGCATAAGTAACACATGTGTATTCCCGTAGCCTGCCAAGGTGGGCACGGGGGAGTTATGATATTAAGACAGCTAAAATTATCATGGGATGTACCCAGGTTTGTGAAATTTTCTGATTGAGGGAGTCACTGACAAACTAAGGAACAACAAAAAAGGTTATTGCCTCAAAATCTGGACCTTTACCATATTTTTTGCTTGGGACGGGAGGGTTGGGGTGGGGGAGGGGTTGTTGGAGTCTATTGACCCCCTGGTTACACACATGATTATATAGTGATCATGTAGTCATTTTGTTAAATGTTTGCGATACGATTTCACAGAAGGCGAAATGATGTACCTAAATCATATATAATGCTACATTTTGTGAGCTTGTGCACCATGTACTTTTTACCCCAAGATGAAATTTGCAATCTCAAACAGTCAAAGACAAAAAAATACATTTACATTTATTTTTGGGCCTGTAAGGTTCACCCGCCCTTCCGGGCCCAGCCTTTTGTTGTGTCACTGTAAATCAAACATGTATTCCTTTCCTAGCACCCCCAGCCTATAGACCCAGTGTAACTCCCCACCAGCAAAAACAGTCTTATACCCACCCCCAAAACATATATTGAGCTACTATATCATTGGTGTTCTAGCATCACAACAATATTAAAGCTCCTACTTGCATTTCCTCCCAAAAAGCATCAAACAAGTATTTCTTTCCTAACAACCCCAGCCTACTCGAATTAACCACCCACCAACGATAACAATCTTGTAAACACCCCAGAATATATGTTGAGCTACTACATCATTGATGTTCTAGTTCCGCTTGCAAACTGGCAAACGGGAAACATAATACAGTAATAGGGTTCTTGCCCCTCTGGAGAGGTGACCCTTCCTATACGCCCCCTAAAGTTACTGTTTGGGTTTAAATTACACTTACTTCCGATGTAATCAAATAAAGCTTTATAATCAATTTCCAGATGTTTGTGGTAAAGAAAAGTGATTTAAGTTAAGTGAGACTAACATTTTAGGATTAACTGAAAGACCAAAGACTCACATTGATTTGAAATCAGAAATCTCACTTTGTATATCTTAATTACGAATTGCATACCTGGATATCAGCCAAATAAATTCTTACCAAGCATAAAATTTTGATCAGTTTGTGTATGCCTTCTGATATTACCTTTCTTGAATTTTTTTATATTTTTTACAAAGACTTGCAAATTGATAACAAAATGAACAATTTCAAATTTTGATGCAAATAGAAATCTTCCTTCGAACCCCTGGTATGTATGGTCCAGATTCTTCAAAGGACAAGGCCCCTTCAAATTTGTACATTTTATCCATTTGGACTGTTGGAGGCTCCAAAATGATATAACTTCTCCAACTTGGAGAAGTAGCCGCGAAATTTGTTTGAAACACGGGGCACACTATTTTAGAGGTACTTAAAAGTCTATACATTCTATTAAAATATACAGTTTCATTTTATAAAACAAAAAATAAAGTCTTGGATAAATGCATGTATGGACATGATGAGAAAAACTTGTTGTTACAAAAGATATATCAATATTCATATCTCAATGGTTTACTGTGCTTTCTCCCTGTTTCATTTTCTAACAGGGTATTAGTTTCCAAAAAGTTACAATAATGACATTCAGGAATGTGTGGATGTGCTGGTAGCCTTTTTAGATGCATGATGCGAATTTGACTCAAAATAAATGATACAGTGGCTCTATAGTGGGACGACGGCCCGAAATATATTTTTTGTTCAATTCCATTGCCAATTTGCAATGATACGATCTTGGTTTGCAAAATAACTAAAGTATTCGCTATACAATTTCACTCTAAATAGTGTCCCCTTTACTTTACATTTAATCCACCTCCTGCCCAGTCATTCAGTTTTATCAGGGAATTGTTCCAGGTGTTTGGTATTCGTAGTTCGTTGTATTCATATACATCCGCAGCATCTACAATTGGAATTTGTTTCAGCTTACCGGCCCGAACTAATCTTTCTTCTCACCGTTTGTTTCACCTTTTTCTATAATGGTAGTGCCCAACAAATATTGTAAAGTGGACTTTAAATAGAATCTCATTATATTTTTAACCTTTTTTATTTCATCCTAATTCTTACTTTGAAATATTAATCACCTAGTATTAAGTTCCACACTTTTCAAAATATATCAAAGTTTAATTTATGAACGTTTATGATTATTTTGAAATTTGCAAGTTAGGGTATCAAAGATGACGTATAATAGCTCATGAAGATTCTAGACTGGTCAGGGCTTGGGAACCACGATCAAAAAATAAAGGTCACAACCCCATGACCCCCAGAATCGACGGTACACATACAATCCAAAGGCATGCCACCGCATCATGAGTGAGCTGAGCAGCACTCATTTTGAGTAAGCTAAGCAGCACTAATTTTGAGTGAGCAGAGCAGCACTAATTTTGAGTGAGCTGAGCAGTACTAATCTTGAGTGAGCTCAGCGGCACTCATTTTGAGCTGAGCTCAGCGGCACTCATTTTGAGGAAGCTCAGCAGCACTCATTTTGAGCTGAGCTGAGCTGAGAGAGGTCGGCAGCATTCATTTTGGGTGAGCTGAGCTAAGTGAGCTAGACAGCACCCGTTTTGAACGAGCTGAACTGAGTGAGCTTGACAACACCCATTTTGAGTGAGCTCAGCACTGGGCTCAGCAGCACTCATTTTGAGTGAGCTCAGCAGCACTCATTTTGAGTGAGCTCAGCAGTACTCATTTTGAGTGAGCTCAGCAGCAATCATTTTGAGTGAGCTCAACAGCACTCATTTTGAGTGAGTTCAACAGCACTCATTTTGAGTGAGCTCAGCAGCACCAATTTTGAGTGAGCTTAGCAGCATTCATTTTGAGTGAGCTCAACAGCACTCATTTTGAGTGAGCTCAGCAGCACTCATTTTGAGTGAGCTCAACAAGACTCACAAGTTATTTCATTAATGAATGTGGACTATAATATACGGCCAAAAGCCATTGCGACACGTTTGAAAGGGATTTTAGATTATATCATTTACCCTGACCAAATGCTTTTATTCGCGAGAGGAACATTGCGGAGACAAAGCGTACACTTTTCGATATCATGCATTATACTGATTCTTACCATATGTCGGGATACGCCATTTCAGTTGACTTCCATAAAGCTTTTGAGTCAGTCTTAGTCATGACTTTCGGTTTAAAGCACTGACAGCTTATAATTTTGGACCATCAATAATACAATGGATTATAACTTTTTATATGAATAGTGAAGGTTGTGTTATGAATAGGAAGTTGTCAACTGGCCTAGATACTTCCTTTTAACCTGTGGGGTTAGACAATGGGATCCCTTATCTCCTTATTTATTCATCCTTTCAATTGAAACTTTAGCTGTTAAGTTAAGGAATAGTGACAATATACGTGGTATCCCGTTTAGGATTGGGAATATCAATAAGTATATCAAACTATCACTTTTTGCAGATAATGTGACAGTTTTTACAAAAGATGAGCAATCGTTACATAATATCTTGATAGTATTTATGGATTTTGAAAAGTCGTCTAACCTTAAGATTACCCCAACTAAAACTTTTTTCATGGCCTTGGAGAATAATTTTCAGAGAGTAAACAATGCGAAAGTGGCTGGACTCGATTGGGTCAGTACAATGAAGATTATGGGTATTTACATCTCGTACAACAACAAAACAGTATTGAATAAAAACATAGATGGTATCATTAAAGATATTAGCAATAACCTCAATCTGTGGAGGGCTAGAAATCTGTCAATTCTTGGAAAAATTCAAAATATTAAATGGTTCGGTATTTCCAAACTATTATGTGGGCTCTTCCTGAGAGTTATATTAAAAATATTGAGAGAATATTATATAACTTTATTTGGAAGGGGCAAGACAAAATAAAGCGCACAGCTATGGTTAATGAGTATAAAGATAGAGGTTTAAAGATGATTCATTTAAAGAGTTTTATTGAGTCAAATAAGATGATGTGGCTAAAACGTTTAAAATCCTCCAACTTTCTTGGCTGGAAACTGATATTCCTTTATTTCCTTCACAAAATTGGAGGTATGTACTTGCTAAATTGTAATTTTGATGTTGACTGCATCCCAGTTTATTTGTCTATTTTTTATAAAGAAATTTTGAAGGTGTGGTCAAACCTTAGCAAGCCTATTCTTAACAAAGCGGATGATATCTTAAATACTATTTCATGGAACAACAAACATGTGAAATTAGGGGGCAAGTCTTTTTATGACAGAACTATCATGGAAACGGGCTTTTCAAAACTCTGAGATATTTTAGATAAGAGGGTAAGTTTCCACAATTTCGAGTATTTCCATCAGAGAGGTCTAAATAATACTGACTATTTTAAAATGTTAAGCATATTCAACTAGCAATTGGAAAAACATAATTAATTCGGTTGGTATACTATACCCTACCACGGGGCCATTGATATTCTTACAAGTGATGAGGCAGATATTACATTATGTATGAATGGCTTATGTTATAACTTAGAGACCATCAAGAGTAAGATTTTGTATGAGGTATTAGTGTCTTCGTTCCCCCTCCTGACAGTCTGGACTAAACTTAAAAATATTTATGTTTATTCCGAAAATGATCTTCGCCATATTTTCAATCTTCCTTTTTTAACACCAATAGCTAACAACTCGAGAGCTTTTCAAATGAAAATTCTGCATAAAATGATTTATCTAAATGAATGGCTTTTTAAAGTGGACCTGGCTGACTCCTCACTATGTGGATTTTGTAATTTAGACGCAGAATTACTCCAACAATTGTTTGTTGATTGTCGGATTACCAAGTTTTTGGGCAGGAGATTGAGTCATTTTGTTAATCTTCCATTTCCTCATGTTTCCCACTCTTCTATTTAACATGGGGTTTTTCGAAGTCGGCAGTGATTTTAAGTTAACTCAGCAAGTGATTTTAGTAGGTAAGCAGGTAATTTAATAATGTAAAACACAAAATGATAGCCCATGTTCGTCACCTGATATCTAAATCAAAAATTATTCGTAAATTAGAAGAGGATATAGCAACAAGAAATGATAAGTTAAAGTCCCGTAATGAAAAATGGCTCTCAATTTTGCATCTTAACTTTTTCTTGTATCCGGATTACTGTTAGTAAGTTTAAGAATGTTTAACTTTTAATTACGAACAATTATGCTTTATGAATTATGTTATGATAGTTGCATTCCTTTTCGACATTTTCTTCATTGTGATGATATGTTCAGATATGAGAGTTTAACAAATAAATTGTATTAAAACAAAAAAATAATTTACCTAAGGAGGTCGTAATTTAAATTTGAAGCATGCAATCTAAATTTGTTTAAGAACAAGCTGGATAAGCACTGGTGTAATCGGGATTTTCGCTTTCACTTCAAGGTAGAGAGTCACTAATTACTTGACACTTCTAGTCGTGGCTTGTAACGAATGCACATGGTGATTTTTTGTATCTGCGCCCGTTTTTGTCCCTCCCTTTCGGAAAATACATCATTTGAGGGCTTTTTCGCAAAGAATTCGGGGAAATCTACACAAACGTATGTTGAACAAAGATATGCAGCTTTATGTCTGTATGGTTATATTAGGCACAAGTTAAGGGTGTCTGTGTTATTTTTATACTCTTTTGCGACCTGTACCAGGGAGTTGTCATTTAAACGTACTGCAGTAGGAGAATACATAACGTATTACCAGAGAGCTGACGTCTTTCGCCCTATTTTACGTTTCCGTCGTAAATGGCGAATGACGTCATGTCTTTAGGATACTCCCTGCGACAGGGTGACGGTCAACATATAACTTTACACAACGATACGACAGACAGAGCCATGAACACGCGAGGATTTGAAATTCAAAGAGCTATTTCCTCTTTAGAATTTGGTTGGTCACCTCAGAAGTTAAATTAAGTGAGTTTTTGATGAATAATTTGCATCAGAAATAACCTTGAAGGTTTTGTTTAAATCAAGAAATCACATATTGTTCGAAGCTTAGCTGCACGATCGCGACAGATCAGCGCAGACAAAACCGTTCCATCGTTGGGCTAACGTTAGACCTAACGTGAGTGTTAATAGCGTAGATTAGCCTACGCTATACTTTGTCGTTACTGTTAGTGTGTTAGGCTAATACATTTTCAGAGCAAACGAAAATTTTGAAATAGGCTTAGCCTAGTCAATAACTGAAAATAAAGTTAATTTACTGTTTAGACTAGTAAGTCAGGTAGCACTGTTTTTGCATCCACATTGTTTGTAAATTGATGCAATGATCTATTCATATCTCTCTATTCTCAGTCTCAGTTCCAACTTAGCCTTTTCTTTTCTCAGGTCATTGAATATTTGGCTTATAATTTGGGCAATTCCAGAAATTATCCATAACCTCCCCCGTTGAGGAACTGCTCCCACCCCCAGGAATTCCCGGCTTCTCAACCCTCCAGGAATTCCCGGCTTCGCAATGTCCCCAGGACGTCCCCGTCTTTTCAGTTTCAGCGACCTTGAGGTTATTTCAGTACATTTGTTTGCACTGCACAGTAATGCATAGGGCCTGGATGTGTCAGCCTTTGAAAATCATCAATAACTCTCTTAGTTTAGCCCAAGTCTCACCTAAATATAAGAGAAACAAAATTAAATCTGTGGTAAGTGATGATGCACTTGTCAGTTGTATGACTCGCTCCCACTACCCCCCGGCAATGTCAGTCAAAGGTGAGTCATTGACATGAAATAGTATTCACATGTGCATCATTGTACTAAATTGTCAGTCACCATAATGACTCTGGGGTGGGTCAATTTACTTCAGACCCATTGACTTTGTACAGAGGTGATTGATTTGGGGTAAGTCATTTCACAAAAAATATCAGTCACCTAAGTGACTGAGTGGTGCATTAGTGTACTTGTTTTGTCCACCCACTTTGATGCAATGACTCACCTTGTCGGGGGGTGTAGGGGTGAGTCACACAATTGACAAGTGCATTATATGCAAAGCCGCCTGATTCTTAATGAAATAAAAATAACCCATGCCCTCAGTGAGAATTGCAACTTTGTGAGCTCAAACAGTGAATCTTGCATAAATATGTTCACTATATCAGGCTCGTTCAATTATTTAAAATTACACCCCTAAGTCGGATCACAGCAATCCCTAAAGTTGAATAAATAGTAGTAAAATTTTATTGTCATTTTATTTCTAATTTATTTACTTTTTTGGATGAAAAATTGTATCAATTTATTTTATGCATGTGCTCTTGATCGGATTGCCCTATGGATACTGTGCTGAAGGTAAGCAAACTTAACCTAAACGACTTTAACTCTGATTTTTCACAGAAAACAATAAGGTCTACGACAGAAAGTGTCTTAAGTGCATGAAAAATTCTTTTCATACTTCAAACAAAAGAAATTGCAATACTTAATTAGCCTAAATCGCACAAATATTGAAGAAAACCTCTGTAACTTTATTTCATATGCATGTTTTCTGTGTAAGGTGATTACGTGATCAGAACCTCCTGACTGGTTTGACTTCAGGTCACTGAAAGTGTGAAGTCTCGTATTGCAGAATACCCTGCAACTCCTTACTCCGTGGAGCCAGCTTTGCACTTAAAATTACAAAACAAAGTAAAACACTAGTTTTATTTGCCAAATTGAAATGTGGGTCGTTCTTCAAATAAAAATTCCTGTGACAAGCATGGAGCCAGTGCCAGTGTAGCTGAAAAATATCCAGATGTCGCAAGAGTGGAGCCAGCAGAGCCACTCCAGGGTGTCTGTATGAGATATGAAAAATTCCCATCGCAAGCATAATTTCATCCCAAAATACCGTAGAGCATCCGAGCTGAACCAGGGGGTATTGAGGGACCCAACATAAATTCATTCCAAAAGTCAGCGTAACCACAGAGCCAGCTGCAAGTTTTTAGCAGTGTGGGATTTTATGCAATTTCTCTCAAATATTTTTCAATTTGAACTTTAGTTTTCAGTTCCCCCCACCCCTGGAATTATCAAGTCTCCATCCCTCTCAGATTTCCCATCTCCTCAACTTCAACCCCCCTTCCTCCCAACCACCTGGATTTCCCAGTTTTTCAATAAGGGGGAGGGAGGGGTTAATAGTATTTTCTGGATCAACCTAAATAGTCAGTAAACTTTGTAGGCCTAGGCCTTTCTTTTGACAGAATCTGGTTAGTTCTGGCCCTGTTAGTTTTTACCTCTGATGTAGGTGTTTTCTGCCTCTTAAAACTGTTTCTCCCCCCCTAGCTCAAAGGGACGGAAAACACTATTTTCAGGGGAGGAAAACTCCATTTTTCTAACTATTAGATTTTAGAGCTGTGACCGTTTAGCATGTGTACGCTACACGCTCGCAAATCCTTGTAAACGTTTACTAAATACTTCATTGCGAGTAATCGTTTTTCATAGTCAATCTTGCCATTGAAAATCAATATGATCATTCATGATTCAAATCACACACACATACGGCTGACAAAATTCCAATCAATTACTTTTTACGAACGGTAAACTTGATTAGCACAATCCTTTTTAAATGTGAGAATCACAGATGCGCAGTAATCACCCATGAATGGGGATATTATGCACTTTGATTTTGCCGAAATCTAAGTAGGCTAACTTGTAAAATGCACCGCGAATGTGCAGCAGTAAACAGTGAAACTTACAATAGGCCTAGGCCATAATTGCTTTAAATCCCTCTCAATCAAGGCCTGTTTTACAAGCTGTTAAATTGACCAATAAACACAGTTAAAGTACTTAAATCGTGACAATCAGTACATTCACATGTAAATATTGCCTGATGAGTCAAATAAATTTTGCAAGAAAGTAAAAACATTGGAAAATAAACAAACATAAAAAGTTTTTGACACAACTGAAATTCTAGTTGCTTCGCAACGATTGCGGCAATTTTTTTGAGAGGACTGACATTTTAGAACTTCCGGGGTGGTGGCGTAGTTTTGAAATAATATACGGAGAGGTATCATAACCCTAGTGTGCAAGATTTTCAATGGAACTAGTTTTGGGTATGTTTGCATGACAAGTTTTGTATGTTTAACATTTTCTTTCGGTAATTATTTATCTGTTAGATTTGTTGTCAACTGCTGAAATCATCCTTTGACGATGCCCCCGAAGAACAATAATAACTTGGCAGCCTGGGGCAACGAGGCTTCCATGAATCTGAACTCGTTAGTGCTCACTAACATCCAGTCATCTCCGTACTTCAAGAATGAACTCATTAAACTCAAAACATATCATGAGGTTATTGATGAGATATACTACAAGGTGAGTTAAGGGTGAGTGCACTTTTTTTGTATTTTCTCTTTCCGTAACCCTTTCACTGCTGACACCGTACATATATAGTATCTTTTACTTGGATGTCGGTGTGAACACCGTATATGTACGCGTTTCCACACACTATTTTCAATGATTAAGCACTCAGCGTACGATCATCGTATTGTATCAAAGCATATACCAGATTAAAGGATTTAAATGAAAGAATTGGGGGCAGCTTTCAATTTACAGTTGGTACCTCCAAGTTATATCACTTACAAAACAGTCGATGTAGAGTTGATGAAAGTTTCAAAATACCAGCGAGTCACGATGTAAAAACAGGTTGATTGCAAGAAATTATGATGCTTTCGTGAGTTTAATGCTCAGAAATAATGTTTTTAGTTGTTGTTCAAATTTGAAACTATTTTTTAAAAATAAAGAGTTTTTTTTTCTATGACTTGAAAACTTTTTCCCCTCACAGTAATCACATCTTAGTGTGTCTCCCTATAACAGTTTTGCGGAAAAACGAGTATAGCACCTGCACTTAATTTAGTGTCATATAGCGTAGCAGTGAAAGGGTTAAAGGTCTATGAATGATTAGAGCTCCAACGTGAACGAGCATTAAATTCTAAACGTAACAGTCTTTAAATCTTGTTAATAGCATGTATAGTTTTTTTAATTATGACTGATTAAAGTTTTAGTGATCTGTAGTGAATGCATAATCTTATGTTAAATTTGTGATGTATGACCTGGTAGGTAGCTAAAAAGCTGTATTTAATCCTTCATATTTCCTTCCTAAATTTCACTTTCTGAAAATGATGACAAAGTTAATTCCTGCTGGATTTTGGTTAAGGGTATAGTGAACACTTAAAAACATTTGGTTGAACTTCCTTTCCATTTTTCACAAATGTGTGGCTAGCAATTAAGAAAACAAAGGGTTACATAAGGAAATAGGAATTTCTACCCTGTCATACATCACAAGAGGAACAAAAATTTGCATATTTTGGCAGGAAAATTTAGAATGCTCTAAAATAGTCAATTTTTAAGCATTTGGACCATTTTTTGTATTTTCTAAAAGAGATCCCACCTTTTTTTCAAAAATAACCCCCCCTTCCCTCAAAAAAAAAAAAAAGTTACAGAAGGTGGATTCCGTCAAATTTTGAACCTTAATGTGAACACTGGGTACATGTATTTTGTTAAATATATAATTAATGATATGAATTGAAATTTCTAGGTGGATCACCTGGAACCATGGGAAAGAGGAAGTCGACAAACTTCTGGTCAGATAGGAATGTGTGGTGGGGTAAGTCATCTTATCATATATTGTGAAATGTATTATTTTATGTAAATCCATTGTTTTGTTTTTATTCTCTGTCAAATGACGTTGAAGAAGAGCAACTGTCTTTTAGCTACAAGAGTGTTGTAAACTTTATGCTTAGTTAGATATTAATAAATTTGATTAATCACATTAACAAGCTCTCTTTTCCATATATCTCTCTGCTTAGCTCACAATCTCCTCTCAACCTCTTTTCACCTCTCGCGCATCGAATTTCCCACTGTTTCGAGAACAGTGCTTTTTATGCAGGAGCAGTGAATTTACAAACATGACTGTTTCAGTGGGATACTGTACTGTACTTTTCACAAACATGTGCATTAATGAACAATAACTTGATTTCTGCTAAAGATAAGTGCATGTTGTCAAACAAGATTATCATCCCCCAAAAAATTTCTTCCAGAAAGAAAAAGGTTTTCCCACCTTGCCTGTAATTGTTAGCACAGTTAATCATGAATACACATATGCAAGGCTGCTTGCTCGTGTAGGACTGTACGCAACTGGATGCTACATCATGTGCATGTAAATACTAATAACTGACATACATCTGCACATATTAGGCAATAAAGTAGTTTAAATTCAGTCCCATTTAAAAAAAAGGAATTTGTCCTGTTATCTGCAAAAAAGTTGGAACAGTGAAATCTTATCCAGAACAGTATTATTTGAGAAAAGTGGGAAAAAATGTAATTTCGACCCCTGCCTCTGACATATTCTAATCTCTCTGGCAAGTCTCTGGTTGGCATGGTGCACTTAAACCAAGCAACCAACCAACCTTCAGCTTACTGTAGTTGGAATTAATTATAAAATTTCCAACGATTTTGAATAAAGGTGTTGAAAATCTTCCCACGAAAAATTGCAGCAGAAATAAGACTAATGTAGTGAATACATCTTTTTATACTTCCCTCTTTCACAATTTAATGTACTTTTCATTGCACAATGACTTTTTTAGAGCACACATAGTTACCACATATACTGTACTGTTGTTAAGTAAAGAAAAAAAAAAAATGATATATATATATATATTTTTTTTTCTTCTGCAAATTCCTGATTTTTCTGTGGTTATAACCGCTGGAACCGTGGTTTTTTTCAGCTCCACCACTTACTATATCACAAATTTCAACCAAACTTTGCGTGTCTTCATTGACACAGATAACCATATTGTGATCAATTTGTATATATTTTCAGGTGAGAGGAGTTGGGGCAGGCGGCATAGTCTCATCAGCATACTGTTTGCTGTACAAACTGTACACATTGAAGCTGACCCGTAAACAACTGGTGGGGATCCTGAATCATTCCGATTCACCGTACATTCGTGGCCTCGGCTTAATGTACATCAGGTCCGTGTCCAATTTTGGTGAGAATTTTCTATCCCAAATTGTGTTATTTTCTGGAATGCAACGATTGTTATTTTTTCAATTGAAAAAATCTCCCCATCTTCAATGCCCTCAAGTTTAGAATTGATGATGATTCCAAAATGTTTCAATCAACATGATACATGATAATTTACCATTTCTAGGTTAGTTATTCAAAGGAATATTCTCCTGAATTTGTATTTATATATATATATGATAGAGGACTATGCATCATATATGTTAAAATGAAATTTCACTGTAAATGTTTCTTTAGGAATGTTTATCTGCTTGAATAGGATCTATATGTAGAGAATATGTTAAATGCTAAGATTTTATTTTTCTACATTAATGTCTTCTTTGTGTTGCAATAGTATGTTAAAAATGTGTTAGAGATGTTCTGAACAGAGATGGCAAGAGAATAAAAATTGGGAAGGAAAAATTGATAGATGAATAGAATTCCCCTCCCTACCTGACAGACTGACAATGATTCTATGTAGGCTCGTGTATTACAATGTATTAGTAACATGATATCCTCAATGTTACAAAGCATCTATCTGCAAAATGTAGACTTAATCATCTATTGTACTGTCTTTTGGTTTGCAGATACTCACAGCCACCTCCAGACTTGTGGGACTGGTATGAACCTTACTTTGAAGATGAAGAGGTTATTGTTTCTGATTTGTTTTACCTTTACTATCCCAATCTCCCCTGTAAAGATAAGTCCACATCACTTACATGCCACCTCTTTCACCAACCCCCACTGCTCTGCAATAAATCCCAAGATTGCAGTGAAATGCAATCTCATAGACTCCCTCCCCCCCTCCCCAGAACATCCCTCAAACCCACCCTAAAATATCTCTCCTTCCTTGTTCATATCAACTGCTACAACAACATCTGACCCTCATCTTTATCCCCTCCCCCTGACATATTATAACCTCTTTGGCCCAACTTGTTCATTGCTGTTGTTGTGCTGATTACCCACCTTACTCTTTTTGTTTAAACCCTTATTCTTCATGGTGGGTATTGAACCTGGTACCTTCAGCATACAAACAGAACTCCTTAACCACTGAGCCATTGTACTTCTTAAAGGAATCTTCCCCTGATATTTCATTTTAAATTATATGATAGAGGACTATGAAAGAAACAATTTGGTGTAAAAATCATGTTGATATCTTCTTCCATATAGGAGTTATTGCATTTCAAAGATTGGGTGATTGTATTGAAAAGTGACCTCACAGTGTACAGTGTGATGTCATAAAGGCAGATCCAAAACATTTCTTATGTATTTTTTTATAAAACAGAAATGTTTTTCTTTTACTTAAAGAGTGTAAAGTTCATGGGCAGATGGGTAATTGACATTTTTCTTAAGTGTATGTTATACCCCATCTCAATAAATGAACAATATAAGCTTCCAGTAATTTACAAAAGGGCAATTAATTTTCAAAGAACTACACAAAAATTGTCTTGGATTTGCGGTTATAACATCACATTGTACACTGTGAGGTCACTTTTAAACACACTCACCCAATCTTTAAAATCCAATAACTCCTAAATGGAAGAAAATATCAACATAATTTTTACACCAAATTGTTTCTTGCATAGTCCTTTATCATATAAATGAAAATTCACAAGAATATTCCTTTAATTATCAATATAATTATCAATAGTGAAGAGGTATTTCATTTTTTTTTTCTTCCAGGAAATAGATCCCAAGGCTGGTGGAGGAGCTCCTATGACCATCGGTCAGATGGCTCGTATCATGTTGACCAAACAAGAGTGGTTCTCCACTCTATTTCCACGCATTCCTGTTCCTGTCATGAAGGTAAGGTACTTGATGATGTCTTGGGGCTATTTGTAGAGCTGTGACCGTTTAGCAGCGTGTACACGCTAAACGTTTGCAAATGCACTAAACGTTTACTAATTAACGAATTACGAGTAATCGTTTTTCTTAGTTTAGTCTTGCCATTGAAAATTATTTATCATTCAAATCACACACATTTGACTGACAAAATTCCAATCAATGTCTTTTACAAACTGTAAACCCGATTAGCATAATCCTTTTTAAATGCGAGAATCACAAATGTGCAGTAATCACCTATGAATTGGGATATTTTGTACTTTAATTTCGTTAAATTCCGAGTAACTTGTGAAATGCACCGTCCGTGAATTTGCAGCAGTAAACAGTGAACTGGTGAAAATAACAATATGCCATAACGTTAAAGCTTTAATCCCACTCAATCAAAGCCCATTTTACAAGCTGTTAAATTGACCCCAAAACACACAGTCAAAATACTTGAGTTGTGACAATCAGTACATTTACATGTAAATATTATCTGTTGAGTCAAATAAATTTTGCAAGAATCAAAAAATATTGCAAAATAATATTTAAAAAAAAGAAGCTTTTGATTAGAGCTGTGACCATTTAGCGTGTACTCGCTACACGCTCGCAAATCTTGTAAACGTTTACTAAATACTTCATTGCGAGTAATCGTTTTTCATACATTATAGGCCTAGTGTCTTGCCGTTGAAAATCAATATTCATGATTCAAATCACACACACATTCGGCTGACAAAATTCCAATCAATGATTTTTTACAAACTGTAAACCCAATTAGCATAATCTTTTTTAAATGTGCGAATCACAAATGTTCAGTAGTCACCAATGAATAGGGATATTATGCACTTTAATTTCGCCGAAAACTGAGTAATCTAACTTTTAAAATGCACCGCGAATGTGCAGCAGTAAACAGTGAAACTAACAATAGGTCTAACGTTAGGCCATCGGGCTTTAAATCCCACGCAATCAAGGCCCGTTTCATCGACCAAAAAACACTTGAATCGTGACAATCAGTACATTTACATGTAAATATTACCTGATGAGTCAAATAAATTTTGCAAGAAAGAAAAAATATTGCATAATAAATAAACAGAAAAAGGTTTTAACAAAGCTAATATTCTGCATGCTTCGCAAAGAAGGTGGCCATTTTTTCGAGAGGACTAATATTTCAGAACTTCCTGGTGGTGGTGGCGTAGTTTTAAAATGTTTTACGGCGAGGTATATCATAGGCCTCAGTATGCAAGATTTTCACAGAGCTTTGAAAGCCGTAGCGAATAGGACAAACTAGTTACGCGATGTTGAGTTAAAATGACATTGAAAGGAAGTTATTTGTTCTTGCTAAACTGAATTTCCATGCATATTTTCCATAAAAATGATGATTTGTACTGTAGAAGTAAACTTATTACGATTTTGAAAGCAAAACTCAGCGTCTATTTGGGCAATGCAGCCAGTACTTTTGCCATACTAGTTGCGCGATTTTTTTACTTCGCCTCGTAGTTTTGGAGCAATTTTGGTGTATTTTTGAAAATTACGGTACTAAACTCGTGTACACGATACACGCTCGCTTTTTTTGGCATGTACACGTTTACTAAAATCCCTAAACGTTCACAGCTCTACTTTTGATAGAACTGAAATTCTGCGTGCTTCGCAAACATGGTGGCCATTTTTTCCAAAGGACTGTTTTGAGCAATACTTCCGGGGTGGTGGCGTAGTTTTGAAATGTTTTATGGCGAGGTATCATAGTATACAAGATTTTCAAAGTGCGCAGCCCTAGAGAGTTGCAAAAAAAGTTATGCGATGTTGAGATTGAATAACATTGAAAGGAACTTTTCTGTTCTTTTTAAACTAAATTTCCATTTACATTTTGCATAAAAATGATGATTTTTACTGTAGAAGTAAACTTTTCACGATTTGGAAAGCAAAATTCCAGCGTTTATTTGGGCAATGGGGTCAATTCTTTTGCCACACTGGTTGCACGATTTTTTTACTTAGCGTCGTAAATTTGAGCAATTTTGGTGTACTTCAGAAAATCACATTACTAAACGCGTGTAAACGATACACGCTTGCATTTTTTGGTGTGTACATGTTTACCAAAATCCCTAAACATTCATAGCTCTAGCTATTTGTAAACCTGAAATGTAACAGTAAGCAACACAGTTTTCAACTAAAGTTTCAAGATCTTATGACAGTCGGAGGCAAAATGGGCTTAATTATTGAAAGTTCATGAAAATAGGAAAGGCTAACATTAAATCTTACAATCACAGCTGCTTTTTGGCTTTCTGGTGGTAGCAAATATTTATGCAAATATGATATGTGAGGCTTGAATGGTTACACCTGCCTCAAGGAAGTTGAAAAACAAGGAAACAAAAGATAGGGAAAAAGGAATAATGTCAAATTGAAGGAAGCAATTTGGATCTGAACAAGTCTCTTAAATTAGCATAATGCATGTTGAACAAGTCTCTTAAATTAGCATAATGCATGTTGAACAAGTCTCTTAAATTAACATAATGCATGTTGAACTAGTCTCCTAAATTAGCATAATGCATGTTGAACAAGTCTCTTAAATTAGCATAATGCATGTTGAACAAGTCTCTTAAATTAGCATAATGCATGTTGAACAAGTCTCTTAAATTAGCATAATGCATGTTGAACAAGTCTCTTAAATTAGCATAATGCATGTTGAACAAGTCTCTTAAATTAGCATAATGCATGTTGAACAAGTCTCTTAAATTAGCATAATGCATGTTGAACACGTCTCTTAAATTAGCATAATACATGTCGAACAAGTCTCTTAAATTAGCGCAATGCATGTTGAACAAGTCTCTTAAATTAGCATAATGCATGTTGAACAAGTCTCTTAAATTAATATAATGCATGTTGAACAAGTCTCTTAAATTAGCATAATGCATGTTGAACAAGTCTCTTAAATTAGCATAATGCATGTTGAACAAGTCTCTAAAATAAGCATAATGCATGTTGAACACGTCTCTTAAATTAGCATAATGCATGTTGAACAAGTCTCCTAAATTAGCATAATGCATGTTGAACAAGTCTCTTAAATTAGCATAATGCATGTTGAACAAGTCTCTTAAATTAGCATAATGCATGTTGAACAAGTCTCTTAAATTAGCATAATGCATGTTGAACAAGTCTCTTAAATTAACATAATGCATGTTGAACAAGTCTCTTAAATTAACATAACGCATGTTGAACAAGTCTCTTAAATTAGCATAATGCATGTTGAACAAGTCTCTTAAATTAATATAATGCATGTTGAACAAGTCTCTTAAATTAGCATAATGCATGTTAAACAAGTCTCCTAAATTAACATAATGCATGTTGAACAAGTCTCTTAAATTAACATAACGCATGTTGAACAAGTCTCTTAAATTAGCATAATGCATGTTGAACAAGTCTCTTAAATTAACATAATGCATGTTGAACAAGTCTCTTAAATTAGCATAATGCATGTTGAACAAGTCTCTTAAATTAGCATAATGCATGTAGAACAAGTCTCTTACATTAGCATAATGCATGTTGAACAAGTCTCTAAAATAAGCATAATGCATGTTGAACAAGTCTCTTCAATTAGCATAATGCATGTTGAACAAGTCTCTTAAATTAGCATAACGCATGTTGAACAAGTTTTTTCAATTAGCATAATGCATGTTGAACAAGTTTCTTAAATTAGCATAACGCATGTTGAAAGGAAGGTTGAGCCAGGCTCTGCAGTGCCAGCTCTAGTGCGTGCTCGGCATTCTACTAAAACGTTTTCTGAAGAGTGCGAGAAGGAACGTAATGTAAAAGACAGATTGAAATATATGTTGGTGATTCATTTGTGCATCAGTGATTTAAAAACCAAAAGTACAATTTTAAAAACAATACTTTTATTTATGTACACATTCCTTGGAAGAATTTTTTGTTTGTTTTTCATTTCAGGATCTAGAGAACAAATTATCTGAAAGAAAGGCCCAGCTATTGGCAGCAGGCAAGACAGAGAATAACCACCCTAACTCAAAAACTGACCAAGAGGAGGAACAGCAAAGGTAAGGACTCTGGTGAGACCATCATTCTTTTCTTTTGACAATTAATATTAGAAGCTTTAATGGCCAGATATCATGTTAACGTGGATACCGTGGATATCAGGAATACGATACAATCAAACATTTTTTATCGATCAAAATGTTTACACAATTACGGGCCGACAATGCACTGACAAGACAATTAATTACCGCTGCGGACTTGATGTTACTAGTATGATCAGATTTGTTTTATTGGTGAAGGTCAAAAAGTGATTTTCTTGAGATGAGATTCAGTCTTTAATGTAAGGCATTGAAATACTATTGCAGTTTGAATAGCTATTCACATCTTGAACAGTCAAGACTACTTGGGGAGCACACCGTTGCACCCTCCTCAAGATTTTTCAGGCTCACCATTTGGGCCAAGCTAGACTATGGAGGCATCGTCTACTGCAACACCCACAACTCTCATCTTAATCACATCAACACCATCTAGAACGAAGCCTTAGGCTCTGCCTGGGCGCCTACAAGACATCTCCCATCTCTAGCCTTCACATGGAGGCCAATGAGTTCCCCTCTTCAGACCCCTAGCTTGATTTAAAAAGAGGCAGGGTGCTAGACTTGTTGAGGGGCACATTAATGAACGCGACGCGCTACGTCTATTCGGCATGTACGATGCCATTTACATTTATTCTCATTAAGCAACAAACTACGGTAAATACATACAAGAACAATACAATTGGTGTGGGGAGATACATCTGGCTACTCTCCCCCTGCAGTTTCCGGTATCTCCTTTTACTCTTTAAATTACAGACTGCTATCGACAGACTGCTATAAGTTATCACACATTGTTTGTATGGTTTCTCTGTAATCCAATTATGCATTGCACTTGTTTCCTCGCTCATATGCTGTTTGGAAAATACCTTTTTTCGATAATACTTAAACATTTCCACATAATTGTCTGACAAACGACGTCAGCATTCCTTTCTGACACTTCATTCGCAATTTCACTATCAGCCGCTTTGACCGCCTAATTTCCTATAATTTTTCTGCCTTTATGTAAATTAACACATCCGTTTAAAGGTAAATGATTACCTTACGTCTTGAATACCTTTTAGTCATGAATACATATTTTACAAAATAAGTCATATCTTATAAGAAAATTACACAAGTTACATGTTTACGAGATGACACTCACTCTACGTCTCTCCCTGATTGTCCGTATGCCCCCGTAACTGAGATAGATATCAGACTCCTTGTCCCCTATAACCAACAGTTTCCACAAACTTCTCCCAGACCCTTGTCCGCAAAAAAATAAGAAAAAAATATCAATAAAGAAAAACTATGTGGTAAGTTTGGTATGCTTCCACTGTAGAATGCTTGTGTGTGCGTGTTTTGTTTCCTCTGTTTTTGTTTTATTGTTTGGTTCCGCATTCCCAATGTACCGGCGCGCCTATGGCTACCTTTTGTGTTTTTCCTGCGTTTTTTGTTGCGCTACTTACTTTCGCTGAGCTGAGGCTCCCAAACCATAGTGCCCGGTCCTTAGTGATCCATTCCATTGTCCCTTCCTAGGATGCCACCACCACAGACCAATGACCATGCAGCAGACCAACCTGTCTTCTGCGCTGACACCTTGTTTAATAGTAAATGGATAAACCCAAGTATAGTATGGCATATCCATGGCTTATTATCATGCATAATCATAGAATATTAATAAGTTACTACATTATTAATATCAGTAGAGATCACTCTCAAAATCAGTACCCAACGAAATTATTCCCAGCCTTACGATAAGTACGACTGGACAAGGGTCTTGTTTGTTCTCTACTGCATATGGGATGGGATGTGCCTTACTCATTACAGGTACACTTGTAGTTAAATTAATTGCATGCTCTACTAGATCAGTTTTTCCTGGTAAATCTGTCAAGACCTTCTCATACTCATTCACTATTTCCCAGATTTCATTATTTTGGTACCTGATTAGTTCACTACCCATATTGAAATTGGTATGCTTTTCCTTTGATACAATCGGTGGAAATTCTGCACTTGTATCCAGTTCATCTACGTCATTGTCATCAAGTGCCACTCAAACCTGAACCTACAGTTTGTATTGTTTCGCCTGCTGAAACCCTTGTACCTTTAGCATTATTTACTCTTACATCATCCTCGTCTCTTGACACATAACCCTTCAACATATTGGCATGATAAACCTTTTTCTTGCCCTTCACAACAATCTTATAATAATTTTTCTCACAATCTTATAAATCATCGACTGTCCTCTCTTTACCAACCCCAGAGCTTCCCTCAATCTCTTTAACTCCATTGCCGAGCTCTTCTGCAAAAACTCCCCCGATGAAATCATCTCCTTCCTTCACTATACCTGGTACTATATCTATATCTAACTTAAATTGTCTTAACTTTCTTCAGACTCACCTACTTACTGCACTCTACCCAATATTTTATTCTCTTTTCATCTCTGACATAATCTAACCTCTCTGGCACAGTTTGACCATTGTTGATATGGTCAGCCTCACCAAACAAACAAACTTGAACCCCCCTCTCTCTACTTTTTTTCCCCTTCACCGCTGCACCTCCCCTCTCGATCCCAGCTTGAGTTCTCGTGTTTCTCTCAATCTACCCCTGTTTTCTTTTATGTTGTTATCTAGTGTGTATGTGTTCTTTGTATAAAAATGTTGAATTTCATTAACATGTGGCGTAGGCAGGGCTTAATATTATTTGCTGAAAAGACCTTGTAAACACGGTATCTCAAGAAGGACAAACTGGATTCACGTCATGCGTGGTACACAGATAGCCCATGGTCTGTAGATGTGCCCTATTGTTTTTCACATGTCTGTTTTTCATATTTACTAGAATTATGATGTTAGCTAGTTTGTTTGTGTTCATTTTATAAATAAAACATTGAATTTTATTAATATGCGTATAGTGGTCGGGGCCTACTATGATTTTGCTGAAAAGAGTTTGTAAACACGATATCTTAAGAACGATTCTTGTCATGTTAAATATTCCATGATATGCAATGATATTAACTGTTAATACAAAATCAATCAGCATGAAAAAAAGCATCAGAACCACAAAACGATTTGGTTCTGGTTTAAAGGAAGAAGGTGAAAAATAATTGAAATTGAAAGGAATCTCCAGTAGAATTTGAAGCCGAATAAAACTTTGGACAGCCATTGGTGGTCATACCAAGTGGTCAATTGATAGTCATACCAAGTAGTCAATTGATGGTCATACCAAGTGGTCAGTTGATGGTCATACCAAGTGGTCAATTGATAATCATACCAAGTGGTCAAGATTGTCAATCCAGCTGCCATCTAAAGATAAAATCATTTGAAGACTTATTTTATTGTCTCCAACAGTGAAACAAAGGGAAACAGAGATGTTGCCAGAGTGAGAGAAAGCAGTCATAAAGGGAGTGGCAGCAGAAGCCCTGACAAACAGAGAGAGGGCAGCAAACACAGGGAGGGCAGCAAACACAGGGAGGGCAGCAGACACAGAGAGGGCAGCAAACACAGAGAAGGCAGCAAACACAGGGAGGGAAGCAAAGACAGGGAGGGCAGCAAACACAGGGAGGGCAGCAAACACAGGGAGGGCAGCAAACACAGGGAGGGCAGCAAACACAGGGAGGGCAGCAAACACAGGGAGGGCAGAAAACACAGGGAGGGCAGCAAACACAGGGAGGGCAGCAAACACAGGGATCGCAAAAGGAGCAGAAGTATAGAGCGTAAAAGAAGTAAAAGCCCAAGGAGAAAGAAAAGCCGCAGTAAAAGTACAGAGAGGAGACGGAGTAGGAGCAGAGATATAGATAGGAAGAATAGGGACAAAAGGTCACCAGGGAGGGATCAAAGAAAGAGAAGTCCAAAGGCAGAAAGTCGAGAAAAAAAACGAAGTCCCGAAAGGGGGAGAAGCCCAGTGGAGAGAGAGAGATCTAGAAGGAGTGGAAGCAAGGGGAGGTCCAGACGAAGTAAAAGTACAGAGAAGAAGAGATCCAGGTAAATGGAGACTTAGATTGACAAAGAAGAAATTATGCACTTGTCAATTGTATGACTCACCCCTACTACCCCCAGCAATGTCAGTTTAATATTGACATAGGAAACAGTGACTTACATGTGCGTCATTAGTACCAAATTGTCAGTCACCAGAGTGACTGTGGGTGAGTCAATTTACCTCAGACCAATTGACTTTGTACACAGGTGAGTGATTTGGTGTAAGTCATTTCAGAAGAAATGTCATTTACCTAAGTGACTGAGGGGTGCATCAATGTACAAAGTTTGGTCACCCAACTTGGTGCAATGACTCACCTTTTCCGGGTGTAGGGGTGAGTCACAATTGATAAGTGCATAAATGAAATGTAAATTCTCCCTCAAGACTTTACTTTAGGGAGGAAGAGAGTGATAAAATGAATTTAGGGTGAGGAAACATGATCAAAATAGAAAGAGGACAATAAAAACATTTGATTCAGTGCCACACGTTGACAGGCATCAAATAAAAAGGGTGTAAATGCCATCAATCATATTAGCGTGATTATTCTCCATCTATTTCTACTGTATATAGTTAAAGGGACATTGAGATTATTTTAACTACATATAATATTGCTAAATCTGCTTTAGTATTTACTACATTTGTTAGATAAACTTCCAGTCACAGTTATTTTTTTTAAGGCTCAAGTTTTTTCATTCCTATAAAAGGATGGTGTATATTGAGTGTATTTTTTTTTTTAATGCCAGTGCACCACAACTGGTTATCAAAGGACGTGGACATTGACTTGGTTGTCGATGTTATGTCTGTCCGTATGTCGTACCTGTGTTCTCGTCCGGGTCGTGTTAAGCGTTTCGTGATAGCATTGTTACTATCATAACCGATACGCAGGCGACGACCCAGTCATTGTAATTGTGTGTCCACTTGTCGGCGTGTCGTCAGGTGTATTTTTTTAGTTATATAATATTCTATACCTCACAAGAGGTGATAGGTAAAAAAAATGGAAAAGGAAATAAGTTGTAGATCCACAGGTATAATAATTTTTTGTGATTCTGAATTGGTTTTCTGGTCTCCTGTAGTTAACTTGAATATTTCTGGAATTGGCAATTAACCCGTTTTAAACAAAAATATGATCTTGTGAAGAAACACTCGAGTTGTATTGAGTTGTGCATGGTAGTTCATTGGAAGGTAATTTGACTTAAAAAAATGTCCATTTTTTTGTGAAGTGTTATCTATTTTTTTTTAAACAGCAGTCGTGAGAGAAAACGAAGTCCATCTAGCAGGGAAATGTCCTCTTCAGATTTCGCAGAAGCCTTACGTATGGAGAGGATTCGTCAAGAAAAGGAAAAGAAACACAGTCGATGCAGAAGCAGGGACAGGTCCAGTAGAAGGAAGTCTCGTTCAAACTCAAGATAGTGACGGGTGTTATTTTCTTTTGTCTTGAAACTTGACTGCCTTTTGGTTGGTAGTATGGCAGTACTTGGAGATTTAATCTCTGAATATACATGGTAGCAAACATGAACAAGGTTGCATTTGCTGCAGATGCAAGGAGATCTATTTAAGCAAATTGTACTGTGAGTTGTGAATATGTTTGATGATGCATGTAAGGTCAAGAGGGTTGTGTATTGGATATAAAGGATTATTGTATTAAATTCTGTCCCTTTGAACATGCTATTCAATGCATTTCTAGTAGTTATAATCCAGGTATCATTAGGTATGCGTGATGAATATTCATGTATGAGCGTGCATCATCAGGTCAGAGTGGCACATATTTAGTTGTAGTTACGAGAGGATTTTCCCTTGATTATCGAATGGTGTCCTTCTGAAGCGTGCCATCCGGCGTATTTCTGATTAGTTAATATCAACGTACCATGAGATGTATGCTATGAATATTCATGCTATGATATTCATGTATTATCAATCATCATGTGCGAAGAGAATTGTGGTTAAGGTATTGCAGGATTTTCCCTTGTCATGTTATCCTGAAGCATACCATTCAAAGCTATTTCTAGTAGTTGATATTTGTGTACCGTGAGATTAAGCTACGGAGTAGATATTTATGTTGAGGAAACATTAGGCTAGACTGGTATGGATTAGCCATGAGAATTATGGCAAAAATTATCTCAATGTATGAAAGTAAAGCTCTTTACAATGAAGAAAATGTCTGAATTTATAAGGATGTTTTTGAAACATTGTTTGAACAAAAATTATCAGCATGAGATAGGCAGTGTATTTTTGCATTGCATCTAGATTTCTGTAACTGGCATTGATGATTATCTCCCACCCAATGTGAAAAAATTGTTCATATCGTGGTTGATAGGCCATCTCCGGTCAAGAGTACTTTTGTGTTGGAAGATGAAATAAGGATTAAGAGTATAACATTATCTCATGAAAAGCTCCCAAAGATCACTGACACAAAAGGAAGATTTAAATACATACATATTATGTTTCAAATGTCACTCCTAGATCTTGTAGTAAATATTATTGACAAGTTTATCTGAAATTTTTCCACAACAGGTTTTGATATCCATTTTGAGTTGTATATATTTGTTTTTTTTTAAGTTACCAAAATGAGCAAATTGGGTATTTGTGAACTTCATTGTTGCCAAGATTTAAATCCATGCATATACCCTTAAGGTTTCAAGTTATACAGGGCTGTTTGCTGGTTGGTCACACACGTAACGTAATAGAGAATGGCCCCATTTGACCACTAAGGTCTCCCGGGGATCCACTGTGGCCATTCTCTTGCGGGTCACACACGTAACATAACAGAGAATGGTCCTACAGTGGTGAGGTCTCTCAGGGATCCACTATAGCCATTTTCTGGCTGGTCACACACGTAATGTAACAGAAAATAGCTACTGGGGTCTCTAGCTGGTCACACATGTAATGTAACAGAATGGCCCTACAGTGGACCCCTGGGGTCTCACAGGGGCCATTCTCTGGCTGGTCACATGTAATGTAAAAGAATGGCCCCACAGTGGACCCCTGGGTTCCCACAGGGATTTATTGGGGCCATTTTCTGGCTGGTCACACATGTAACATAACAGAGAATAGCCCTACAGTAGACCCCTGGGGTCTCACAGGGATCCACTGGGCCATTCTCCAGCTGGTCACATAACAGAGAATGGCCCTACAGTGCCACTGGGCCATTCTCTGGCTGGTCACACATGTAATGTAACAGAGAATAGCCCTACAGTGGACCCCTGGGGTCTCACGGATCCACTGGCCCATTCTCTGGATGATCCCATGTAACTTAACAGAAAATGGCCCTACAGTGGACCCCTGGAGTCTCACAGTAATCCAATGGGCCATTCTTTGGTTGGTCACACATGTAACGTAACAGAGAATAGCCCTACAGTGGACCCCTGGGGTCTTACGGATCCACTGGCCCATTCCCTGGATGATCACATGTAATATAACAGAGAATGGCCCTACAGTGGACCCCTGGGGTCTCACATGGATTTATTGGGGCCATTCTCTGGCTGGTCACACATGTAACGTAACAGAATGGCCCTACAGTGGACCCCTGGGGTCTCACAGGGGCCATTCTCTAGCTGGTCACATTCGTAACGTTACAGAGAATGGCCCTGCAGTGCCACTGGGCCATTCTTTGGCTGGTCACACATGTAACGTAACAGAGAATAGCCCTACAGTAGACCCCTGGGGTCTCACAGGGATCCACTGGGCCATTCTCCAGCTGGTCACATAACAGAGAATGCCCCTACAGTGCCACAGAATGGCCCTACTGGGCCATTCTTTGGCTGGTCACACATGTAACATAACAGAGAATAGCCCTACAGTAGACCCCTGGGGTCTCACAGGATCCACTGGGCCATTCTCCAGCTGGTCACATAACAGAGAATGACCCTACAGTGCCACAGAATGGCCCTACGGGCCATTCTCTGGCTGGTCATACATGTAACGAAACAGAACAGCCCTACAGTGGACCCCTGGGGTCTCGCAGGGATCCACTGGGCCATTCTCTAGCTGGTCACATACGTAACAGAGAATGGCCCTACAGTGCCACTGGGCCATTCTTTGGCTGGTCACACATGTAACGTAACAGAGAATGGCCCTACAGTGGACCCCTGGGGTCTTACAGGGATCCAATGGGCCATTCTCTGGCTGGTCACACAAGTAACGTAACAGAGAATGGCCCTACAGTGGACCATTAGCATCAGCGTTCAGGTGTAAAGCCCATGTAGTTCCATTAGAAGCGCCATGTTGCTTTAATCTATGGAAAATATACATTTCTGCCAAATATATTTGTTTCTGAGCGATGTAGTTTGTTGGCTCTCATTGTTTTGACATGTTATGAAATGTGTATACTGAATAACTCGTGTGTGGCCGAGTGATGCTTCAGAGGTTTACCAGTGCCAACTCAATATGTAGACCAAAACTCTAGGAGAAGCAAAAGTTTGGCATTTTTGCCATCAATATTTCTTTTTTTTGGCACTCATCTATATATTTCTATAAATGGTTGTTTTCTCATGTCCAAAAATATTGTCCAAGTTACGAAGCATTTTCATGTTGAAAGATTTTCGTTTGTGGAATGTAGGTTTCTTTTCCAGGCGAAAGTGAATGCTTCATTGGACAATACTTCTCTAGATCTCTGGTCTGTATATTTCTTTTGTGTAATTTGAAATACTTTATGATGATGTTTGTTGGATACACAACCTTAAAAATAACTTTTTCTGCCATTTAGCTGTAAAATTAAAGCATTGAAATTAAAATTCATCGGACAATACTTCTCTAAATTTCTGGTCTGTATATTTCTTTTGTGTAATTTAAAATACTTTCTGATGATGTTTGTTGGATTATTCAACCTTCAAAATAACTTTTTCTGCCATTTAGCTGTAAAAATTTTGCATGCCGAATTGCATTTGATGACCAACAGCCTTCTCTGCCTTTATGAATTCTGTAACATGACATTGCAGTCATTGCTTTTACTTATAAATTATTTCCCCCCCTGTCTTATTCAAAAGTTGGATTTATTAGGCTAGTATCTTTTGATTAGTCTGAAAGAACGTTTCCAATGCAGCAATTTTGGTCCATGTCAGTTTTGTTACACATTAAGTGTAGCGGTTGTTTTCATTATTATTATTATGTAAATCATATGTTAATGTTTAATATATGTTTGATCTAAGGTGGTAATGATTTATTTAAATGCTTTGGAAGAATTATTTTCAAGCATTGACTATGATCCTGTATAGTTGTTGCC
Organism: Chiridota heheva; assembly: GCA_020152595.1. NCBI lineage: Eukaryota > Metazoa > Echinodermata > Holothuroidea > Apodida > Chiridotidae > Chiridota > Chiridota heheva. The sequence continues at coordinate 300,921 of JAIGNY010000111.1, read as the reverse complement.
TTATGATGCCAATTAAATTTCATTACAAAACTCTTGTATGCATTGATCTGTTTATTATCTCCGACAACAAAGTTGGACGGAGGTTGTTTTCGCCTCTATTTGTTTGTCATCAAGATATCTCAATAACTGATAAATGGATTTTATTCAATTTGGTGTGTGGTTTTGTTACTGTTTCAGGAAGAAGTGATTGCAAGTTGGGACTTATTAAAACAGGCAAGGGCTGAAATTGAGGGTGGGGAGGTTTTAAGATGAGATTATGCACTTATGTAGTTGAAACTTTTTAATGGATTCCAATGGAATGTCCTAAAAAATGAATTCATGCCCTGAAAAGAATTCAAAACAATCAATTTTCTGACTGATCAAGTGGTTTCTGGTATCAAAACAATTGGCATTTGCATGAAAGGAAAATGATGGAAAGTGAATCTTGGCTGAATAAAGCTCAAACAATAGATGCTTAGCCTGAATAAAGCTTAAAATAATGAACAGGGAGTAGATCCTGAAGTATTTATAATGCCAATGGCAGTACAGATCAATAGTGATAAAGAGATTGCTTGGGGTTGTAACTTGGTGGGCCTGAGGTTTCTGAGGTAGATTGTATTCTGTTTGGGGAATGAATAGGTGCACTCTGCCGAGTGCTAGTTTGCTATGCATTGATAATAAGAATGTAATCTACTGAGTTCCTAATCTCATCCCGCTTATCTGACCCAGTACTTTTATAAAACATTTAAAAAGCTTGTCACTTGACTAAACATGACCTTTAACATGAATGTGGCTAATTATACATATCAACATTGACCTTACCTTATAATAGTTCAGCTCTCCCATTATACTTTACCCTGTTAACAAGGTCCCATCCAAATTTGCTTTCCAATGAAAAAAACTAGGTTAAAATTAGATTTATTGGCACTTGACCTTTTGGGTCAAAGCTCTGCAGGGCACAACTTCATTTCACAAGGTACCACTTTGAATCTTAAGCAGCCTTATACTTTTAACTTCATTTTTACAAATTTATTTAACTAAAGGTTACCACACTTTAAATCTTCATTGTACAACATTGTACTTACTACAAAATGCTTTAACCTTTGTTTGAATATCTCAGCAAAGTTTTGTATCAAATTGATGCAGTAGAATTATACTTGTACACTCACACATTCACCCCTGGACTGAATCTCCCCCTTCGACCCATGTCACAAAGTTAAGACCATTTACCTGCATCATGTGAAACTCGCTATTACACCCCACATTATTGGTGTTCAAGGAGGGCAGTGGCGTTGCTAGGGCCCTATGGCAAGTGGGGCCTGCAGGTATATTTTTCTTACAGGCTCCTTTATGGCCCAATAAGGGTGTGGCAGTGGCTTTGCTAGGGCCTACAGCCAGTGGGGCCCGCAGGCATATTTTTCTTATGGGCCCCCTTTAAAGGGCCCTATAAGGGTGGGGCAGTGGCGTAGCTAGAGCCCTACGGCGGGTGGGGCCCGCAAGTATTTTTTTCTTACAGCCCCCTTTATAGGACCCAATAAGGGTGGGGAAGCTGCCCCTCTTTAATTATGCCACTGAAGGAGGGTAGTGCATAGGGTTTGATGAGTTCATTACTGTAAAAAGGCCCAAAGAGATGCAATATCTTAACTAGGGAGGAATGGGGCAGGGCACAGTTCCCCTTCTTTTGAGAAATAATTTCTTTGATGAATGATACAAGGGCATTGGCACCATTTGACCAGACCGTTGCACTCCTTTAGCAGGGTTCTTGGCCTTTGTTAATACCCTCTGTCTATATTCAAGGCACATGTGTGACATCTCTCAGCTCCATAAGTAGTCATTTCAAACAACGAGCTGCCATGCTTTCTGATGATGCTTAAAACTTTTGTTTCTGCCCTGTGGATATATAAATTTTTTAACTTGTAAAATAAAACATTTTAAATCAATAGCAATGCAATTTTTAGTTTAAAGACCACTCCAGAGAAATAATTAGATTAGGGATGTTGCATTGTGGGTATCATTTATTCACACCAGACATCCATCGTGAAATTACACACTGCAGACTAATATACATTCATAAATATATCTCATATTTACATCTAGTAAAAAGTAATCAAGGTGTTTTATGCATGGAATACTTGGAAGATGGACGGATGAAAAAGCACTGTTATGAATTTGCTTGTGCAAAACTACATCTATTACTGAACTGGAAAACTATAATCCTGTTAAATTGAAATAATTTTGAGTATGGAAAAATATAGTGGAGGTAGCATACAATCTTTATGTAATTTTGCAAAATATTTCTTCATTTAAAACTTAATTTTTTTCCACAAAAATTTTGATGATCAAGCTTCTAGATGTCTTTATCAGAGTTCCCTCAAAAACTAAACTCAAACAGATTTTAAAAATCAATTGTATTGACTGTAGTGAATGGAAAGATGACATTATGCAAACATTTGCCTTGCTATTTACATCAAAACTTGTCATACATGGCTGGTAATTCTCCTTCACAAAGTGTGGATTTTTGGGGGCTTAGAAGAAGGGGGCAGTATTTTTCAAAACCTGTATTTTTTTAGCTCGACTATTCTTCAAATAGTCTAGCTATTCTACTACCCTTGGCGTTAATGTCCAGTTAAAATTTTTAAAACTTAAGTTATGAATAGTTTACATTCATGTAACTTGGCATAGGGGTAGAGGACATGGGTACTGCTCAAATGAGTATGATTTGGGGTTGTGTGTGCATACTGATTAGCTTTATTTGCATAATAGTGAATATATTTGTATCTATGGTATCTCTTAAATTAAAGTGGATGTGGGGATTTTGTTTGCACAAATGATCATATATATAAAGAGCATTGTCTACACTCAATGGTGAGGTGAAGTGTGCATATCAATTAGGTTATTTGTATAACAATAGACTCATACAAAACGTTTAACAGTGCATAACTTGAGTTATGAATGGTGTACATTCATGTAACTTGGCACGGGTAGACATGGGTACTGTTTAAATAAGCATGATTGGGGTTGTGTGTGCATACTTTAGTTTATTTGCATAACAATGAACAATTTTTATCTGTGGTATCTCATGAATTAAAGTAGGTGTGGTGATTTTGCTTAAACAAATGATCATACAGTATATGTGAAGATCATTGTTCACACTTAATGGTGAGGTATAGTATACATATTAATTAGGTTATTTGCATAAAAATAGACTTTGCTGAAAATTGTTTGACCTGAGATCAAAAATATATGGCAGGCAAGACTGTATTGTTTTGTTATGATATTGACATTCCTGATATAAATAGCAATACAAATGTTTGTCTTGCCATGAATAAAAAGCAAATAAAAGTTTCATTGCTTCTAAATAATTTTAAAATAGGGGTTAGAAAATATAAACAATAAGTGGAATGTGGGGTAGAAGATGGCATGATGTTAAAGTAGCTGAAGGAATTAAGATGAGGGTGGGATTTCATGTGGAACAGGATGGAATTGTAGTATGGCAAGGTGGGGTGGGATTTTGGTCAGGATGCATTGGCATGTTGGACAGGGTGGGTTAAACAGGGTGTGTTGGCATGTGGAACAGGGTGGGTTGGCATGTGGAACAGGGTGGGTTGGCATGTGGAACAGGGTGGGTTGGCATGTGGAATAGGGTGGGTCGACATGTGGGGCAGGGTGGAATGGCATGTGGTGGGGTGTCATCTGGATTTCAGTTGTGATGGCATGTAGGTCATGCAAGTGGTGGAATGACATACAGTATTTGGTTTTCAGGTGTGCTTGAATGGAGTATAATTTTGCTTTAATGTTATTGTACATTTTTCATGCTGCTTGACTTTGCTTGACACATTTTCTTAAATGGGAAGTTGTATTACAATGCAGGATGTATTTATGGAATGTGTAGAGGGTTGGGGAGGGTACAGGTTGGAATGGGGGTTTAATGACATTCTTTCATTGATATTGGCAAGTTAGGGCCTCTCCTTTCTTTGTTGTTCAATTGATAAAACTAAAAAATGGTGTTAGAGTTATAAAGACTGCTAGCTTTTACATGTTTTTTGAGTAACTGCATGGGTGAGATAACCTTGAGCTTTTTTGTCATAAAATATCTGGGAAAAGTGGGAAAACTCAAGGTATTTTGAAGCTTGTAGTAAAATGTTGTGAAAATTAATGAAGCAAGTGAAAACACAAGTGCATCTTTCAAAGCCAAGTAATTTGAATTCATCTGCCCACGCTACCCTATTTCTGCATATACTTCCCTCAATAAGCCCATTCTCTATAATAGCTTTGAATTGACAAGCATACTGTCCTTCCGACAGTTGTTGTTAAAATTTTGCTAAAAAGTGTAGGGGGTGGGGGAGAGGACATATCCCCCTACAATTACAGCCCTGTTGGCTTATATCATGTTTTGGAATAATTGATCTTGCAAAACAAGCAGCAAAATGAACATTTTTTTTTGCTGTGGTGTCACAAGTCCTTTGGTGTCACAATATGATATTTAGCCCTCTCCGAAGATTGTACTTAAATGAGAAAAATACTTTGATAGCAAAAACTTTAGGAAATGTGATTTTCAAAATACCTCGCAAGAAGTTAGTTCCATATTTGATACTAAATCTTTATTTTGACTATGGAGGTAGTTTTAGAAACCTTTTACATAAGGTCTATCCCCCAACTTTGTGGAGGACAAGTGTGGCCCCCATGTCCCTCCACTTTTGAAGGAGATTTACAACCCTGCATAAGGCAACAAATATTGTTATCATCTTAACAGAACACAAAGGCCCAGAGGGTAATGATTCCTTTGTGATTTTTAATCCTTTCTGGGAAGAAGCCTTGTAGGACAAATCACTGCACCTATCTATCTTAAAGGTACGACTCGCCTGATTATTCTGATGACCTGTTCCTGGACTTGCCTAAAATATTATTACCCTGAAGCAAATATTCTTACACTGAAGCAAATATTCTTACCCTGAAGCATTGCTTAAAGCTTTCTATCAATTTTTCAATGATACTTTTTGATTTTGAATATCAAATACTTTCAGACATCCACGACCATTTGTTAATCTTATAGACTTTTTCAAATCTGTATCTGCGATTTTTAGATAACTAATTGAAATAATGTCACATAATGGACCAATTGTATACTGAAGGAATCTTATTGACCAATAAAATACTGGAGGAATCTTGGCCATCTGCACAATTTACACACGATTGGGACCGAGGATATGAAAAAATGTTTTTAAGCGCACGTATCATACGTGTGTTATACATGAAGTCAAACCTGCACCTGATTGGTTGGGAAACAAAGGAAAAGTTCCCCCAGCATTTGATTGGTCAAAGTCCTTTCGGTTAAACTTGGTTTAAAAAGGTCTATTATAAATACAAATTACTGGTATAACACAATGTTACATTCTTGTATGTTGTGTATAATAGAGAGCATTGTTATGAATTGAAACTTCGGCACAACTACACTGATATTTCTTGAAGTGGTATAGCCATGCAGCAAAGTGGAGGACAGAAAATTTTAGAGGAAGACACATTCAGAAGATTAACTCATTGGAAGAAAACTGTTTGGATGAAGGTTTATGGAAGAAAAATACTTTTGACAAGCACTACACTGAAGGTGGAGGCGAATCTAGAGTCTCATTAATATTCAAATACTTGATTATAGGATTTTCTGGTGGGTGGGTATTTGGGAGAGGGAAATAAAACCATGGAAGTAGACTAGTTCCATGATAAAACCAAGATACAGAATTTGAAAATTTGTGGGAGTAGAACTATTAGATGAAATGTGAGTTTTGTGAAAATCACACAATTTGGACAGAATTGAAAATTGTGAAATTTTATAAAACTTTTCAAATTCATGAAATTTTAATAAAAGCATACTACCCTGATACCTTACATATGCACCACTAAGAACATGTGGAGTATGCTTAAGAGGATAGCTAAGCTAAGCTAAATCCATCAGCTAAATCCACCCGAACCATTAGGCTCGTAGAGCCGGTGCTTATCCCCGGTTCCAATGGCGCAAGCGGATAAGAGTACATAAGTCCCCCTGGATGGGATGCCAGTCCAATCGCAGATTAACTATTTTACAGCTGAGTGGACTGAAGCAAGTAAAGTGTCTTGCTCAAGGACACAATGCAGCACTCACGACGTGAATTGAACCCGGTACCTTTTGAATACGAGCAGGACTCATTAACCACTGCACCTCTAAGGATAACCATCTTTCTATTTGTATATAATTAGATATTGAATAGATACATATAAGAAAATGGCCATTTTAAATGCCAAAGAAAATATCACATTCCATTGAATATCCATATTATCCCTCACATAATATATTACACTTAAGAACAAAGCTGATTCTTTAAACTTCAAAGCTGATACATTTTTTCGTGAGTCTGAAGAAGAAAGAAAATAAACAGTTTGGCTCCCTCAAGCACGTTAATATTACTTCTGAATGAAAAAAAAGAATAAGTATAAAAAAATCATTCTGATTTTACACTTTTGATTTTTAAAATATGGTGTTTCTTGTTTTCATACAATCACAACCCTTTTTGTTTTATTATTTGATTATATTTGTGATGGGTGCTGGGAATAATCCAAGCATCACAATTCAAATCCCATCTTCCAGATCAATTTATCTGTTTTTCTTTGATTTGTTTGATGCCCTGGAGCTGGCTCCAGATCTGCCGGATGCCTGTGAAGCAGGTCTCTGTTGGGTCTGTCTTCCCGTCTTGGGTGTGTGTGGAGGGGTTGGTGAAGATTGCTGTTTCTCAGCAGGTACATCAGGAATACCCGACTTGGACGGTGCCTTGTCCTCCACTGGGGCAGCCCCTGCCTGTTCCTGCTTGGTTGCCTCAGGGGCTGGGGTTTCTATTTGAGGGGTGGTGCTCTGTCTTTCAAAGTCTCTGAGCTTTTCTTGGACCTTAAGAAGTTCATCCTCTAATTGTGCCACTCTCTCTTCTGCTGTCTGGAAGCGTTCCTCTGCCCTCCTGCAAAACCATTGATAAAGTGTTTTAAGGAAAAACTCAAATTTGAATAAAATTATTATTAATATGATCTTATTCCTACATTTTTTTTGTGTGGATGGAAAAAGATGTTGCATGACTATATTTTTACACACTGAGGTGCAGTGATAGTGGATTTAAAATCCTCTGAGGTCAGGAATATAAGATTTTTTTAGGTTTACTAAATTTCTTTGAACATTTCACACAATCAAATATTAAACAAAGTTAAGGGTGTGATGAGAAAAAGATGGACTAGTTCAAGTAAAGATGGGACCAGTTTAAGTAAAGATGGACCAGTTCAAGTAACAGCTGTTTATTAAGCAACAAATTTGATTACCAAAATGCACTGTCTACCTTCTACTAACTGTGGTGTAGCGGTTATCATACATGTCTACAGACCACGAGGCCCTGGGTTTAAGCCTGGGTTGAGTAGACACGCCAGTGCACCACAACTGGTTATCAAAGGCCGTGATTGACTTGGTTGTCTAATGTCTGTCCGTGCACCATACAAACATTGTTACATTATAACAATATGCAGGCAGTCATTGTAATTGTGTGTTCACTCAATCAAAATGCAGATGCTTAAAATCGCTCCCAGCGGTGATTTAAAACACCATACAAACATCACAGTCACAGTTATCACACAATCTTGCTTCCTTATTTTTATCAATTAAATCACATAACCATATATAGATCAGATTCCTGTTAATTCAGTGATAAGGAATGAGAGAAGTATGTGTCAGCTGATACAATAGGATGTACAAGTAAGTGAAGTCCTCTAGAGCAGAGAGAAGCATTAGCCAAACTTTTTAAGAATTTCATGACGCATTATTTCACGTGTGTATGTTTAGCAGAGAATAAAAAATCTTGGTGACCTGGTCACAGTAGATGACTTGTTTGGCTTAACATGATTCAGAGAGACAGTTCCTTCCCGACTAACAGCTGTTCCAGCCAGTCCAAACCACAAACCTAAATATTGTGAATTTAATTATCCCCTAAAATAAACCTCTTGCTAAATGATGATTCAGAAACACCTTGACAAAAGTTCAAAGAAAACAATTCCTGACTAAATGTATTTTGTGTCCTGCAAAACCTTGGTGACTGGTGTCTTTTATCAGCATAATTTAATTGCTTGTGCTTTCAAAACAAGAAAAATAGAAAATGATAGAAAATTACAATTGCATCTGCTTAACTCATTGGGTCTGATTTATTTTTAAGGACAGAAAATGAAATGTATTTTGTGTCCTGCAACACCTCTGTGACAAAATTACAATTGCATATCTGATGAGAATGAGTTTGGTGACAGTTTGTGACAAAATTTCATTGTCCAAAAATCTGTGACATTGTGACATTTTGAAAATTTGTGACAAAATGTGAGAAAATGAACATAATCAGATGTATTTAAATTTGTCTGACATTTTGTGACATGTTTTACCCCTTCACTTACACTCATTGGTAATTTGATGTTGCATTTTAGTGGTGGATTCCATTTTTCATTAAACACAGAACCAAATGATCCTTTCTTTGAGTATTACTGGTCATGTGTGAATCTATGCCAATCAAATGTGACAAAGGCAAAACTGATGTGACATTCTGTGCAAAAGGTGCCAAAATTATTTGACATTTAAGACATTTATGTGACAAATTTGAAATTCTGTGACGTGACATTTTGTGACAAGCCATCAATCATCACTCCATTCTCTGCTGATTGTATATGCAATGGTGTATTAAACAGTATATCAGAAGTGGTACTCACAGTAATTGATCCTGTAGGGTTTGTACAGCAGCCAGAGCCTCGTATGCTTTATTAGTGTCTGGTGTGTTGGTTGCCCTACCACTAGTCCCTGCTTTCAGGCTTGTGGAAGGCTGGGAGAAAAAGAAAAACAAATCTCAGGATGAAAATTTCACAGATGAAACAAAAAAGTTGTTCTGATGAAAATTTCACAGATAAAACAAAACACTTGTTCTGATAAAAGTGACATGGTCAACGTGAAAAATATGAAGTCAACATATCTTCTTCTGCTAGAAAGTAAACATGATTTACCCCCTTAACACAGTGTCATTTTCTTAAAAACCTCCTAAAATGATTCTGTTTTCTTCAACTATATGTTGATTGCAATAGGTATGGCAAAGATCCGTCCAAAAACCTGTGTGGAATTCAGCTCTTAAAACTATGAAGATTAAAAAATGACGGATTTACATACGAAAATACAGAGGTCTGCCAATCAAAGAGATTTAAATGTTGGGTTTTGTGATGGGACTTTTGCTATTTTCATGACTTTCAATAGCTTTAAATAGAATTACAGGATTCGTTTAGTGGTCAAGCAAGTTTAAAAAAATACTTTAAAAGAAACAAAATGGTGAGAAACTACTTCTATATCTTATTTTGTTAAGAAGATATTCAAGTTGAAAAGCTCTTGTCTTACCAATGTAGAAATGACTGGTGTAGTAAGTCTACTATGGAAGGTTGGCACCTTCCTCCTCACATTCTTAACAATTGTTAATTTATTTTAAAGAAAATTTGTTTAACTTTTTTTTATTATTTGAATTATATTTCTTTGAACTGTCTTCAGGTGGTAAATTATAATGACCATAACAAGAATCTGTTTGACTACTTTCTAGAGATGTGCATTTTTGTTTAATTCATTAAACGATCATCTTTATTGATCGTTTATCGCTTAACCGATAACACGCCGAAAAGTCTGATGGAATCAAACCATTGTTTGTGTTGTATATTGTTGCAAACACTGTGTGTACATACAGTAGCGTACTAAACCTGCTTAGTACAGTAAACAATTAGCACGAGTGGCATCAGAAATCTGGTGATTTACTCTAACAAACTCATCTTTCTAACAAAAAACAAAGAATGGTAATAGTATCGATTGTTTATCAGTTAACCGATAAACGGTCGCATCCCTACTACTTTCCTAAGATACAAAATGGTTATAAAGTCACAAAATCACAGCCCAAAATATGATAAGAATATATAAAGACTTTGCGGAATCTGAGGCTGTAATGTCACTAGTCCGATATCAATCTTAAAACTGAAATATCTCCTTAACGGTATAGGAGTTTTGAATGCTGCATTAATCCTTTAAGGTCATCGACCTATCCATAGAGCATAAAGAATTACTGCTTACTGGTGGTGGTCTGGTTGGCTCTTCCAGAGACTGCGTCCACACATTCTGATCATGACCCAGGATCTGCATTTGATGCAAGTTGATCTCCTGACTGGCTGCTGATGTTACTGTTGTTCTTGGTATGGTAGCTGAAGGCTAGAGATAATATATTGTGTAAATGATATGCTGTTAACTTGTATAAAGTCAATTTTTCTGAAACATTAACTACCATTTGATTTATATCCGTGTTTATGAATGCAAGGACAAAATCTTTGCTTAAAAAATGTATAATTTTTGTCATCTCTAGTTTTTTTACATGTTAATGAATGAACTGTTATTAAAGAAGACTAATGTTCATTCAATTGAAACGTGTTGCTACTCATCATTACACACGATCAACAGCTTTAAAAAGATGGTTAAAGAAGCATTGAAGGCACTACTCTCTTCACAATTAACCTCACTGAGTTAGATGATTGACAGCTTTTTCAACCAATCACTGCATGAATTTACCTAGCAACAAAATCTGTGTAACTATGTGGGGCAAAAATCCTATGCGGAACTGGTACAGTAAAGCCTGATAGCGGTGCACGCTCTTGCAGTCAATGCAATATACTACACAAAACAAATTTCTGCACACACAGACTTCATAAAGATGGTGAAGAAAAATTGCACTTACGGGCCCACTACGGGCTTTGTAAATCTGATTTCTGTTTCCCAGAACAGTTAGCAAACGGAAATTTGTTTATTCCTTTTGCTAAAAACTTGAAAGATCCGGAGAAGTGCCATAAATGGATCAAAGCTTGTGGCATGCCACATGAACATCTAAATGTCATGCACGATTGGGGATTTGAGGTTTGTTTTCCCCACCTAGTTACCGCAATGCTATGGTGGGTGTGGCTTATTTCCCTAATCAGAAAGGTTAATTCCTTCCTCTCTATTTTGTGCAAAAAAGAAGCTTGTCATCGGAGGCATTAAAATTCAAACCCCAGTATTGGTTCTTGATCCACCCCCCACCCTATATGAACCTCTTCGTCTTGTGCCATTGCACCATTTATATCATAAAATGTTTGGACGGGTACTCTGGTGATCTGAAGCACTGGGGACACCAGGTACAAAAGGAATGAATTAGAGTCACAGACAAATGCATTACAGAACATTTGAATTGTTGAAAATATGCAAATCTATGGTTCAAACAAAAAACATATTCTAAAACAATCTTAACTACAGTACACCACCACTACAACAAAGTAAGACATCAGCATTTAAGCACGTTAATGGAATACAGTGCAATTTGACAACGTGAAAAAATACCTATGACTCAAATTTCTTGACGTATGAAAGACATTGCGATCATTTATAATCTGTGACAGAACAAGGTCAAACCATCTCTTTGTCCATTTCATGTCCTTCAGCCAAATCAAAATTGCCCCTGTGTCATATATGACATGTTTTGACCCTCAAGTGTAAAATAATGAAGCCTGATATATATCCATGGTTCCAGCATTTCTTCACCTGAGAGAATGTGGAAAGCTATATATAATTCCATGCAACAAACAATTTTAAGTGTTAAAATGTTTGTACGTTATTTGTACAATTCTTTTTTAAAGTGCAAAAAATATCATTGGTTAGCAATTAACATGCAAAAGCAATTTTCAGAACAAAAACAATGTAAATGTTACATTAATTGCGAAGGTTAAGCTGAATAACATAATAAAAGCAAATACTACAACAAGAACTCAACAGCCCTCTCTGGTGTGATGGCTAGTGCTTTGTCCTCTCACCCGCACATCCCGGGTTTGTATCCCGGTGGGTCTGCAACCAGTGAGTTCACAACTGGTTATCAAAGGCCGTGGCTGTCTTGATATAATGTCCAGAACTGGATGCTTTCTGACGTTTAACCTTGCTATGCTATGTTATGCAATGCTATGCTATGCTATGCTATGCTATGCTATGCTACGCTATGCTATGCTACGCTATGCTATATGACAAAATTAAATTTGAAAATATGTAAATTAACAAGCCATCTGTTTGTCATCATGGGTGACTACTCCATTGTCCTTCACTTATGACTGCATCAAAATGGTGATTAGAAAAACTGCTATGGAATGACTTACCTCCCTGGTTTGGCCAGCCGTTGGACTTAGTGGTAAGGATAATGGTGCTGCACCTGGGGTTTGAGGAATGGATGGTGATGCTGCAGCAGGTGTTTGTGGGACAGATGGTGGTGCTGAGAGAAACTGAGAAGGGGGTTCTGCTGAGGGGGCAGGGGTCATTTCAACGTCCACCAGCTATGGAGTTAGAAAATATTAGTGAGTGGAATGAATAATTACATAAGCATTGTTACAATTATTTTGAAAGCAAAAAGTCAATAGTAGAAATCTGGGAATAAGATGGTTCAGTGGTCAAGTTCATCTTATGTAATAGAGGACATTATAGGAAGCAAAAAGGTATCTTGTATCTAAAGCTCTTTCATATTCATGTAGAATTGACTGGTATTAGTCATGGCGGCCTAGAGAATCGTGAGGCAAAATAACATATATACATCCTAATATTTGAAAGAAAAGATTTTAGTCTAATTTATAACGTTTTCATTATTGTTAAGAATGGGTTTTTGCCAATTTTTGTCTGTGGTTATGTTTTTATGGTCATTTCATGTTCCAATTTACTCAGGTAAATTTGCCCTCCTCCCCCCTATCCCGAGCTTGGTGCCTTGGGACAACTTGCCCCCTGCCCTGTGAGTAAGTTTTGCAACTTTGGGATGTGTGATATTCAACAACAACAAAACACAAAGGTAACCAAATCTGAACATAAAAACTCAAACAAATTACAGATGAAATCAAAATTTGAGTTGAACACAACTTTTTTAGTAAACAAAAAACATGAATGAATTAAACCTTGCAATTTTATGCACGTTAGTTCAATTAATTTGATATTATTATAAATTAGCAGTCAATTTTTGTTGTAAAATACAGAAATAGAAATGTCTTACAGATAAAAGAAGATGAGATACTAATCAAATTTCTTAAATCAATTAAAGAAAAAAACAAGCCAAAGTGACACAAATGTGTAACTTATAACATGCCTTACATCTTACTAGCAACTCATTACCACTTCACCTCCCAGTCTCCCTTTAAACCCATCCACCTTCAATATGTTGTTCCTTCTTTCACCAATTCTTCCATCTTCCACCCAACCATTCCGGCATTCTCCCCTTCCCCAGTAATTTCTCCCCTTCCTCCTGTACAATTTCTCCCCTTCCTCCAGTACAATTTCTCCCCTTCCTCCAGTACAATTTCTCCCCTTCCTCCTGTACAATTTCTCCCCTTCCTCCAGTACAATTTCTCCTCTTCCTCCTGTGCAATTTCTTCCCTTCCTCCAGTACAATGTCTCCCCTTCCTCCTGTACAATTTCTCCCCTTCCTCTAGTACAATTTCTCCCCTTTCTTCAGTATAATTTCTTCCCTTCCTCCAGTACAATGTCTCCCTTTCCTCCAGTACAATTTCTTCCCATTCTCCTGTACATTTTTTCCCCTTCCCCCAGTACAATTTCTCCTCTTCGTTTTGTACAATTTCTCTCCTTCCCCTAATACAATTTCTCCCCTTCCTCCAGTACAATTTCTCCCCTTCCTCCAGTACAATTTCCCCCTTTCTCCAGTACAATTTCTCCCTTTCCTCCTGTACAATTCCTCCCCTTCCTCCAGTACATTTTCTCCCCTTCTACTGTACAATTTCTCCCCTTCCTCCAGTACAATTTCTCCCCTTCCTCCAGTACAATTTTTCTCCTTCCTCTAGTACAATTTCTCCCCTTCCTTCAGTGCAATTTCTCCCCTTTCTCCAGTACAATTTTTCTCTCCCTCCTGTACAATTTCTCCCCGTCCGCCTGTACAATTTCTCCCCATCCTCCTGTACAATTTTTCCCCAAAAAACTAAACCTCAGGAAACAACCTTTATATGTCCACCTACATTCTCTCATCCATCTACTCTCCCTCATTCCCATCCCCTTCTCAGCCAGGTTCATGGCGCTGATCTTGAGCTGCTGCCGGAGAATTTTGCTGGACATTGTAAAGCGCTTGAGTACGCTTGAGTGTAGAAAGTGCTATATAAGAACTTGGTATTATTATAATTATAACTAGATATTATTTTAAATATAACTAGATATTATTATAATTATAACTAGATATTATTATAAATATAACTAGATATTATTACTATAATTAGTATATATCATCATCATAATTATAACTAGATAATATTATAATTAGAACTAGATATTATTATAATTATAACTAGATATTATCATAATTATAAATAGATATCATTATAATTGTAACTAGATATTATTATATTTATAACTAGATATTATTATAATTAGAACTAGATATTATTATAATTATAACCCCTCCCTCCAGCACCCCCACCTCCCAATAGCTTGTTTCCTGAGGTTTAGTTTTTTTAAGAGATTGTACAGGAGGAAGAGGAGAATGCCTAAAGCAAAGAATGGGACCTTCTGCTACAATATGAGGTAACATTAAAAACTACCCATGTGACACAGAAAACAATAACTTATCATAATTATCTGATTTTGTGTAAAAAAAAAAATGTAACAAACTCACCTCAGCTCTGCTTGCAACATCTGGGGTCATGTCATCAGCCTCCATGAGCTCATGACCAGCGCTGGCAACGTGCCCAGGGGTGACCAATCCACCAAGTTTGGCCAGCTCAGCATTCTTCAGCTCCTCCATAAGAATAATGGCAGTATGGATCCACTCAGCGCATTCAGTCTGCAAATAGATTATTATTATTTATTTTTTATCAGAGAGGATCCAAGCCCCATTGTCCATTCTATACATCCGCTTTGTCATGCTGTGTACTGTACATACCGTTACTACAATTGATCAAAATATCCGCCGTACGGCGGATTTCAGAAAGCTCAATCCTCCTTGTCAAAAACCACAATCATTTCTGAGATATTAGCCCTGTCTAAACTTTCCGTTTTGCTGATTCGATGTAGGGAGCTATTATTAACCAGCTTAATCACACAAGCGCAGTGTATTTGCTTGCCACATTAGTTAAGGATAGTGGAGCAGAAAGCTTACTGAGCAAAAATAGTTGGCTGTTTATTAGCATTTAAAGTTAAAGGATTTGTCTGGAGTGGGCATGCATGACTACCTTTAATGATACAATTAGATTGTAGAAATATTTTTAGCGCAGAGCCTAATGGCCTTTACGCCTCATGTGGAGGAACCTATCACATTTTTCTATACCTGTATTCAACACATGTTTAAGAGCCTAGAAGTGTGGGTTTTCTCAACCAATATAAAAGCATGAATAATTCCGAGCCTTGACAATTACTTATTTTATTTTGGGTTTTCTTGGCACAAGCAAATGAAAGCAATTGACTACCTCTGGATCGGACACCAGTCCACCAAAAACACAACATGGTTCTTAGAATGGGAATTGGACCTAGTACCTTTACAGTACAAGTTTTGACTTCTGAAGTACCAATGAGGAACCACAGTGCATTTGTCAACCAATATACAAAATGGATTTTCAAGATTGAGGGACAATTGAACTAAATAAAATGCAACAATTAAACAAGATGCCTTTTAATTCCAAATGACAATAGCTCTTGGTTGCTGTTTCACTTTTAGGTCTATATTCTACAAACCGTGAAATAAAGCAACACTCAAACTACTTAAAGTTACAATTATACCTGATCCTGTCATTAGAGATTCCAGCAAATTATGATTAAATGTAGTTGATACAATATGACACACTGGAATTTTAAACTATACATCGCACAATTAAAGCAGTGACAATTGTAATGTTTATTTTGGTATTAAACCTAATTTATTTTTTCTCCATAGAACTTTCAACCTTACTCTACTACGCGGCGATAGCATCGCCGTTTTCAAAGCACCTTTTTCTAGAAATAAAATCGGAACTTTACCACAGTCCTATATCCTATAGGAGTAATCTTGGTATTATTTTAAAGTACTCGGATATTTCTTTCACAAAATGTAACTTTTTTAAAGGGGTCACATTACATAATTTTGAAAAAAAGTAGATTGAAAATGGGTAAAACTCAAAATTGCTGAAAAAATGATAGTATTGATTTCTGGTCTGATTTTTATAATCCCTACCTGCAATCTTTTGTTCTGGAGAAATTTCTTCAAAACTTCACGAATTTCTGCCATTTTTGATCTGTTTTTTTCTCTCAAAAAATTGTGTACTCAAACCATACATTGCACATACTTCATTGAACCGCCGTTCGAAAGTGCTTGAAATTTCCTTTCATTTGATATAGAAATAAAGGCATACCCCCTCTATTTAGAACCTTTCCTATAAGAATTATATTTCACCTCTCCAATTTAAACAACTATGTGGTACGGGGGAAATGTACACGGCTAGCATGTTAGTGCTCCAGGTTCGAGTCACACCATGACCACTGCGTATTTATTTTTCTGCTGCAGCTTTTAGAAGTCTTTTGACTATAATCATTTTTGAGGTTTTCTATCTTTCCTTTCTTTCTAAAAATTATAAATTATCAATGGAAAGGACATTTCATAAAGAATCTAAATATGTAACACAAATCTCTGTTTTCAATATTGACAAAAAGTTATACTTCTGCAAAGATTGACCATTTGTTGATCAAATTTAGCCGAAAATTGCTTAATGTGCTTTTTTTTGTCCAATATTTCCTACATAGGCTTTCATTATTCAAAAAATAAATATCTTAGCCCCTATTCCAACCAAACTTGTAATGAAAGAAAATAAAAGGAAAGTTGTCAAAAATGCATTTGAAAAACAAATTACGAAAATTGGGCTCGCTTTTTTCAAAGCCCTGGTAGAGTAAGCATTAAATCAACTACACCTCTTGTTAACCTACCCTATCTTCATTAGGTCCAGTTCAACTATTTAAAACCTGTGCATCAATTAAACACACCTTGATCTATCGTAGTTGCTTTATAAACCAACCCACCTTTATTTTCTTGAGATCTCGGAATTCATGGTCGGCATTCTCGAGACCTTCCTTGGTCTTCCTCTGGACCTCTTCAGAAACAATGTTTGCACAGCAACTACACAGAAACAAAAAAGAATGCTAGGTATATTCATTCAGCCGGAGAACTAGTTTGTTAGTTAGTTGTAGAGCGCATTTGAATAATTCTTTAAATACTAGAAAATGTGCCATATAAATTCCATATATTATATCATCAGGTATAAAAACAGCTTTAAATGTTTCTGTTAAAACTACCAATCACCATGTGCATCACAACAATCTTAATTTTTTTAGGAAGGAAAAAAGTTTAAGCATTTTTTAGTGTACTCAAAATATATGTCATGAACAGAAAATAGCTCAAAATATATGACACATAAACAGGAAAACAGCTCAAAATATATGACACATAAACAGGAAAACAGCTCAAAATATATGACACCTGAACAGGGAAACAGCAACAATCTATATAAATACGTGCGGATCGGACAAACGGATCCAAATTTTTGATGTGAACGCAGTTTACGATACCTTGTGATGTAGTTTGAAAATGCCGTCAAGTTATCAAACAGTGTGGCAGCTCTTTCTCTTGTTTCTGAGTAGCTGAGGGCAGTAGACATGCAACTCTCCACTATCTCTGGAGGACTGTCCTTAGGGTCCGGTGCCAAACGTAAAAGAACCTGAATCATCCAGTGAACCATATCCGCATGGAGAACCGATACCTGAAACCACATACAAAGTTTGCATAATTATTGAGAAGACAAACTTTGTGTAATTATTCGTGTGATTATTTACAAAAATGGAAGAAAAAAAAGTAGGATAATGAAGTCTGAGGATATTTAATTTCATCTGCAATTGTTCCTACTTAAATCTCAGCATCTTGAGATAATTCCTCTACCCTTTTTTACTTCCTCTGAGATAATCTGACCTCTCGGGCACAATTTGACCCTTGCTGTTGGGTGCCGTTAAGCATCACCATACAAACAAACAAACAAACAACATGTATATACAATCACCCTGGGCCCCTATTGAAATAACTCCATGCATGATTTGATTTTGAGCTAAAAAAAAAAAAACAGCAAATAATCAATGTAAGAGGTCCTTATCCATTTCATTTCCCCTCAAAATTGAATTTTAAACGTCTTACTAAAGCCACTTTCTATTTCTTCCACATTTGTAGTTCTTTAATACTCCCACTGCATACTCCCACTATTGTATATACATGTTGTTTGTATGGTGATGCCTAATGGCACCCGACAGCAAGGGTCAAATTGTGTCCGAGAGGTCAGATTATATCAGAGGAAGTAAAAAAGGTTAGAGGAATCATCAGAGAACGATACTTTAGCAAATGCTATTTGTTGTAAGTGTATTATAGGTCAAATTTTTTTGGTTTGGTTTGTTGATGTTTAACGGCACCGCGACAGTCAGAGTCAAATGTGCCAAGAGGGTGTTAATAGATAATGGTGTAAGAGTAAGGATAGTGAGGAGATGGAAGGTTTGTAAGGGAGATAAAGGGAAGAGCTGAATGTGGGAGAAAAAGTTAGGTGGAAAGAAAGGGGTATGTAAGGTTAGGTGTAGAAGGGGAGGAGGGGAGGAGATTATATATGGTGGAAGAGGTTGTTGTTGCGGAGGAAGTTGATGTTCGAGGAAGAATTGTTTTCAAATAGGTCTGAGATTGAGGAGAGTGAGGAGAAAAGAGATCTGGAATGGACGAAGTTTAATGTTCTCAAACATTAACAAAAAATTGATGGTCAGACGGCTAACTGTTTATTAACTTGGTAGATTGTTCAGCAAAAGTCATATTGTGCCTGAGGTCAAATTATTTCAGACTAAATAAACAGGAGAGGCTAAACTAAGGGGTGCCGTAGTTTGGCAGAACTTGTAGTAGTCAGTTATAGGTAGCACAGAACTAATTCACTATGGAACCATAGCAAAAGTTTAGTCATTCGAATGCACAACACCTTTTCACTTTGGCCTAAAAATGGCCAAACCTCCAGTGACCCCTTAATGAAATTCACCTTATTCAAAAGATATTATACAGTACTTTCAGAAAACATCACAAATAATCCCAAATTTTTCACATTCTAGTACGAAATGGAATCAACTCTTATATCATATGTTTCAATGAGGCAAATAGTTCTGTTGAACCTTATACAGGTGGGGAGTGATCTGCGAGGAAACAAGAATATGATATTGTTGTAATTAATATGACAAGTAAAGCGCACACTTTGATCTGGCAATCTTCAGTGGCGCTTTAAAAATAAAACATCAACACAATGACAAAACAACAATGCAGCACAATGGGACCAACACTTACAAAACAGGAGATACCACTAAAATTGATGGAAAGGTAAGTCTTCAAATGACGCTTAAAAACATTTACCGACTGAGCAAGTTTTATATTATCTGATAGGTCATTCCACCATCTTGGTCCCATTACACTGAAAGATTGACCAGCAAAAGTGTTATGTTTGGTAAATGGTACAAATAACTTTTTATATGAGGTAGTAGACCTGGAAAAAAGGAGAAAAGCTTTGAGAGTGAGGCTCAGTGACCAATTTGAAAGGAGCAAATGATTTTAAATTTGAAACAATCAAGTTGAATAAGTGATAATATTGATTATCAAATCTGTCTGTTTAAAACACCTATGAACATGCCACAGATCTAAAACTTAACGCATCATCTCGGAAATGATGACACGTTCATTTACCTGTTCCACAAGTTTGGAATCTTGACTGTCTATCCCATTGATGGTGGTAGCCAACCATTTCTGGGCATGCTGAAAGACTGTGCCTTGATCAACCCTGCAATAAAAGATTGAAATTAAAGTGGAAAATAATTTATGTCCACAGCTGCACATGACATCGATTCCCAAGAAAATTTGTGTTTTTAGTTCAAATACTGCATGCTGACCAAATTTGTGTGACAGTTTTCTGACAGCTCAAAATCTTGATCTAAATTGCTGAAATTTCATTTCTTATATATATGTATATATATATATATATATATATATATATATATATATATATATATATATATATATATATATATATATATATATATATATATATATATATATATATATATATATATATATATATATATATATATATATATATATATATATATATATATATATATATATATATATATATATATATATATATATATATATATATATATATATATGTATATATATATATATATATATATATATATATATATATATATATATATATATATCTATATAATTTAAAACAATTTGGAAAACAATCTTGCTATTGATTCCATTTGGTTGTCAGTTTTCTAACCATATTTCTAAGATGATGTCTAAAGTGTATTATATTGTCTCTACATTAACCTATATCATTTCTTATTTCCCTTCTGAAACTAGGATTTAGATATTAACCCCCTCCATCTTGCCTCATATCATATCATTTACGCAGTCCCAGTTTGGTACCATTTTTAAAAGTAAAAGATAAAAATAGAATTAAAATTTCTTGAGATATTGTGCCAATATATTTGTTTAGACTGTGTTTTACTTATGAATAAAGTAAACGATGCAGTAAAGAAAGAATTTGACAGACTTTGCCCAAAACATAGTTTCAACAAAAGACCACCCATTAAATTTAAAATAACATCCATGTGCAATAAAACAAATTATAATCTGAGAAACCCAGCCACCATCCCAAGTTTTAGAACGACAGCTTTTAAAAATTCATTTGTATACAAAGCTGCATTTTTTATACATTTTGGTATTTTAGAGCCCTTATTATAACCCTTTTTGACTAATCATTTTGTATTCATTTTCATATCTTTAACCGTTTTATAGTCTCATTTTTTACATTATTTCCTTTCGTTAACTTTTTATTTTTATATTTTTTGTATTGTATAGTATTGTATTTTTCCTATTTATAGATTGTACATAATTTGTACTGGAAATAATTATAAAAAAAATAAATAAAAAATAAATAAATAAAAAGTAGATACTTAATCAATTTAAGACTGTTTGCAAACACGTTTACATAAAACGAGCCACTTTGTCTCCCAAAAGACTTACACATTGTGCGGTTTCCCCTCAGCCCTGTCCTCCTCCTTTTGGGTTGTGCCTACCAGGTTATCTACACCATCGATCACTTGAATCCACTCGTGGAACAGCTCAAACAGTCGTGACCATTCAGCCTCTAGTGGCATAGCCCCACCATTCAGTATCGTGTTCAGTTTTGTATCCCATGCCTCCATGCCATTTTGGATGTGGATAAACCCTCTTGCAGTTCCTGAAAAATGACCATCACAACTTTCAGCTCGAGAGAAATATTTACATATGGTTGAATAAATGTTTCACTAAATGCCCTAAGTTCTAAGAATTTATGAAGATGTCAGAACTTTCATATTACAATATATTCTATAATAACATTATATGAATCACTGTCCAATCAATGTCCAGTCTTTTTCATCCCTTACCTTTTCTTTATAAATCAGCCCAAGCCTGAACAAGTTATTTTGCTAAAAACGAAAATCAAAATGGCCACCTTACTGATATTATTTATATTCATGAAGCAATATCTTCCTTAGGAGAAATGGTCCATCAATCATTCACAGTTAATGCACACATCACCTCAGACATATGATGCTTAGCATTCATGAAGCAATATCTTTACTTAGGAGAAATGGTTCATCTATCATTCACAGATAATGCACACATCACCCCAGTTATATGATCCACAGCTATTTCATCACCAGCTTGAAAACAAACTTCTCCACTAAGACACCTAACAGGGATGAGTGATTTCAATCACAAAAGTGCCTTGATTATTCAGCTCTGGCTTTGTGTAATCTTATACACACAAAAAGCCTTCGGCTACTTGGCTGTGGTGTGCATGCATGGCAAATAAACAATCATTGTTTGGAGTGGAAACACAATACACTACTAAACAGGAAATCTGGTTGGTAATTGACATACCTGCAGTTTGCAGGATTAACTCAGGTGTTGGGTGCGAGTAGGCTTAAAGAGAAAATTTTCGGCATGTTTGTTGGTAAATAAAATCAAAAGTGGAAACATATTCCCAATCATGCATTTAAGTGTAGGACCTGATTTTGTTTGTGGGGGCAAATGATTATTTTTCTAAAAAACTTAAACATTACTGACAAAAGCCAAAATGTAACTTTCCCAAATATTTTAAAAATATTATATTTGAGGGGGTGTCTCCCTGCACCCAACTGGGGTTTTTTTCTCCCCTGCACTCCGATTTCTATGCCTATTATAATCACACATGTGAGATTTCCAAGGAAAAGGTTAAGAAAATATATACTTACCATTTTCTCCGTTGATTCTTACTTGATTTTGTTTGTTTAAGATGCCACACTCCTGGCAAACAAAAATGAAATTTCAGATTTAAAAAAATTGATCATGTGGTTTATTTTTTGTCCAGTACTTATCTCAATGTATACACTTCTTGAATCCAATTAATTTTAGATGTCTGTCTTTCATTAAAAACTTTGCTAATGCAGGATTAAATTTGCAGGTACGATTAAGTATACTGTAATATTTTACTCATGAACATCAAAATCTTCACTTTTTTGAATTCTAAAACTAAATCATTTCTACCTCTATCAATATTCCTGTTCCTATCTTAACACCATAGCCTTGAAATTGTGTGTTTCATGACTTTCTTGTAATCTTTTAATAAGCGCTCCTAATTGTTATCCTTACTTTCTCGTTGTTCATAACATTATTCACTCGTTTAAAAAAATATATATAAGATAAGGTACTTTATACCAGAAAATATATGTAACAAAGTTAGATATGTCAAAAACCAAACAAATATATAATTAAATGACTTTATAGTCCTTGAAATATGAAAACACATTTGTATCCTTTATAAGGAACTCCAATAAGAATGCAGTGATGAAAAACATGTTTAATTTGTACTTGATCTAATCATGCTGTCTCTACATCAATCTACTATTAAATACAAACTGGAAGATATAGACCGGCAATTCTTAATAGGTGGCACGTGGGCCAAATCTGGCCCGCCAGATGTGGCCCGTGGGCCAGATCTGGCCCGCCAGATGTGGCCCGTGGGCCAGATCTGGCCCGCCAGATGTGGCTGGCCAGATCTGGCCCGCCAGATGTGGCCCGTGGGCCAGATCTGGCTCGCCAGACAATCCAATCCGGCCCGTGAATAATAGTCATTATATAATGAAATACAGTGCATTGCACGTAAGATCAATCTGAATGAGATCGGTAGAAATTGCAAAATACTCGTTTATTTTGGTTTTTCCTAGGCAGATCAAGTCACTAAAACATCGCGGCTTATCAAATAAATTGTTATCTTTAGCTCCGCAATAAATTGGGCTCGTGGCTTATCAAAGGAAGGTGGATAAGAAACCGAAGGCATCTGGCGTACATCCTTTTAATCGTGCATGCTCTCAACTTGTTTGTATTCAGGGATAGTTTGGGCGGGTTTTGTTTGTCACATGGCGCTGGTTTTGCCGCGCAATTAGCCCATGGCCTGAAGCTGTTTGTTGTGAAATGATGGCCCTTCCAAAAATTAATTAAGAACCAGCTTAATTGACCTTTTCAAACCGAGTTTAGCCAAAAATGATTTCTTCTGTACTTCGACCAATCAAGTGTTGAGGGAATTTTACTTTTTGTTTCAAAAGCAGCAATACGCGCACATATTGCCTTCATGTATGACACATGTACGATGCATGCGCTTGAAAACATTTTTATATAAGCTTGGTCCCATAACATGCGTAAATTTGTGCAGATAGGCCAAGATTTCCCCAGTATTTGAATGGTCAATAACATTCCCCCAGTATACGATTGGTCCATTATGGACATGTGAATCTCGGCCATGTGACATTATTTAAATTAGTTTTCTGGAAATTGTCGATTCAGAATTGGAAAGGTGGATGATGTCCAACAAGTATGTTGAGGGCACGACAGGCTGCTAACCATCATAACAGAGTGTATATTTAATTTTGGTCTAAACGTATGATTATAATATGGTTATGAAATAAAATATGGATTTCATCTAGAACAAGGGGCTTTATCTACAATGAGCACAGACGTAATCTAAAATATGTTTTTAATCTAAACTAATAACTGGATTAAAATATGCTTTCATTATGACAAGTTTTCTGACATTTGTCAAACAATTCACTTTATATCATGCATGAATACTATTATATAATTATAATATTAATTATTATATAAGAAATGTTAGGAAAGAAGAGTAATACCAAAGGACTTAAAGAAAACACTACAAATGAAACTAAACATAAATTGAAACATGAAAGTACCAGACCTTGAAGAACATAAGAACAGATTAGTCCTATGCCTCCATAAAGAAATGCTAGGAAATATCTTTTCAAAATGTGGTGTCATTGACTCAAACGTTTTCAAAATAAGAGAGCAGATATAGGTACAAAAGTGACCCTGAAAATAGTGGTGTCACTGTTTGAGAGGCTCTGTTCGTTTTTAAATTTTACTTTTGAGGTCTAAAACAAAAATTTTCAAACAAGCAAAACAAATTATTTCTAATTTGAACAGAATCAGACAAATGCGAAATTGAATCATGATTGTATAATAGGTTGCCCCTTCAAACAACAGAAACGTTTCTCAACGGCTGATGGGGTATAATTACAAACCATGGTCTTAACCCTTACTCTACCACGCGGTGATATTATCGCTGTTTTGGGTGCCCCATCTTTGACTCCACCTCCCAGGCGCATTTTCATAAAAGTGCTGGTAGAGTAAGAGT
Source organism: Chiridota heheva (assembly GCA_020152595.1). Taxonomy (NCBI): domain Eukaryota; kingdom Metazoa; phylum Echinodermata; class Holothuroidea; order Apodida; family Chiridotidae; genus Chiridota; species Chiridota heheva. The sequence goes on along the minus strand of JAIGNY010000111.1, from coordinate 276,063 downwards.
TAATCAACCTGTGACAAGTGCGCCAACTTGAAAATATATGCAGCATGGACCCAGTGGGCGGCCCACCGGGTCAATGAAGAGGAACGAGCCCGACTTTGCTGCTCGGAAGACAGGAGGACCCTTCGATAATTAGCCTGTGATTACCCCTTACTCTACCACGTGGCAATATTATCACCGTTTTGGGTACTCTGTCTTTGACTCTGCCCCCCAGGTGCATTTTCAAAAACTGTTCTGGTAGAGTAAGGGGTAAATTTATTATTTAGGTTCCAGAAAGTTTCCAAATATATGTGCGGCTGTATAATAGGGCACATCAAGATATAGTTTAGTCATGTGACAAGGCCTAATAACACACTTGGATTGGATAGATGTATATTGCAATATAAAAACCATTAACCCACCATTATTTCAGACAAAAAGCAATTTGTTTTTGGGTAACTTCTTATAACATCCAAGCGTGGGGGCCAACTATAACAATTATTGCATTAACAAGTGATACATTGTTAGTTATTATTTGCATTTACTTTGCATCACTAATCTGACATGAATGCAAGACTTACAATTTGTTCAAAGCATTAACCAATAGCGTATCTGTCATTTATTAGAACTGGTTCAAACTCACAGCACAAGAAGACTGAAAAATTAACAGACCAACTAAGAGAGCACTAATTCAAAGAAACAACAATCACGAGCCATCACACGCAGCTGCTATGGTGCAGTAGGGGGGAAACAAACCTAAAATAACATGATCAATATTTGTTTGTCATAATTGCAACATTAGTCATATCAACAGATAATTGAAATTCAGTATTCTGTAGAAATGGGGTCCAAAAAATGAACAAGATTAAAATAAAGCTGTTGGATAATTATTCCAGCTATTATTTCAAATATTTCTTAAAATTTTAACATCCCATAAAATCACTGTATACAAAGTCCACAAGGCCACGAAAGGATTTTTTTAAGAAAAGGTTTGACTCAAAACATGAAGTGCAGTTGGTGCAGTAGGGGGGAAACAAACCTAAAATAACATGATAAATATTTGCTTGTCAAAATTGTACCATTAGTCATATCAACAGATAATTGAAATTCAAAATTCTGTAGAAATGGGGTCCAAAAAATCAACAAGAATAAAATAAAGCTGTTGGATAATCATTCCAGCTATAACTTCAACAAATATTCCTTACAATTTTAACATCCCATAAAATCAACTGTTTACAAAGTCCACAGGGCCACGAAAGGATTTTTTTAGGAAAAGGTTTGACTCAAAAAAAGAATTGAGGACATCTAACATGGTTTGGGACCCTGACTTTTTAATTTCTCAAAACAAAAATAAGACCTGAAGGGTACTAATGTGTGTGAAAACAGGCATTTTTTTTTGTTTGGGATGGAAAGAAGGAGGATAGGGGGGGGGGGGGCCCTTTCCCTATTCAATTTTCACAACCACTACTTGGGGAACCTAAGCTTCATTTTTTTCATTTGTCATGTGAGATGTAACCACCTTTAATGTTGCACATTTACTGGTTAATAACCACAATTTGACAAAAACATTCAAATGAAGAAGATGGTACCCATATATGTACAATTACTGAAATCATCTTTAAATGACAAGAAAATGTGCAGAAGATTAGAGACATCAAGACAGCATACAACACATCTATCTCACTACTCTAAAAGAAAATGTCACTGTTTCCCAGAAAACAAAAATTCACAGCAAGTTTATATTACCTCTTTCAAATCCTACAGTGAGAAATTGATTAACAAACAAAAAAGAAAAATATTAATTGAATTAACATAAATACAATGATAAGATATCACATAGAATATGCATTTAGAAATACCCAGCATATGCAATTTGAATGTATATGCATGCATTAAAATTATGCCTTTAATTTGTATCCAGAAGCAATTTTGAAATTGAAGGCAGATCATTTGGCAGCATACACACAATCCTCACTAACACAGGCTCAATTGGAAATAAAGATTACATTAATGACTATAATTTATATTTGAAATAATAATGCGATACCTACTCTCAATTTGATAAATTATTTCTTAAGAACCTCACTACCTAGATATTCGTAACTTTATTCATATCTGTTTAACATGTATCATAATAAACACAGTTTAATTTTTTTTTTTTTAAGTCTTCTAAAGTTGCACCGATACTACTCTGAAACTCTGGGCACAAATGATTACCAGCATTCTATTATGTCCATGGATTGGTTCCAAAGATATCATACCAGATTATCATATCCCTTTTTCCATTCAAAATTAATTTTGAAATGAATAAATTTATCTTTAACCCATATTCTACATGGGAGCAAAATGTGCTGCCATTTTTCCACCAGGAGAGGGCTCAATCCACCTCATGCATATGCATGAACCAGAGAATGACTCTGCTTCATATAGCACCAACGTATGTGAGCATCATTTTGATCAACTTAATGCCAGTGATCAACAAAGCACTTGTCGGGCAGCTCAGGATAACCAAAAATCATATTTGGGAAGACTCAATTTTTTATCAGGTTTTTCCCAGTTTTCTGGAAAAAATTGTGTTGTACATGCATGCAAAAATTCTTTGGGCAACAAGATTTATGTCCCAGACAACCATAGATAGAGAAGTCAGTGTCCATTGCACAAGTTAATTTGTTGATCCTTGTTTCAATCATGTAAAGGATTGATCCTCTATTAGTGTGGCATGATGTGGGGCTCTTTGCTCCCCTAGAGCAGACCTGCCAACCTTTAGGATCACCAAACTGTATTCTGGAACTACAAAAGTTGTATTTTTGATAAAAAAAACTGTACTCTTCAAACAAAATGTACAAAACAAAGGTTTACTATAGATATTTAATGTCAGATCATGTAGTGGTTAAAATGTATTTAACTAGCAAAAAAAAAAAAATCATAATAATAGATAAAAATAAAAATAAAAAAAATATAAAAAATTAACAATTGGCAAGGGCTTCGTCGTATGCAGGACTTTTAAGAAAAGTGCCCACGGAAACTTGTCAAGTGTTGAAAATGGTTATAAATCGTATACTGAATCGATTAGGTTGGCAAAAATCCTTCAAGAGGACATGAACGCCAACCGAGCGTAAAAATTATTAGAAAAAAACAATACAAATTAAATAAATAAATAAAGATAAATGAATAAATAAAACGTATTTGGTGCCAAAAACTGTACAATCGTATTCCCAACATTTTCCTGTATTAAATACAGCAAAATCGTACTAGTTGGCAGGTCTACTAAGTCTTAAATAACATGGATTTCATAATGCTAGGGATATACATGGTTGTACTTACATGAGTTAACTGTTGAAATCAGCGATAGCATGAAGCGATGTGGAAGAAAAGCAAGCAAAACAGCATTCATTGGCAAAGCAAAAGAAATGGTGAACACATTTTAACAAATTTGTCTGCAAGCTACAGTTTATTGCACCTTAAAGCAGAAGTGACAACCAATAAAAGAAAGGACATTAAAGTTCAGTGGTCAAGCATGTTTGTTTATCTTATATGAAAGAGGACTTCAAAAGAAACAAAATAGTGAAGAAAGCATTCAAAAATCTTATTCCGTTAAGGACATATTAAAGAAAAAATGTTTATTTAATGTCAAAAGAAACAAAATGGTAAAGGAAGCATTTAAAAATGTTAATCCATTAATGAGATATTTAGGTTTAAAGTTTGGTAGCATTTCTGTAAAAATGACTAAAATCAAGACTAGTTGTGATGTCATAGCTTCAGATTCCTCAAAGTCTTTATGTATTCTATCATATTTTGTCCAGCGATTTTGTGGCTTAAAAACCATGGGATATGTCAAAAAAGTAGTAAAACTAAATCTAGGAAGAGTATTTATAATATACCACCTAAAGAAAGTTTGAAGAAAAATAATTTAAAGTGAAAAATTAAATAAATTTTCAAAATACATAAAAAGACTGAAATCTGAGGCTGTGACATCACAACTAAATTTCAGTTTCAGAAATAATAAAACTAAACTTGAATTTCTTTGAATAAGATTTTGAATCTGACCATTTTGGTCCTGGACATGACATCACAACAGACAAGTTATCTGAAAAACTTTCAGTTCCCAAGTTCTGGTGAATAAAAATGAGATATCTATGTAATGCAGTAAACTGAAAAGATTTTGAAAAACAAAAAAAAGCTTTCTTCAGTCATTTTGTTTTTCTTTTGTTGGGCTGTTTTCAAAAGGGTGAATGATTTAACAACACTGGATTTACATAAGGAAATGGAAAGATTATGGAAAATATATGCAGCATGATCCTGGGGGCGGGTCACTGAAGTGGAACGAGCCAACTTTGCTGATTGGAAGACAGAGGACCACACAATAAAACGGGTCTTCCCTGATTAACCCTATCACTCTACCATATGTGGCAATATTATCGCCATTTTCGCCATCTTTGACTCTGGCGTGTCTCCAGAACCCAGGCTTGAAAAAAGTGCTGGTAGAGAAGGGTTAACATTATAAAGGTATTTGGTTTGAGGTTAAAAACAAAAACCCTTACTCTACAATGGTAATTATCACCGTTTGCCCAATATCAATCAATGCAACAAAAAAATCATAGAGAAAGGGTTAATGATTTAGCTAAATAAAAAAAAGGTTAAAAGTTAGCGCAATAAAGTCTGCAAAATGTCAGAAAAAATAACAACTTTTGTTAGCAATTAAACACAATTGAAAGACAAACTGCCAAAATCTTGTTTTAAAAGCAAATGAATTTTATACAACTGTAAGCATCCTAAAACAAAAATAGATCAACTTTTAGCATTTACAAGTAACTGAGAGCAGCTAAGATATTTTTTCATACATGCAATTTTGTCTTTTCAAAATGGGAAAATAAAGGTGTTACTAGGTGTCAAACTAAAGGTAATGTTTTATAATTACACTATCATTTAATGAAGAAAAAAATAATTCAACAAAATTGTCATCATTGCTTGAATGTACAATTTAGTGGAAATGCTAAGGTTTCCCATCATATTGATTAAACTTGCTACTTTTTGTGTCAGAATAGGACTCGCACATTACGTCATCACAATTTGTGGCTGCATTTCTGTTTAAAGTTATTTCAAACTTTTAGTGATACAAGTTTCGTTTTCACCTTGATTTGATTTGTGATATCCCATCTCACTAATCCATTGTAATATTTCCAAATATGAAATAAAGTTAAATGAAGCAATATCTTTCCTTAGAAAAATGGTCCATCAATCATTCACAATTATGCACACATCACCTCAGGCATAGCTATATTTATCACCAGTTTGAAAACAAACTTCTCCCACTAAGACACCTAACAAGGATGAGTGATTTCAATCACAAAAGTGCCCTGATTACCTAACACTGACTTTCTGTTATCTTATACACACAAATAACCTTGGGCTACTTGACTACTTGGTGTGCATGGGAATGGCAGATAAACAATCCTTGTTTGGAGTGGCAACACAATACACTGAAGAGGAAGTCGGTTTGGTAATTGTCATACCTGAGTTTTCAGGATTAACTCAGGTGTCGGGTGCGGGTAGGTTTTAAGAGAAACTTTTCGGCATGTACTGTTCTTTGTTATCTATTAAACATTCTTGTCACAGCCAGAGATATATTTTAACCAGCTTGTTTCAATAAATGTGTCAAATTTGGCCCTCAAAAAAGATGCAGCAAATCATCAGCAAACAAAAACTATGGTCAAAATACACAAAAGTCTCATGGGTTACAAATCTATGCTGCTTGAAAAAAATTGCTAACAATTCACAGCAAACAATTCATTATTAAAATCTTTGCTAGGTGCAATGATCAAAAATAGTATGCACATTGTTTTCTTTTGGTCATGATACTCAGTTATTAACGATTAGCTTAGTGGTCCAGCTCCGTATTTTATATGATAAATAACAATAAAAGGAATTCAGAAATCTTATTCCTTTAACCCTTACTCTACCACGTGGCAATATTATCACCGTTTTTAAACCACCTTTTTCTAAAAAAAAATTGGGACTTTACCAAAGTCCTATGGAGTAATCTTGGTATCATTTTAAAGTACTCTGATATTCATTTCACAAAATGTAACTTTTTTATAGGGGTCATATTACAGAATTTTGAGAAAATTTTTCTTAAAAGGGTAAAAACTGAATAATTGTTAAAACAATTGGCAAAAATGTATTTAAAAAAATCTTACAATAACTTCAAGATCACATTTTTGCTTCAAAATGAAACAAGCAAATCCTAAGATATGATATTATTGATTTCTGGTCAAATTTTTATTAATCCCTACCTGCAATCTTTGTTTTGAAACATTTCTTCAAAATTTCATAAAATTCTGCCATTTAAAAAAAAAAAAATCGTGTACCAAAACCATACATCACACATACTTTGTTGAACAGCTTTTGAAAGTGCTTGCAATTTCCTTTTATTTGATATATAAATACAGGCATGCCCCTCTATTTGGACACTTTCCTAAAATAATTAAATTTCACCACCTAATTTTCAATGATCTTGTAATGTAGTGGATTTGAACACGGCCAGCACGCAGTGCATCAGGTTCGAGTCCCACCGTGACTACGGCATTATAATTTTTCTGCTGCAGTTTTCAGGGATTGTTTGACTAAAATCATTTTTGGTGTTTTTTTATCTTTCTTTTTATTCTAAAAATTCTAGATTAGCATCATTGGAAAGAAATTTTATAAAGAAACTAAATATGTAACACAAATTTCTGTTTTCAATACTGACAAGATGTTATACTTGTGCAAAGATTGGCCATTTGTTGACTAAATTTAGCCAAAAATTGCTTAATTTGCATCCAATATTTCCTAATTTGGCTTTCATTACCAAAAATAAATATCTTAGCTTCCATTCCAACCAAAATTGTAATGAAAAAAATGAAAGGATTGTCAAAAATGCATATGAAAAAAAGTTATGAAAATTAAGCTCGTATTTTTTAAATGGTAGAGTAAGGGTTAAGGCAGTAACATACTGAACGCGACGCGGCGTGCGATTATTTAGATAATTATACAGGAAACATAAGATGCTTTGACTTGTTGCTTACACACGATGAAGTTTACAATTGTAGCTTTCTAATGATACTGAAATATTTGTTGAAATGCTTTTTTGTTCAAACTGTGAAGAAATTCGCTTTAGAGGGGCGCGATTTTCTGTCGTGATGCGAATTTTGCTTTAATGGGCATAGAATGGCCCTTTCAATTAATTTTCAGTTATCATCTGAATAGCCATGCAATGACCATGCTTCTCTAAAAACGAGAAATCAAAATGTTTTTTTTCCTTTGTTTGATTCAATTTTGTTTAAAAAATCGCTCACCGCATCGCGTTCGGTGTGTAATGGCCTTAAGGATTAATATTTTCAAGTTCATATAGATTTTAAGAAATGTCTGTATTTATTGACATATTTTTTCAAGAGTGAGTACAGAATGACATTCTTTCAAAATAGACTTTTTACCACAGTCACTTTGAAACACACTTTCATCTTTCAAACCCTTTTTTTTTTTTTGCAAATCTATATTTTTCTGCATTCAAAGTATTTTACAGAATATAACATGTGAACAGAATAGCAGTAATCATAACAATGTATACATAATCTTAAACATGATAAAATAAATAATCATGCAGACATTTATTTATAAAAAAAAAAAAAGGAAGAAAAAAAGCATCTTTGTGAACAACATGTTAAATTATTTTCTTCTTAGTTATAATTTCTCTTTTAGTTTACTTTTATAAAGATAGGTATTTCTGACCAGTAAATAAATTCTTTAACTATTTACCTAGGTCGAATATATCAAATTTACCCTGTATTTTTAATGGAAGTAAAACAATTGAAACTTATTACAGGTAATGTTACGCAAAAAAAAAAAAAAAAAAAAAAAGGTAAAACTAAATCATACCTGGATCATTTCCTCTAGTTTCCCTTGGTTGGGGTGATCCGATCCATCACCAGGTTTGTGTCTGTTAAAGACCTGCAAAGCGGTCTCAGTCCACTGGTCAACCTGTTTCTGGATCTGATACAAGCTGTCCTCATGGCTCAATAAAATATCACCTCCAAATTTTTCAACCTCCTTGTTTAAAGTCTGATAAAAGCCAAAATAAAAAATAATAAAAAATTAACCCTTGTTAAATCCACAAGGTAGTCCTTCTTATATAAAGCTTTTACGATATCACAATAAAATATGTATATTTTTATATAACAAGTATAATCTCTTTTCATATTTGAATAAAGAATCTATTGTTTCTCCTTCTTCACCAATTGATACAACAACAACATAAAACTATGGAAAACCATATTACTATTGCTTTGGGTAAGATGTTTTTTTAAACAACCATGAAGCGATATCTTTCCTTAGGAGAAATGGTCTGTCAATAATTCACAGTTGATATATACATCACCTCAGGCATAGCTATTTTTACCACCAGTTTGCAAACAAATTTCTCCCACTAAGACACCTAACACGGATAAGTGATTTCAATCCCAAAAGTGCCTTAATTATTCAGCTCTGACTTTCTGTAATCCTATACACACAAATAACCTTGGCTGTGGTGCGCATGGGAATGGCAGATAAACAATCATTGATTGGGGAGGAAACACAATACACTGAACAGGAAGTCGGGTTGGTAATTGTCATACCTAAGTTTTCAGGATCAAGTCAGGTGCTGGGTGCGGGTAGGCTTAAAGATGAATTTTTCAGCATGACAATCATCAATCTGATAAGAAATTATGGTAACTAATTGTACAGGCATATGGACTGCTTGATAAATTAACTCCTTTCTTTTATTTGTGAAACCGGGAATAAGCACCAGCTCTAAGACTTATAATGGCTCGGATGGGTTTAGCTGGATTTAGCTTTCATTTTTGGAAGATTATAAAATTCTAAGTAATACATTTTTTGAATTTTTAAATTCTTTTGAGGTATGGCATTCCCTGGCATATGCCCAAGAGCAGACTGGCTTTATGGTCCACCGGTCCTGGACCAGTGCCTCGCTGGGCCTTAGGCGCCAGTCCCAACTTTGATTTTTGTCCATACTGCCATACCTAACTACCTTAAATTGTTCATGCTACTAGCTGACTAGTCAAAGACACCGGTTACTCCACTTGAAGTGGTAGATTTCTATGTGCCAGTTTGCCCCTGCATGTGCCTAAAGTGTAAACTAAACTTAAACTTAATGTCTTCTCCACTTATATGTTAATAGAGGGCATGTTTAAGATCTACGGCATGCCAAACTCATCCACTTTCTTTTACATACTTTGTGATTGTGATACATGAGGATTCACAGAAGAAAATTTAAAGGTATGCCCAATAATAAATATGCATCAAAATAAGCATATTTACAACTAATGTTTAAAAAAAGCTGTAAAATGGTCAATTTTTGATGTTTTTTTTCTTTTCATGACTTTTACTGGATAATGGAATTTTAAGCAGCTTTCGTAATGTTACCTTTACCTGTCAATATATCTTTCACAGCAATAAAATCTTACCTCTTCCCAAAACCTTATATCATCATAAAGAGCTTGGATCATCTCCAATGTGGGGGCACTGAGTACCGTATGGATACACTCACTGGCTCTGTGTGAGAAAATCATTCAGAATTATTTGAAAATATGCAGTTACTGTTTTCTCTGAATTACTGCACATCTTACTGCACATCTCACTGCACATCTCACTGAACATCATACCGCACATCTTACCGCACATCTCACTGCACATCTTACCGCACATCTCACCGCACATCTCACTGAACATCTCACTGAACATCTTACTGCACATCTTACTGCACGTCTTACTGCACGTCTTACTGCACGTCTTACTGCACGTCTTACTGCACGTCTTACTGCACGTCTTACTGCACGTCTTACTGCACGTCTTGCAGCACATCTTGCTGCACATCTTACTGCACACCTTACTGCACATCTTACTGCACATCTTACTGCACATCTTACTGCACATCTTACTGCACATCTTACTGCACATCTTGCTGTACATCTTGCTGCACATCTTACTGCACATCTTACTGCACATCTTACTGCACATCTTACTGCACATCTTACTGCACATCTTACTGCACATCTTACTGCACATCTTACTGCACATCTTACTGCACATCTAAGATCATGATATAAATGAAGCTAGTAAGTTAAGGAATGATGTACTCAGTACCCAAAGTTTAAAGGTCAGTACTTATATACTCATGTTTCTGTTTGTTTGTGGAGTATGTTATCAATGTTTCTGTGGTGACAAGACAATGGTCTACCACATGGTCACAACTAAGTGCAGGTAGAGTTGGTACACAAGTCCTCTTTCATATAAGATAAACATGCTTGACCACTGAAGTAATCCTTTAATGGAATAAAATGATCGAATGCTTTCTTCACCGTTTTCTTTCTTTTGAAGTCCTCTTTCATATAAGATGAACATGCTTGACCCCTGAACTAATGCTTTAATGGTTTAAAAAGATTGCAAACTTGGTGATATCTTTTTGAATGTTTTACATTGCTCTCATGTTGTGAAGTGATCACACTGAATACAAATTAACTTTTAAGAATAAGCTTCAGATTCTGGCAAATTTCACACCAACATTAGAAGCTTTTGGATTGGTTTACGAATTTGGTTACATCAAATTCCTATATCAGGTGCCAAGGTTAAGTCAGGTGCAATGTCAGGTGCAGCTGATATGTTAGGTGTCACATGTAACTTGATGTCTTATTTTAGTAAGATGCAATATTCTGGGTTACGGTAATCCGGTTAAGTTTCTTTCACAAGACTTCGGATTAGTTCCAAGATTTGCTGACATACGTAAGTGACATAAGAGTATTTTGTTAGGGTCACATGGATATTAAACATCACACTCCAGTAAGGTATCAAAAATTATTGTGCAGAGCTTCTTTGTATGTACACTTGTATGTACCACCAGCATGGTCATACATTTAGGGGGAGGGGAGGGGGGAAGAGAGGACCAGAGGGGAAATCAAGTACAACATTCTGAAAATGTTTTAAACCTAATGCATTAATGTTCTGTGCCTTTGATTTTGGGATCTAGGAAAAATGTTGAGCTTTGCGGGTACTGCCAAGGAACCTCCCATAGGGAGCTCTTCCCCAGACCTCCCCTTGATAGATAAAAATTATGTCTCTAAGTACCAACATCAAACCAAGTGTCACCATCAAGATATGTGTCAGCATGAGGCCATGTCAAAATTGTGCCAAGTTTGATCAATATCATCATCAGCGACCACAATTTTGAAATGTAGCACTGACAATAAGGTGATAGATTAACATAAAATGTAAGTCAGGTGCAGAACAAGGTTAAGAGTAACAGGTAAATTAGGTATTAAAAGTTGTGAACCATACGTCAGGTGCAGCACAGTGTTAAGAGTAACTTACCCGCTAAGCGTAGTGGGGATATTTACGAGAGTTATACTTTACCTTTTTTGCTATAAATATGCAATCTGGTCCAAAGATCTGATTCTAACGCACCTCTCACCGACCTTAAAAACGTAGTTACCAGCTAAGGCCTAACTTCCATAATACCTCTAACATCCCTCACTTAACATTCCACCCAGGCATAAATGAGAGGGGAGGTGGGCCAGGACGCATGGAAGGTAAGTATATCTCTCGTAAATATTCCCGCTATGATTAGCGGAGTAAATTTACTTCAAGTTGTATCTTACCTTCCATGCATAAATATGCAATCAGATTGCAACCGAGGAATGGGAGGGAGTTCAGGTCGGAGCCCAATTTTCAAAAGGCTGGTCCTAATACTCGCACTAGTTTTATCCCCTACTTAAAGGATTAGATTCCTTATCCTCTTAAGGACAAAAATCCTCTGAAATAGGAAATACTAAACCATAGTAAATAAGTCCTAGTTACAGTCAAACCAAACAGGTTACTACCCATTATCAGTAACTGAGGCAATTGCTGCATGAACCCGAGTTAGATAACTCAGAAATCGTGCTAATCGAGAGAGCGTTCCGACACATTATAAACATTATAGTAGTGTCTAAAATAACACAACAAAACTCACTGGGTTGGTCCATGAGATGGAACTGGTTAGTAAAAACATGATAAGGAACGAAGCGTGTGTTAGCTAATGCGAATTGAGGAATTCCCGAAACGAGGAAAAATTTCGCTAGCACGCAACCTTGCTAAAGCAAAAGTTAGCGGGGTAACGCAAACGTCCTAAAGTAGGTCCAGCAAATACAGGGGAATAAATGCAACATGTGTTTTCCAAAACGGCTGCACGAATTATCCCGTGAAAGGGTCTATGCCTCTAAACCGAGTGCATACCCTGGCTGTTCCATTAATAGTGCTGACCATTTTAAGAGATTGTTTTGGACGATCCCTCGTGCGATAGTGTCTCGCAAGACCGTCTGAGATCTCCATAATAAAACAAAGAACGCTATTGCAACAACAAGCATCGGCTGCATACTTATGAAACAATTCTAAAGAAGCCAGACAGATGGGGCCCCATCCCCCAAAGGCCACACTGTCAAATCAAATGCTCTGGGACTGTGGTGCAGTTTGCCGGAGTCCAGGAATAAGACAAAAGTCATCTCTGACCAAAAGTGCTCATACGGGAAGCCTGCCAATTGTTAAAGCAGGTGAGGGAACTGCAGTTGGTCGGGCCAAATGGGTGCTACCGGTCGTACATCACCCTGCTTAGTACCCTCTGTACCAACGCGAACAGTGGAAAAGCTGTAACCCACGTAGTGAGTCCCTGTGACTGTGAATGCGTCAACTCCGAAAACCCGCAGGTCAGGAGTCGGGACACACAGAATCGGTAGCTTGTGATTGTCCATGCACGCGGACAGACCTAGGTCTGGGAGGCCGAATGTTGTCCAGATCGCTCTGGTCACCTGTGGTAAGCATGCCCATCCTGTGGGAGTTCCATGAGGCGAGAGAACAGATCCGTGATCATGTTCTCTTAGCCCAAAAGGTGAACAGCCTGAAGGATGTGAAGTGTTTTGCTCAGCACTAGCGGTTTCAGTATAATAATAATAATAATAACAATACATTTATATAGCGTCCTTTCTATACAAGCATATTCAAAAACGCTTTACAAAAAATAACATGAATACAATACATACTTACTTACTAAAATAAACCATAAACAAATGTGTTTTGATTGATTTCAAAAACACGTGAAGACAATTGATTTTTCTTATTTGAAGTGGGAGATCATTCCACCAAAGTGGGCCGAGTCTGCAGAATGCCCTACCCCCCAGAGTAATACATGAAATATTGGGTACATATATATGTATATGCCAAGTACATGCAAAAGTTCCTGCAATTGGGGACCATGTTAAAGGTGCTCCCCACCCCATCCAAGATGCATCCGTCACCACTGACGATGAAGGTCTGATGGGTGGAAACTTCGCTTCTGACGATAGGTGGGAGAGGTCGCACAACCACTAAATGTGGGAGGCCATCGTCAGAAAGTGTGGAGCGGGGGTACTGATGTGTCCTGGGAGGAACTACAGAAGGTCTAGCAGAAGAGGACGTTGGTCCTTCTTGTGAAACCTGCACATGGGGACTACGTCCACCCGACTGACTAAGTGGTCTATAAGCATCATTCAGTCTCTCATCAAAGACGTTCGCTGTGAGAGGAGGAAATCTGCTATCGCCTTCACGGCAAACTCTCTCTCCTTTATCGGCTGTAAATGGCCTTGTGTGAAGTCCAGGACGGTCGAGGTCTCCATGAGACAATCTTTGGCCCGAGGGATAGATTTCAAAGTTGTCCTCCATGCGACTCGAAAAGTCTGGGAGTGTCAAAAGTACGCATCGGTTACTGCTGGTCAGTGGTGTGTGGGAGGCAGCAGCCGCTCCTCCATGGCCTGTGTGACCCAAGACAAAAGCCTGGATATTAAGGAGTCCACGAAGGTAGGAAACATCTTACCATGGAATAACTCCATTAGTCTTCCTATGTCCATGCCTGGGCTCAGGTGAGAAGGAAGTGAGAAGTAAGGAAAGAACGAAAACTGTCCTTTCCATTAGCGCTTCCAGCTTCTTCTCGAACCCTACTCTGGGACCTGCTCTACTGTGGACAGGACCGGGGGAGAGAAGTGAGCAAAATGCTGAACGTCGGCAAAACCTGCAGGTGGAGTGCTGTTGAGCATGGTGGATGAGGAGGAGACGGGGGAAGAGAACCGTCAAATGGTGCTTCCCTTCCCTGCTCTCGCGTGACTTTTTCTAAGTGCCGCTCATTAAGCCACGCCTGTTCTTGCCACACCACTACATCTCAGTCATTGTATAGTGTGCAAGTCTGCAGGGGTTCACACGATCAGCTGTCATAGCACGACTCGCGGGTAAACCCTGGGCAGAGTTAACCAATCCCTACTGCCGTACTCGGTACGCGTCCCTATCAGAATAGCTATCAGTAATAGTGAACCGCCTGGATCTACGATAGCGTTAATGTACTATGTATGTTATACGAGACGTTACCTCAATATACTTCTATTCAGCATGGAGTCATGAACCTAGTGGCTACGTGTGGGGGACTATTGCCATACTCAGTACGCGCCCCTGTTGGAACAGCAAAACGTACACTGGAGGCATATGGAAATACAGTAGAGTTCACGTGCTGTGTAAGCTATACAAGCCGTTAACTCTTCTGTTTGCCTCTATTCACCATGGAGCTACGAAGCTGGTGGCTACGTGTGGGGGACTACCGCCGTACTCAGTATGCGTCCCGGTAACAATAACAGCCGCAGAACTCTGTAGTTAATGGCTACTGGCCGCTTTTCCATGAAGCTGTGTAGCTGGTGGGTACACTTCCGGGTTTACCTACACTGTATGTTATCCTGTATAGGTCCTGTGGGGGGCCTGTTCAATGGACCAGTAAAGCTGTGGCACTTCCGGGTTTAATGTACGCTGTATGTTATCCCGTTAAAAAAACTATGAAGCCGTACGGACCCGTATGGACCCGTAAAGCTTGGATACAGAGTCGTGCAATGGACTCGTATCACGGACCAGTCTTGAGGCGTGGGGCCGTAAGGACCCATATGGAGCTGCTCACCGGAGCCGTATGAACCCGTAAAGCTGAGATACGGAGCAGTGTGGACCCGTAAGGCTTGGATACGGAGCCGTATGGACCAGTACGTAGTCGTTCAATGGACCCGTAACGCCGTACCACGGACCCGTATGCAGCCGTGAACCTGTGCCATGGAGCCGTATAAACTCGTACACCGGAGCCGTGCGGACGCGTGGAAGTAATCTAATGGGTCTACAGTGAGCCGTAAAATTACTTGCAACTTACTTAAGATACCACTCCTTGTGGCCCTACCGGTCCCTACACGGAACCTAGTCCACAGCAGTGTAATAAGAAGTCACCCACCACTACCGGAGCCCCACTGACTCAGTATCGTTGAGACGAGGGCACTAGCATTATGTGGTTTATTCTAAGTTACGTCATTAAGACATAACTTAGCTAATCAATATAGTTTCAGAAATAACTTACGTTCGACAGACCTCTGCATGCGGCCCTGCCGACTCAGTAGTGTTGAATTGGGGACCCTCCCAGGGGTAAGTCAGTATAAGTTAACAAAGTAGACTACTACCTCAGACCTCTGCGGCTCAGTATCATCGAGCCGTGGGTCGTGGCGTAAGTAATGGCATAAGTAAAAAACTCTGAGAAACTATAAAGGAGCGTAGATATTCAATTAGGAATGCCTCTTACGACGCTTATAAATATATACTTACACCAAGGCTCCCCATGGGGGATGTACTTATGAAACTTTCGCAGGTAAGACGGAACTGTGGAAGATGTCAATCATGGTATGAGGCAAGCTACAGCAATTTAGTACACCAGAAAAATGAATCAGATAGACTTAAATCTGAAATTTTTTGAAACCCAAGAAAATGCACGAAATGTAAATTCTTTAGATTTCTATTTCTGTAAAAAAACACAAACCACGGTGAACTTGGTGTCTGTGGAGATTAAAAGAAAAGGTGAATTCTGTCGGAAAGGGGGTGCAAGGGAGGCCCCTTCAGGTTCCCCCCAGCCCCCCATAAATCGAGCTCATAAATTAAAAAGTCTGTCTTAATTATAGGCAAGAAAAGTGAACTCACGATATGTATGGTAACGTATAATAAAATATAGGCTCTCTTGTAATAATTGTAGCTCCTTGGAGCTGGCTAAAACCGACCCCTCACTCACCCTGTGGTGACGCCGACCTTTTGCACATGTACCAACAACAAAACGAGAAGTTGGTCTAATGCATATGAGAACCTGTACTGAAGACATCCTAACAAGTTAATACCAATGCACAGTATAACGCTAGGCTATCCTTGTGGTAAGGCAGGGGCCTGGGGTGAAAAACACATCAACCCAAGGGAATGGGGTTCTCTAAACTAGCACACCAGGTGCTCTAGGGACTAAAAACAAACACTGCAAGAGTGGGACTCTCTCGTTCTAGCCACCCATCTCCTACGGATGGAAGCAAAAACACTCTAACTTCAGTGTAAGCTTTATGTGGAAAGTCCTGTAAGTCGGACCGAATATCTCCCGGCCACCTCGTCTTCCCTCAGGTGACTTGAAAAGGCTAGAAGAAATGCCAAACAGCATAAAAAACCTGCATGATAGGAGCTGTAAAGAAGAAAATTGTTAGAAAAAGGCAAAAATTAACATATATTTTTCGGCCAGTTCCAGCGATGTTGTGACAGCAACATGCTGAAAAGAGAAGTGAGGGATGTTAGAGGTATTATGGAGGTTAGAGCTGGGCTGGTAACTACGTTTTTAAGGTCGGTTACAGGTGCGTTAGAATCAGGTCATCGGACCAGATTGCATATTTATAGCATGGAAGGTAAGATATACCTTGAGGTAAATAGTTAAATTAGGTAATAGAAGTTGTCCAATACCACACTTCAATGAAAAACACAAGTTAGTTCTCAGACCTAAGTTAGATATAACTCTTCAGTTAGGTTCAAAATTTCTGCTACGTATAAGTAGGGTAAATACTAAGGTGTGAAAACCCCTCAAAAATTGAAAAATGGTGCAGAATAAGACTAGCAGAGTTCCTTGTCAGACACTGAGAAGAAATTTTGTTTATTAAAAAAAAAATCCATTTCAACAAAATTTCCTTGTAAAAGATAATCCTGAAAGTCCTCATGAAATTTTCTGATCCTGAAAGTCCCCATAAAATTTTCTGATCCTGAAAGTCCCCATAAAGTTTTTCTGATCCTGAAAGTCCCCATGAAGTTTTCTGATCCTGAAAGTCCCCATGAAGCTTTCTGAGAACATGTTTGTTTGTTTTTCACATTTTTTGGTCCCTGGATCCTATCTTCCAGACCCCTAGATTGTACACCCTTTTATGGTGGACCACTATATGATAATGTAAGTCAGTCACACTCTTACATGTCGCACTACACTCTGCTGTGAATGGGTTATGTGCAGATAACCATGCTTACCTGGATGATACTCTTGGAGTGGTAGGCACGGAGCCTGGTATACTGCCCTCTAATTGAGTGCTGTTATCCAGCAGCGCAGAAATAAAATGATTGCAACAAGTAGAATCATGACAATTGCACACTATGATCATATATTTCTCTACATATGTTGAATAAAAGTTGAGGTTTCTGTAAGAGAGTTAAACTTATTGGTGATGTATATTGTTTTATTTTATATTTTATCATTCATTGGATGAATATCATAACCCCTGTCGCACCCTCCCTCCCCTAAAAGAAAGAAAACAAGAACAAAGATTCATTCAACAGAAAATCAAGAAAGGACGGATATGCATCTAATTTTAATTGTTTTGTTGTACATTTTTGCACAGCACCCTACCAAGAGGATCATGATCTCTTCAACTAAGGTTTTGTCATATCGGAAGCGTGAAAGGCAGTTAGACTTATCAATAACAAAATAAGAAGAACATATTCACAATGCAACCGTACAATTCTTGGATTACCGTACAGTTATCACGGATGGATCCTGGACAGCATGTCCAACCCCCCCTCAAATATCTCAGAAATTTAAGGGGGTTCAAGATTTGTGCCGCATAGTCTGTAATTTATTTTTGGTTCAAACTCGTTTAGAAATGGCCCAAAGCAAATACAAGAGGGAATGAGCATCACTGGAAGTAAATTAAATTGTCTAATTTCACAATTACCGGAACAAATGGAAAATAATTTAGTTCAAATTATGTTCTGGTCATTTAACAGACCTAACACATACTTAAATTTTCCCCCCTCTTCCACCCTGAGAAAACCACTCTAGGTCTGTCCTTGGAATTCTAGGCTATGACAACTCAACTAGTCTGATTTCAGTCGTTTTAAACAAATGATATCAAACATTAAACTTGAAATTTTAGAGCTTCAATTCTTGGCCTGCACTTCCATGACACACCCCTACAGAAAATATACTTTAAGTACCCACATGAGTTGATGAATATTCATTAATTACCTTTAATTAATTATTCTTAAAGGATTAGTTCAGTGGTCAAGCATGTCCATCTTATATGAAAGAGGACTTCAAAAGAAACAAAATGGTGAAGAAAGCATTCAAAAATCTTATTCCATTAAGGAGATTTTCAAGTTTAAAGCTCTATCTTATCTGTGTAGAAATGACTGGTGTG